>PVKU01000758.1:0-401749 GCA_004027475.1 Anoura caudifer | reverse complement strand
GGGGGGGGGGTGGAAATGGAAGGGAGCTGGGGAGGGCTGGGGCGGAGGGACGGGATGGGAGTAGAAAACAGAAGACTGTATAAGAACAACAATTAAAATAAAATTAAAAAAAAAGAATCCTAGGTCTCTTCAGTGGAATACAATCGAATTACAACTCTCCCAACAAGGTGGGAGTACTGAAAACACAGTTCACCGAAATGCCTGAACTTTAAAATCATTAGCCCCATTTCAGCGGAAAACATAAAGCAAGAAGCCAGAAATCACACAGCCCTAGGGGTACTCGGGAGTAGAACGAGGGAGGCACCTCGGCCACGCAGAGCAGCGGGCACCTGAAATGTGTCGCTCTCTGTGGGCCGACTCTCGGCCACAAAGGAGCCCTTCACCCTCCTTGACTGGCCACCGGCCTGAAAGGCAGACTGACCAGACGCTGAGAGCGACGGCACTTCCGCACACGAGCACCGAAGGCACGTGCAGCAGAGACAGCGCTGGGCCCCGCTGCGCCTTCCTGAGTGTGTCGGGGCCCCCGTGAGCACGCACGTAGCTGTCTCATGAACCTTTTGAAAACAAAACCGCAGCACTCTCTACAAGCACAGGTGGAGAAACTGAAGCAAAGAACAAAGAATAACGACTGAAGAGGAACAGAAACCCATCACGTACCTCACCTCATCGCCAAGTCCCACTGTCTGTAAAAAAATGAGGCTAAGCTACCTATTTGCAAATTATCAATGAAAAATAAAATCCAGCTCTGGCTGCCGTGGCTCAGTGGATTGAGTGTGGGCTGTGAACCAAAGGGTCGATAGTTCGATTCCCAGTCAGGGCACATGCCTGGGTAGCAGGCCAGGTCCCCAGTGGGGGCCATGTGAGAGGCAACCGCACATCGATGTTTCTCTCCCTCTCTTTCTTCCTCCCTTCCCCTCTCTAAAAATAAATAAAATATAAAAGATGATAATAATAATAATAATAATAATAATAGTAATAAAATCAAACCAAAAAGCCAAACCCCATCTGATAACTGGACTAAGATGCCTGACAGTCACAAAATGTATCTCCATTCAGAGGCATTTCACTCAGAGGCACAGCATGTGCCCTGCATTCCTCCTGCTCCCTTTAGAGGGCGAGGTGAGTGGGCCCGGCTGCTAGTAACGCCCTAGGAGCAGCATTACTGTGACCCAAAGCCTTGCTGGAGGGCTTAGCCAGTGGGCCTCGGCCCTCGGTGCCTGGGGCAGCCCGAGAGACAAGGTCGATGGGTTGGGGCAGGGTTCTGGAATAGCGCCTGCTTGCCTGCTTGCTGATTCACGGCTCACAAGGCTCCAGGCAGTGTTTTGCCCGCAGGGGGCGTGCCTCAGCCTACCTCTGGATTGTGACTAAGCTAAGAACCGCATGGCTCTAGAGCAGAGCTCCGGAAACTTTCGAAGTGGACACAAACCCCCTGCGTGCTCTGATTCCAAAGATCTGGAGCGGGGCCTGACAGTCTACACTTCTGCAAGCCCTTCAGCAGTGCCATGCCGCTGGTCGGAGACCACACTTCAGCAGCAAGGCTCTGTGCTGCATACGCACCACCTCTGGAGATGAATCTCCTTGGGCGCAGCTGTCCCACACCAGTCTCTGGCCCTGCTCCCACCCTCCTCCTGCCCCAAATTCACCATCAAGTCGCACCCTGTTTCTGGGGGGGGGGCAGTAACGTGCACATTCTGACGGTCACTCACATTTGGTGTCGGAACACACCTTTTTTTTTTTTTTTTTTTAATTAAATTTTATTTTAATTGTTGTTCTTATGGAACACACCTTCTTACTAACTTTCCCAGTCACACAGAAAACGTGAGCAGGGCTCGCCGTGGTCCAAGTCGTGATGCACCGTTCCCGGACCTTCGTCAGCAGCAACTCTGATGTGAGCCTCCAGGTTAGCTGGGGCTTAGTCCCGGGAGGCATCGCCAACTCTGCTACATCCAGTCTCTTCGGGATTCTTTTAGGGTTTTTGCCTGCCCCAGCCTTTAAGAGTTCATTATAGCTTTCTTAGGGGTGCCAACCAAACCTATATACAGTATCCCAGGTGTTGAACCATCGCTGTTAAGCAAAATATCAAATTACTTTGCATTTAGTAAGGGTGCACTGGCAAGAGACTAGGGGAAGAGACCGGGGACTTGGCCATTCCAGAATTAAACATTTGCCCAGCTGAACAAGACAGTCTCTTTATAAAATCTGTGTGAAAAGATAGACCTCTGGGCAGACATCCCCACTTGTCATGTGCCAATACATCATTTTTCTTTGTAGATTTACACTGAATGGCGATGGACCAAAAGAATCATCATTTGTTACAATCAGTGTGTGCTACTGCAGAGAAAAGGTCCCTGAATAATAGCCTTCCCTACACTGTACTTTCAAGACTATCCTCTAGCCCTGGCTGGTGTGGCTCAGTGGACTGAGTGCTGGCCTGTGAACCAAAGGGTCACCAGTTCAACTCCCAGTCAAGGCACATGCCTGGGTTGTGGGCCAGGCACCCAGCTGGGGGGTGTACGAGAGGCAACCACATGTTGATGTTTCTCGCCCTTTCTCCCTCCCTTGCTCTAACAATAAATAAATTAAAAAGACTATCCTCTACAAATACCCACCAAGGCACTCCAGAACTCCACCGTCCTCCCCACAAATTCAGCGAGGAACCCTCAGCACAGCTGCGGCACACCCCTTGCCCTTGCAACTGTAACTGGGGAAGAGAGCGCATACGTACCCAGCTTGGGGACAGGCTGTGTGTCCCAGAACTGGTAACTTCTCTTGCTAGCCTCCTCCATTGTTTTGGCAGGTCCCTGGCCCACTGAAAACAGCTCAATGGCCTTCTGTATTTCCTGGATCCTCTCTGCTGGCAAAGAGTTCATCTGGACAAGACCAAGTCGGGAGAGAAAAAGCCCATTCTGTTAATAAGCACTCCGATCAATTACAGGGGTATGGTTCCTGTTCTGATCCCACAGGCCACGCACTGACGATGAGCAGTATGACGTGGGTGCGTCCTCAGGGTTTGTCCCCTTCTTGTGATGTGTGATGGCAGACATAATACATGCTCAGTGTAAAGTTCCAAACAATGCAGAAATGTGTAATACGTATAAAAAGTAAAAAACCAACAATCCCATCCCTCAAATATAATCCTCATCATCAACCGTCTTAATCCAGGAAATAGAAAGAGAAGAGGCAAATATAATTAGATATTTTTGCCTGCAAGTTCCAAACACACAATTTCAAAAACTAGAATCAGACCACACAGTATTATTCTATAAGCTGCTCTTCTTTAAATACTGGGTCTAAGAGACCTTTCCACATGGCCACACGCACACGCCCATCTTAACTACTGCGCATGGGCCACGGTGTATTCAGCCAACCCCCAGCAACGGGCATTTTGGTGGTTTTGCTCTTCAATGTTACAGACACTGCACCGAACTTCCTGGTACATCGACTGCTGTTCATTTGAACATGAATTCCTGCAGGATAAGGCCTAACAAAGGAGGCTTGCTGAGTCAACAGACATGCACATTTGAAATTATAATGAGCAGTTAATAAACCAACAAATAGTGTTATGGGAGCATGTGTTTCTCCAGACTCTTATCATTAGATTTACCAAATCTTAATCTCTGCCAATCTCAGAGAAAAAAAATATTGCTTTAGTTTTTATTTCTTTCATTGTGAATTTAATCACCTTTTCATACATTGACTGAACATTTATATTTTTTTCTTTGTGACCTGCCAATTCATTTTATTAAATTGACTGATTCGTGTATTACAAATATTTTCCCAGTTTATTGTTTATCTTTTGACTTTTACAGAGAAGTTTAAATTTGCCGTTTTCTTTGTGGCTTCTGGGTCTTATGTCAGGCTTATGATTATAAAATATGCATATTTTTTTCTAATACTTTACTTTTTTGTTGTTGCTGTCAAATCGTGAAGGGAAGGAAGGCTATACACCAACATGTTTACACTACAAGACTCTCAATGTAAAAAACGTTTAAGCCTGTGGAGAATTTTTATGAGTTTATTTGAGCCAAACTGAGGACAACTGGCAAGGAAGCAAAATCTCAGCGGATAGAGACAGCGCTCCAGAGAGCACAGCTTTGCACTTTACTTTATACATTGCAACAATCAGGAGGAAGCAATCAGGTTACGTGAAATCCACCGGCAATTAGATTAGGGAGGCGGGAGAAAGCAAAGCCGGGAAATCTCTGGGATTGGATAAAAAGTAAAGAAAAGTCACATGCTTCTTTTACATTTGTAGGTATACCACAGTTAGCAATAAACACCCCGATAACAATGAGGGGTTTTGTGGTCTCTGCTCTGGTACAACAGGGCTGGGGAGGGGAGAGGCAGGGCAGGGCCTGGATTGTGCAATTACCCTGACATTCCAAAGGTGTGTTACCTGCACACATAAAGATAAAGGCTCAGTTAAGGTAAAGACTGACCTTGTCAGGGAAGACACTGGCCTTGGATGTGACCGCTCGCTGTGACTTGCTTTTGTTAGGAAGTTTTAATTTCAGACCATCCTGTGTAGTTACTTTAGATCTGAGTTTGCAAGGCTCACCATGCAGGCCTCCCCGAGCGTGTCAGGTTTAATATGGTGACCCTTTTCCACCCACAGGATTGTAACTGATTTTAGTTTTCTTCCTCTTGATATGTTTTTTCCCCCCAAATTCTCTACAGTGAACTTCATCACTCTTATAAAAGGAAAATGGAAGAGCTATGAGACCGTACTGTTAAAACTTTCTCATTTCAAAGGGAACCATTCTGAGACAGGCTCAAGCTCAAACTCCCCTGGAGTCGCCCAAACACCCACCCTCAGACAAACAAAAGACCAACCAAACGAAAATCCTTACAGCCAAAGCATGAGTTGGGCTAGAATTCCTGACTGAAGACCTGGGTGAGCCACCTCTCTCACCTTTAAAATGGAAAGACTAATTTTAACACCCTTGTAGGGCTACTGAAGGGTCTGGCAAGAACCTAGCCAACTGCGGTCAACAGTGGTAGTGTTTTTTCCATAGGGGATTTGATGTTGACAAAAGTAAAACATGACTTCAAGCCCCATCTCCGTAGGAAGACTGGAGCTGGGCATGTGGCAGTCTCCATACGAACCCGGATGTGACCGAGCTCCTTGCAAGGCTTACAAACCGTTTGGGGGCAATTCTAAAAAAGGAATTATGGGTTGAACTTTCCCCAGGGCCTACTTTAAAGAGGACAGTACTTACCTGAAATAAAAGGCTTTCTTTTTTCAATGTAGTTTTATTTACAAAACAAAACAATCCTTACCCATACCTCTGGGTTTCAGGTCTGAGTCTTAGGTCACAAACTCTGGCAGCTCACTGGTTCTCGGCTCTAAGACTGGGGTCGTGACAATGACAATGACTCACGTGCAACGCCTGAAGGTCTGCCTTACAAAGAACAGGCCTTGCATTCCCACAACGGAGGGGGCGTGAGACGGGCAGGCTGAGGGCCTCGGCACCTCGCCCAGTGCCACCTGCAGTGATGCACCTGTGCACCCTCAGGGACACCGTGCCTGGGAATCAGTGTCCAACCTGCTGTGCCTTGAGGTGTAAGAACAGATTCATCACCTACGCCGAGGGGGACAGAGGGCAGCCACGCCTCCACCGTGAAGTCTTGCCGGCGGAGACTGTCAATCTAACCTGTCCCTATACGTTTACTCCCAAACCCCCCCACGTGAGAGATCGACTCTCAATCGCAAGAAAACAGAGCCTCCTTGTTACCTTTACAGGCTGATCCTGGGCTGAATCTGTCTCGCTGCCTTTCTCTTTCTTCTTTTTTTGTTTCTTTTTCTTCTTTTTGGCTCCAGTGTCATTGGCTGGACTCAAACCACTGTAAAACAAGTAAACACCGATGCAGGGTTTGTTTTAAAAAATCATCTGCTTTGGGCTGCACTGACAAAGAACTTTCTGTGCGGAGCCAGACCTGCCTGCATCATGCCCGTTGGCTTCAGAGGCAGACGACAGAATCCAGGCTCCCCGAGGGGCACGTGGAGGACACCAGAAGGCACAGCTTCCTCCCCACTCCCATCAGCTCCCAGGGAGGGAGCGCTGTGCAAGGAATGTCTTCTTTGTTTGAAAGGAATGTTTCTATTCTTGCTTTTATTTTATATGTTTATTTTCTTTAGATTGCCAGGCTGCTGGCACCAAAGACAAACGATAACTGCCAACAGGGCACTCACACCACCAACACACCCTTAGAGCCCCAAGTTCGGTAGGGTGGCAGGGTGTCCCGATCCACCGGGGTCGCAGGTTCCAGCCTTGTGAGGGCACAGACGAAGAATCAACCAATGAATGTACGAAGGGGTGGAATACAAATCCATGTTCCTCTCCCTCTCTCTCTCTCTCTCTCTCCCTCCCTCCCTCCCTCCCTCCCTCCCTCTCTCTCTCTCTCTAACCAAAACCAATTCAAAAAATACAATAAAGTAAAATAAAAGGATGACAGCCCAAAGCGGTCTTTGTGGAAACCCTTCGTCGCACCCACTCCCAGCCCCCCAACGCGTTAGGTTTCACAGGTTTCCCCAGCTGGATCTGAAGCACAGGCGGTGCTGGAAAGGGGGGAAGCGGCAAGGGAGCAGGCAATTTCACGCCGCTCTCTTCTGTGCCCAAAATCGTCGAACGATCCGGGAGAACGCCTCAATCAGGCCTGCAGGATTGAGGACAACCGTGGGCCAGTTAAGACTGGTGAGCACCACAAGCAAAATCCAGTACTAGGAATCTCGGCCCAAGTGAAGCACCTGGCCATTCCCGCCACAGAGCTCACATGCAACATGCGTGTCCGTGTGAGCGTGGTAATGGGGGCCTCCTTGTGCCCTTTTCCTTCTTTGTGACACACCCAGTGAGTGCAGCAAAAAGTTTCTTGGCCACATTCACGTTTCCTACAGTTTCTTATTGTTTCCATATTTATTGAGAGACAAATCATACATTATACTGTTTGACGTTTTCAATCCATTTTCTCCTGTTTCTTCCAGCTCTTGTTGAGTTTAAGATAGCAGTTCTGATTCTGGGATTCCTCCATCTGACTGATGAAGGTTCAGGTTCACCTTGCAGCCTGCCCCCTAATCACTGCTGTCTGCTACGGCAAACTGAACTCGGCAGCGTCGGGCTGGGAATGACTGACACCGCTCCGCCGTCCTCCTGGGAGCTCTCCCATCAAAAAGCCAAAAGTCATCATCATCTACTGGATTCTTACGCTGTGGGGTCCAGCATCTAATCCGGGTTCCCTCTTGGATTTTCAGGCCCCAAACCCACTTTTTTCTTCGGTGGAAGGAGAAGCGAAGTGTGGAGCTGGGAGAGCCCAGCAACTGCCAGCAGAGGCAAGGGAAAGGTCCCAGGTCCCAGGGATGGGAGAGAGGAGAGAGAAGGGCTGAGGAGAGGCCCGGACAAAAGGAGATGAAACGTGGGAGAGTCCTGCCAGCGGCGGCTGCCACCCAGCACGCCCGCCGGCCCCAGTCACAAAGCTATCTGCCCAGAGCGCCAGTGGAACTCTCCGTGGGGCTCCATCAAGCCTTGGCTCAAGGACACTCCACCCTGAACACCACCTACGCTTGCTCGGCTACGACTTCAGCGATCCCCCCTTCCCGGCCAACCACACGGGGGTTCACTCTGGGGACCAGCCCTTCCCTGCGACCCGTGTCAGGTCCGTCTCTAGCGTAATTCGTCCCCACAGGTGGAACGCCCTACTCCTGCTGATGGTGGGCGACACTTCTGCCAGAGGCTCCCCTGGCCACCCACAGGCAGGCTCTCACCGGGGGAAGCCCTACCCATGCCCTGACTTACCCCTACCCGCTGGCCACCCACCAGCACAAGCGTGCAGGTGAAAAGCCCTGCAGCTGTCCCAACAGCAGCGTTCGTTTCGTCTGCACCTCTCTGCTGGCTGTCCGCAGGCGCATGCCAAGGCGAGAAGCCCCACCGCTGCCCCGACTGTGGCCTCTGCTTTACCGACTCTCCTCCTCGGTCACCAGCACATCCGCTCTCACAGCTGGCCCTTCTGGGGCGAGATGTGGGTAAGGCATCAAGCGCAACGCAGCCTGGAAGCCACGAGTGGATCCATTGTTCTGGCAGGAGCCCAGGGTGGCAGCAGCCTGCAGTGGGGCTTTCACGGCCAACTCCTGCTTGGGAGGCTGGGGTGCCCCAGCTCATTTCCGGTGCTTCCCAGACAATGCCATGGGTGGCAGAGCTCAGGAGATGACCAGGGTTTCCTCTGGACAGGAAGGGGCAGCGTCCACGTGTCCCGGGGCAAGGAAAGGAAGTGGGCGTGGAGGGAAAGCAAAGCTCCGCGTGAGGAAGCGCGCGGAGGTGAGGGCGCAGAGCAGGTCCTCGGGAAGGGTCCGAAGGTCCGCCCGAGGGCTGAACCCATTTTCTGAGGTTTCTGCTCCCACTTCCAAGTCCCGCTTGGGGTTACTTCACAGCAAACATTTCACCCAACTGGGTCTTCTTTCTGGAGTGTTCTCTCCCTTCGAGCATTCTGGCCTGTATTCTCCTGTTCCTCGGAGATGGGGTCCCTGAGATGTGAAAACCTGTTAAAGGAGCGGGTTCCCACGCTGGGGTTCCCAGACCAGAGGGCGCGCTTTGGACCTGTCCCCCTGGGGGGAACTCATCCCGGGGCTCCCCCTTCTGATCTGTGCAAGTGAAACATCTGGGAAGGAGACACAGGCAGAACATCAAGCCATTGTCAGCACTCGGGCTGTAAAAACCTAGAGGCGGCCATGGAGAGCCAGAAGGCTTTAGGTGGGGAACTCTTTGCCCTGTGCTCACTCTGCACAGCCTGCAAAAGTATGAAAATTAATTAATCTAAATTTTTTCTAAAACTTTTATGAATTAGCTATTGTAATGTTTTTTTCCTTCTTCACATATCTGCGTGTTTTCTGGATTTCACATCTTTTGAATAAAGATGTATCCTTGGGCCACAGCAGCTGGCAACGTATAAGGTTAGGGACCTAAAAAAAAAGTAAATTACTTGTAATTAGAGCTGATGTGAAGGCATAGTTTCTTCAGTCTGATTTCTTCTGTAACGTGTCAACAATCCAGAGATCTTTGTGACCCATTTAGATATGCTAGTCGTGCTTCAGAACAAGAAGCGGGGGAAGAAATAAGCAGGGAGGTGGGGAGACGAGGCGTGTCTGCGTGCCAGGAGGGGCAGCGGCTGACTCAACCGCCTCTCTGAACAAGGCTGCCTCTCGGAACCTCGGGTTCCAAAGATGATCATTAACAGGACCTGGGTGCATCGTTACCACACCATGTAGTCTCTGCTTCGTCAGGAGACCTCGGCTCCAGCCCGGCTCGTTTCCACCAGCTGAGCAGCCTTAAGCATATTATTCAACATTTCTGCACCTTAGTTTTCTCACCTGTAAAATGAGACTAATGTCGCCTTCACTGGGTTGTCTGAGACAAAATGCGAAGGCACCTAACATGTCTTTATAGTCTAAAGAACAAAGAGCAGAGGTGCCCCCACCATTTTATTATAAAAGTTTTCAACAATTCTAAAGAGTTGAATTTTATGGTAAATACTCACATCTACCGCTTAGATTCTGCAATTAACCTAGGTTCTTTTGCTATAGTTATTTTATCACACGTCAGTCCATCCACCCCTCCACTCATTCATCCACCTTAGTCAACGTATTTCACAGGAAGTTAAAGCCATTGCAGCTCACTCCAAATACTTCAAAGGCTGAACTTTATATGCAGGAAACTTTAGCTGTCCCGTAAGTTCAAATGCACCCTGTCACTGGCAAGCAAAACTCAGAAACCATAGTTGTCTCCTGGATGTTTTATAGCTTCTCAAACCCAGAGACCAATCTGAGAGTACAGTGAACCTTAACCTGCAGGACCGGCTAAGCTCAGAGGACCGTTTTGGCCGTACGCTCCAGATAACCAAGTTTCAAAGAGTTAAGACAGTACAAAATGCCCTTTTCATTCGTTATGGTAAACACCATTTAAGCCTCATTTTATAATTCAGAAAGCCTTCATGGTCTCGGAACGACTTGGGGTGATTCTCAACATTAAGTGTCACGTCACGCCGAGCGGGGAGAAGGCCCCCACGCGCCACCACTCCTGCTGCACGACGTCTTCAGGCCGCCCCCCCCGGCGGCAGCACTCGCACCCAGGCCGCGTGGCCTTACACGTGGACTGAAGTGACCTCCGGTACTCCCTGCATCTCCTGACTCCCCAACCTTTCTACATCGTCCTGCACTCTGTGGGACTTACAGCCGAGGGACTCCCCTCTGTGGAAATGGGGCTCACCACGTGTCCCTCCCCTGCCCGAAAGCCCAACCTCTCCCTGGGCCCACGCAGAGTTCCAATCCGGCGCACCCACCCTGACCTCCGCCTGCGCCCACCTGGCCAGGCCCCTCACGGATCCCTGACGCCAAGACCGCGAAGCCAGGGAGGCCCAGCGAAAGCTGGAGGTTCCTTCAGTGCGAACGTAAGGGCACCAAGTCCACCCGCGAGTGCACCCCCTACAAGTTGTATTAGTGGGACATAGAAGGCACAACGTGGAAGAAAACCGCCAACAACGCGGAGGGGTGAAGGGGATTTTAAGGTGAACTCCTTAAAAATCAGACATGCAGCAAAGCCCCCAAGGCCATAAACAGAACAGGAACCAAACCGTAAGTCATTCACACCCTGAAGATAATTTTTTCTCTTAATAACTCAATTTTGTTATCGCACACAGGCCCATTTGTAGCCTAGGACAACTCTACATGGTTTTCTGACTCCAGAGGTATTCTCACTTTGATCTCAGGATTATAAGCAGCATTACAAGGTTTAAAAATTGGCTGATGTTAGGAGACAAACCAGCATCCCACTGTTGATACAATTTATAAATCCTTTTTCATTTCGGCTTATGGAATGCATTCTCCGGTCCCTGGATACGAATTACCATAAGAATCATTTTTTATAATTCTATGGAAAAAAGAACCAAAAAGGTCAAGGTGAACACTGTTATATATTAATCAACTGGATACCCATTAAACGCAATTCACATAAGGAAAAGAGAAGAAATTACTTCCTTCAACTTCAGACGTCTTTACAAGTGCGCAGAATCATTAAAAAACCTTCAGTGGAAACACTTCTAACAGCCATCTCCTCAACAGCCCCATTTTTATGGAAGGACCTTGAGCTGAACTCTGGTGGGGTTTTTTTTTGGGGGGGGGTGGGATTATCAGTATAAGTACCTGGCAAACTTCAAGACCCACCCTAAAACCATTTCCTTGTTTCGGCTTTACTTTGCACACACAGCTACTGAACCAATCCTGTTCCAACTCGTACATCAAGCCCACAGAGGCAACTGAAGAACAAAGGGAAGTCCTTTTATAGTCATCTTTACTGAGCTACCAGGTGTTGAGCCACACCCCTGAGAATACACTATGAGCCCCCATGGTCTTACATTCAACACTTCAGACTCAGAGATGGGACTCCCAAGGAGCCCACTAGGGTTAACTTTTAAGGTGATTATAATTATTCACAAGAAACCAAGCTCAGAGACCTTAAGAGAAGGTTTTCAAGAAGCATTAAGAAGCCAGTATCATTTCACAAAAGAATGGCCTCAATTTGGATTTGGGGAGAACCAGAGGAACCCACAGAAGCCAGGCTAGCCCTCCTCTAAGAATTCAACATTGTTTTTAAATTTTTTAAAAGATTTTATTTATTTATTTTTAGACAGAGGGGAAGGGAGGGAGAAAGAGAGGAAGAGAAACATCAATGTGTGGTTGCCTCTCACACGCCTCCTACTGGGGACCTGGCCCTCAACCCAGGCACGTGCCCTGGCTGGGAAATGAACTGGTGACCCTTCGGTTTGCAGGCTGGTGCTCAGTCCACTGATCCATACCAGCCAGGGCTCAACATCACGTTTAAAGGGATGTGAAGTCCATACTCACTGGGTAGTTGTCACAGGGCATTCTGAGATTCTGCAAATTGACACAAATCTCTCGAGTTCTCTAAGACTCCTAGTTACCTTAACATACCTTGGAATACAGCAAGTCAAAATCCAACTTTGGTTCATTTGGTTCCAAAATAATGGGCAGAGAATTAGTGAAATTTGCCTTCTTTTTGGGGGGATGGGGTAGGGATTGGTGTGTGCATGCAATGGACAGGGAGGCAGGTGTTCGCCTTAAAAATTTGAAAATCACATTCTAAAGTTAAGTTGATCAACCCAAGTCATTAATGAACAACCTAGTGAATGTGGGATAAATGAGCAGAATGACAGCCCCAGAAATGGAAGAAAAGCAATTAAGAAATGTCATTTTTTTAATGAAGGCCACAACAGTCTAACTTCAAACATGTAAGAAGAAATCCTACGGTGCTCTGATAGAAAGTCAGGGTGGGGGAGGAGATGGAAATGAAACCTCGGTATTCCTTTCTAGAAACAGAGCACAGTGCCAGGGTCTGGAAGCAGGCGGGAGGGAAGGGCAAGCTGGGGGTGAGCAATAGGAGCAGCGAGCTTCCGGCCATGAGCGGTGCGGCTCGCCACACGGGCCTCCGCTCAACACCACTGGATGACGAAGTCCACTCGATGGTGCGTGGCTGAGGAACGCAAGCTGCTATCGTGGGCGCTAAACCACCGGAGCTGGGAGAAATCTTAGCGCCATCTGGCCTAACCTACTGTTCATAGAAGAGGAAACCAAGACCCAAGACATGAGGCAAACTGGTTGCAACTAACCAGCAGTACCCAGGGGAAAGCCACCGACCTCCAAAGACTTGGCATTCTTCCCACCACGACAGCCTGGCTCCCTGCGCAAGTTTACCTGAGCGTGTCCAAAGCCGAAGGAACGCTGCTTCACCGCGCAGGGCCCTAAACGAATTTTTGTGTATCAGGAGAGTACTGAAGGCAATGAGGAAAGTGAGCCACGTTTTGTAGAGAAAGCCTCCCTCCTCTGCTTACTCTAGCTCTCCTTGATGTCTGACTGGTTTAAAATTACGATCTCCCAAATAATTTAATACTTTATATACAGTAGTGCATTGCTTCCTGGCTTCCAATGAGATGAAAACTTCCTAACTGTAGGGGCCACATGCTATACAGCCGTTTCCCACAGCACCTCCAGTTGAGCTGAGTGCACAGGTAAGAGTTCAACAAGCCCTGGCCAGGTAGCTCAGTCGGTTGGAGAGGTTGTGGGTTCAATCCCCAGTCAGGGTACATACAAGAAGCAACCAATGAATGCAAGAATAAGTGGAACAAGAAATCGATGTTTCTCCTCTTCCTTCCCCTCTCTCTAATCAATCAATAAAAAGTTTTTTTAAAGAGTTCAATAAGTATGGAGTAACAAATCAATGTTTCTCTCTCCTCCCTCTCTCTAATCAATAAATTTAAAAATTCTGTGAAAGAGTTCAGTAACATTTTTTAAAGAAGAGAGTTCAATAAACACAGGCTAGAAGGATGCTTTACAGGTATAACAGACTGAAAAAACTCCGAAAAGCTAGAGCTTGAAAGAGGGTCAGAAACATCTTTAGTGATGTTTCCATACGACATGCTGTGTTCTTTTGCACTACTGGTTAAGATTTTAAATTATCAACTTTCTTACCAATTTTCTTATTTGTGATCTCCTCCCCCCACTGTAACTACATCAAATGGTTCCAATGTCTTAAACACAGACCACAGGTTTATCTTTGATCATGAGGTCAACAGAAAAAAAGAGTTCAGAAAATAAAATTCACCTTTTTCAGTCACTTGTTTTTTACTCCTGAAAACTGGAAATTAATTCTTTGGGCTAAAATTCAAAATTACCAGAGAAGCTTACTAAATAAATTCTGGTCTCCAATATCCTTTCGGTTCTTTCAGACACCAGGAAATCTTTCTGCATGTCAATTTACTCACGAGGTACATACATTCAACAGCGGTCCTGTTAGTACGCCGCGGGCCCAGAGCAAGACGATCGCAGCGGCATTTACAGGGGTACCCAGGCAGAAGCCACGGGGCATGAGTCAGTACCAGCGGCCTACCCGCCCTGCTGCTGGGACCGCAGGACCACACTTCATGCACACTCTGCGAATTCCTACCCATCAGTTATCTACATAAAATACTGCCTGTGAATCCTCATGACAGGGAAAACGAAACCACTTTCGCACAGCCACCAGGGCACCCTAGGCGGCCTGTGAAAAGAACCGCAGATGTGGGAAGGGATCACAGAAGACTGCGTTTGCTCCCACCCTCTGCCCTCCTGGGTAGTTAGCTACAGTGCTGAGGGTGAAAAAGTCAATTCCTATCATGGAGGAAAACATTTTTTGTGGTTTTTTTTAAGGGTCACAAAAGCTCTGACAATATTCAACAGAACAGGAATGAGACAGAAATGTAAACACCGCATCCTCTGGGCTGGTGTTGGGGAGCTGGACTGTAAGCTGACAACTCAAAGGTCAAATCAAACGCTATTCAGAGACCATCTTTTGGTAATTTTTTGAAAAAATGTCTCAATGCTGGCAGCAATTTCACACCCTAGAATGACCCCTGAAATAGATACTGGTCCATCAAGGAGAGTTTGAAGGGGCCAGCCACCTCCATCAC
Source organism: Anoura caudifer (assembly GCA_004027475.1). NCBI lineage: Eukaryota > Metazoa > Chordata > Mammalia > Chiroptera > Phyllostomidae > Anoura > Anoura caudifer. Next base: position 387,244 of record PVKU01000758.1, on the reverse strand, counting down.
CCACTGACGTCACAGTTAGGGAAGTCCATGGGTTACGGAATACACCTAAAGACAACGCTCACACTCTGAGTCAGGATCAAGAAGTCAACTACAGTAGGGAAAGGAAATTTCTAAGTTCAGAATGGGCCCTTCAGGGTGTCAAAGGGGCAGGTGGGGATGCAAATCCCAAGCCTCACTGCAGAAGCTAAACCAATTAGAGGTGAAGGCGAGCTGAGCTAATCCACGCAAAGGCCTCAGCAGCGTCCGAGTGCCCAGTACGCGGTAATAACAGCGAGGGACGAGAGACGACGTTTACTGGATGCTGAGCAGTGATGAATCCTCTTCAGGGGCCTCTCAAAGTCAGCCGCAGCAGAAAAAACTCTGAAGGACTAAGCCTGCTGAAGATTTTTAGTTTCTTTCGTGTGTGTGTGTGTGTGTATGTGTGCACATGTGCACTCTCAATAGAAAACACCATGTTTTGTGAGCCCTAAATGCAACAACCACAAAAGCACCTTCTTTGAGGAATTAGAAGAGATGCTAGCAGGGCAGATTTAAAAAAAAAAAAAAAAAAACAGTTGAAGAGGAAGGGCTAAAGAGTCATCCTCGTGCAGTGACTGAATCTACGGTCCCAAACTCTGTAGACTCCACAGGGAAAGGGTTAACTGCAGACTTAGTAAAGCTGGGAAATTTCGGAGTGAGCCCATTAAGCAATGTGAAAAATCAGCAAAACGGGTTAGCTATGAGCTGCAGTCTCCCTGAAATAGGCTCTCATTTATTTTTCATTTCTTCTGCTTTCCAGTCTCTTCTCTTTGAAGCAGCTCTTGATTAGTTTCTTTTTAATTGCCACTTAATTGGGAAATAAAATTAGAACACTTATTTGATATCAGTGATGAGGTTTCTCCTTCCATTTCTGCTTTGATCTAGTTTTGAAAAACCAAAGCCGAAGGGAGAGACTAAGAAAAAGAAACTAAAAAGATTCCTTCTTGCCAAGAGCTACATGCAGCCATAAGCCATCAAACAAATATGGGAAGAACCACTCTTGGAGAATATGAACAATAAGAAAAAAAGCAAATAAGGATAGCCTATGGAATTCCTTTCAAAAAGACCTCTCTTTTCCCTTAAATTTATTCATGAGGGATAATAACTCATGATTAGGAAGTAAGGAAAACTTGTAAGAACCCACCTTAACCTGTCCCCATGGGTGAGTAAGGGAACAGGGCAGAAAGGAGACATCCCCTATCAAAGGGTTCTTGACCCATGGCTGACCAGCTTCTCAATGGTGTGGATGACATTGCAAAACAAATTCCAAAAGAATCCTGGGAACAAAATAGTTTAAAGGTTCTTTCCTATTCCTAATGCTCAGATAAACTCTACCTATTTCAAAATTAAAATCTGCCCCCTCTGGAGTGGCTCAGTGGGTTGAGCACCAGACTGCAAACCAAAAGGTTGCTGGTTTGATTCCCAGTCAGGGCAAAGGCCTGGGCTGCCGGCCAGGCCCCTGGGCAGGGGCATGAGAGAGGCAGCTGATCTGTAGTTCTTTAGCACATGCACAACCAAGTTTCTCTCCCTGTCTTTCTCCCTCCCTTCCTCCATCTCTAAGAATAAATAAATAAAATCTTAAAAAAAATCAAAATCCACCAGCTGAGCGCACGTTCCCTCTGGGAACACGCCCGCACCTCTCCTTCCCCTCTCCTTCCCCCTCGCCTTCCCCCAGGGTTGTTATCTTGGCCTTTCTCTCTCCAGAGCTCCACAGGCCCTCCTTCTGCTTCTGCAACTTGTTTCCTGTGCCCACGCAGCCCAGCTGGCTCACTTCTACCACCTCTGTAATTTTCTCTCATGACATGAATTCCTACATCTGAACATTTTCTTCGCCAAACTCAAGAACCAAGGTCCAACCTCTCTGGTAACAACTGGTGCCATTTCGCAGCCAGTATCACCAGTAACGAGACCGACTGGTCCCCACCACCTGCGACAACCACCACCACCCCCACCCCCACGTTAACCCCTCTCCCAGGAATGTCTCCTGCAGCTTGTTTTCCCGGGTGCACCCCAACTGACTGATACAATCTTTACCGAGAGAAGTCACAAGACCAAGCCCCACAAAGAGAGGTTAAAAACAACCTGCCAGCTGACAAGGTTTATTCTTTAGTGATACTTCTTGGAAAGCCTTTCACTAAAAACAAGCAAGCAAACTAAACCCGATGGTTGAAGCGGGAACCGCAGGGGGACCGGCATACAGGTCCCCTCAGTCTGCCTCTCCTTTCAGTGGTTAGGGACTGACCATGTCAGGCCGGCAACTGCGGTGACAATGCTGCTCCCTCCTCTGCTGAGTAAGTTTTTAAAACAGCAGCTGACAGCAAAACTGCAGACAGATGCATCTATCCACGCACATGCCATCTATGTACGCATGCGTACACCTACGTTCTTACACACATATGAAATTTATACTCACCCAACGTTTAGTCAGGGGAGAAATGCGTGACACGAAAAGTCAAGAACCAAACTTAAGCACAAGAAGGAACCTAAGAAGCTCGCACAACTGCATTTCCTATTATTCCAGGGCATGAATGTAGCTCATTTTCTTAGTACGAAGCACTGTGAGCCCACCCTGAAAGAAAAGCCTAAGAGATAAGGGTTGGTTTGGACTTTCATTAGCTAATTGCCTATTATACTTAAGAATCATTCGCATCAAAAGCAGATGCTCTCATTGAACTCGTAAAATTTTCTGAAAACATTTTAAATATTGTAAGACAAGAAAATGTTCAGGAAGCCAAAAAGCAGCGGAAAACTTCCACAGTAAACTCGAGGATCTTTGATTTCTGCAGGTATTTCACAAAAGCTGTAGTTAAGTTTACAGTGAGACTTATCTGGGGAAAGAAAGTATATAGGAAAAACCTGACATCCTTCCCCGCAGTGAGGAGAAATGAAACTCCGCTAACATTGGGCTGAGAACTTTAACACCGGCCATCCAGCCAGCCAGCAAATACTCACTCCTGCAAACTAAGTACCACGCACTGCAAAGACACACACCCTCTTCTCAGGCACCTTACAGCCAGGTGAGGCAAGGACTGGACACCTGTGTCACTTAACTAGTGTTATGATAAAAGCACACCATACGTGACAAGGGCAGGGAGGCAAGCTGGGAGAAGGGCAGGGAAGATCTGAAGAAAATGCAGGAGGGAGGGGGAAGACCGCATTCCAGACTATCTCACTGAACCCCTACCACCGAAGGTTAAGTAACTTTCCCAAGGTCACAGGACTACTCGGTATCAGAACCAGGCTTTGAATGGCTCTCCAGTTTGCACTTTCCCATCGTTTACTCTGACAACTAATGGAAAAATGTTGACTCTCCCTCAGAATCTCAGTGCCAGAACTAGACTTGGTGCTCTAGGCTGGGTCTTCCATTTCCCACCCACCACCTCCAAACGCGTTTATCAGAAAGACCTCCAGATTCAGGGTCTGTTCACCCAGACCACAACCATACACCAAACAAAAATCACCGAAAAAAGAAACACCTTCAGGGTTTTCTGAGGTTACCACGTTGTTGTACTTTAATAAAACGGAACTCTCTGCCAAGCAGTTCTGCAAAATGATTCATAGATTATACAGAACAAAACCCATTCAAGAGCTACCGACACTGGTCAGAGCAACAGCTCAGCAGAAAAGAAAAATAAAACTAACTACACAAAGAGCAAAGAAACTGTACTTTCACTTCTGAAATGACTTTCTAGTTCAACAACTCCTATTTATGAGTAGGATCTCTATTCAAAAAGGCTACACTTTCCCTTCTTCCTGTTCCTCCTCAGTTCTTTATTCTTAGGAATTCCAAACTTCAAAATTAGGCTTTTACCACATTAAATCTGTTTTAAGTCACACCAAAAGAACATAGTCGTATAAAATCAAATTTGACAAGCTTCCTTTTCCTCTACTTTCCCTCAGTGTCCTGCCAATGTTCCAGGGTTGCCAGTTTAATCTCTCTCTGGGCACACAAAGAATGAACCAACAAATGCATAAATAAGTAGAAAAGCAACTGGATGTTTCTTTCTCTCAATCGATAAATTAAAAAATCAATTAATTTTTAAAAAAACATAAAAGATCTTTTAACCTAAGGGTTCATCACTGGTAGATTATAAACTTCTTTAATAATCCTATGTTCTCCCATCTCTCCAAGATAGCAGGATTTTTTTAAAAGTTTATCCAAAGATCTCAACTTTCTACCTTACCTCCAGGATACCATTAATACTGCAAATGGCAAGGTGGCTACGGAAATCAGATCACAGACTCAGTGGAAGTTATACATCCAAGTCTCTCCTGACTTTACCTTCAAAAAAACATATAGAGTGAGCGCCGGCTCCAGCCGCTGTAACAATGTGAAGAAAGAGGAATAACAGGGTGCGGCTTACAAGAGTGAAAACTGATTTGGGAACAGAACTCAACACTCGAAACATTTTTGCTGCGGAAGGAACAAATAGTTACTAGTATTTTAGTATTTAGGGCAACACCCTAAAGAACGGGAGATGCAGTGTTAAACCCACCTCCAAACACGCGCTCCAAGAAGCATCATAACTCAATTTCTTGAAGCTTGAGGCTACTTTGCAAACTTAACAGAACCAATATGCTGGAAGATCTAATTACCTATTGTTCAGGAAACGTAGGGATTTGGAGCAACAGGCATATGTACCTCAAAACATTATTATACAGTAATTACGCAGGGTTTATAAGGCGGGTTTATATTTTGAGATTCTCTGGTAGTGACATTTTACAATATAATTATGGTTTGCATAGCCTGAATTTCCTCATTGAAGATGAACTGCAGCGAAACGTTTTATTACTCATTTACTGCTGATCACGTTGTGCACACAATACCTAAGTTAACATTCCCTTTGAACTGTACTGTTATACTGACCTGTGTTATGCCATCTAAAACCACCATCCTACAAGCTCTTTTCCCAGGACGAGCCTGAAGCGCACAGAAAACAACTTTTATATAATAAAAGTATTGAATGTCTCCGGCCCTTAATATACTAGGCATCCACCTCTGGTAAACGACAAGGACAAACACCAATCGCCGGACAGGATCTCAATGTCTCAGCCAAACAGAACATGGGGGTGGGGTTACACTAAGCTCCCGGTGACTTCCCCGCACCCCAGAGACCCAGGTTGTGGGAAGCAGGACAGGAATTGAACTCCGAGGATCTCGTTACCCCCGGTTGTAGCTGTTGTCCTCCTCGTTCTCGCAATCGCTGCAGTGCTCATGGCCGTTTCCGTTCCCTTCCATCATCTGCGGCCGCGGAGGGGCCGGCGGCTTCACTGCTGTCTCACTCTCGTCCGCCATCTTCTGTTCCGAGGGCCGGCCTCCAAGCCTCGCTACATGGGGGGCTCCTATTGGGCGAGTAGAACTGGCGCTATATTCTGGGTTTTGTAGTTTTTGCGGCGAACGGAGCCGTAAGTAGGCGCGGCTCATTCCCGGGAAACCGGAACAAGGTGGACTACAATACCCAGAAATTACGAGGGGAGGCTGTCCTAGGTCGGGGGCCATCAGCGCTTGGAAGCTCTGTGCGTTCGGCCGCGCTTTGAGGGCTGACCCTTGCGACCCCGCGGATCGTATAGCATGCTGGGATTTGTAGTCCCATGCTCGTTGAGGGTTTCGGCGGTGGAGGCTCCAAAATCCAAGCTTTGACCTCGGCCTGCCCTTGCTAGTGCCCGGGCCATAGGTGAGCCGTTATTGACTGCCGTTAAGAACTCTTACCATTTCCGGGTAAGTAAGAGAGCCTGAGACCCGCGGGTGTGCCCCACCGGCAGCCTGAATGCATCAGGCCTTCCTAGACGGGCTTTCCTGCAAGAAGCCAGGTTGGCTCCTGGCCGCCTTCCTTAAGGCCTCACGAGAGATGGTGGATGGTAGTGTGCGGAGCCCTGATTCAGACCCAGGAGACTTGACTGCCTCGTCAGGCCTTCCCTCTTCTGGACCTCCAGGTACGGGTCCACGAAGCTCTTCCGCACACAGCGTCCCTTTCATTCTCGGCAGCCGCCCTCCTCAATTAGTTGAACCCTCATGTACCAGGCTCTGTGGTAAAGAGTTTCGAGCGTTTTTAATCTTCTCAACAAACCTAGCATGTGGGCTCTATTCCTTTTTTTTTTTTACAGACGAAGAAATGTGGCTCAGATTAGTTGGTAAATTGCAGTCACATAGCTAATAAGTGGCAAAATCAGTATATAAATCAGTATATAAATCTTAATCTGCCCTTAGGCTCGCTTAATTATTTTTTTTAAGATTTTATTTATTTAACTTTAGACGGGGAAGGGAGGGAGAAAGAGAGAGAGAAACATCAATGTGTGGTTGCCTCTCATGCATCCCGTACTGGGGACCTGGCCCGCAACCCAGGCATGTGCCCCTACTGGGAACCGAACCAGTGACCTTTTGGTTTGCAGGCCAGTACTCAATCCACTGAGCCACAGCAGCCAGAATTCGGTTAATTCTTTACCAGTACAGAAATTCCATTGTCTCATACACCTACCTGAGGCAACCAGGTATTGGAAGGTAATTGCAACATCTTAATCTATTTTTAGCCCTGACTGAATGCTTCAGTCTCTTGGGTCTCACCCTGCGATTGACTAATCACACCTGAGTTTTGTTTGTTTTTTTTAGAAACTTTATTCAGATGAATAGTCTGCAAACCAGGGAAACGCAGCTTCTGCTGAAAATCGAAAGCGACTCTGATACTCATGAGTTTTGGGGAGAAAGCTCAAAGACGTGGTTCCAGTTCCGAGAGGTTTCCCTGTTCAGGTTGGCTTGTGGTGGGTGGCGAGGGAAGGAACTTCGTAATGTCAGAGAACTTCTTAGCCAAAAAGGGAAATGATCTTTGCTTTGGGAAAACGTTCACCATGGTAAGAAACAGCTCCCCTCTGCCTCAGGGAAACAAAACAGAGCTAAGTATTGTCAACTCTTAGTTTTTATATCAGTGTTGAGCGAAAGTAAATGTGATCCAAATCAGGAAATCCCCAATTATTTATGTTGGACTTTGGAAGGCAGTCAAAGACACCTGCTCAGGCTGAGAGCTGTCCCCTACACCCCTGTCTCAGGGCCGCCTTACCTGCAGCTGCAGGTGAGTGGAGGAGGTCAGAGATGATAATAGTAAAGCTTGCCATGTGTTAGTTTCACCTGTTGTAGCTCATGTGACCTTGTGAAGTAGATAGGGAAGGGGACTTGAAGAAAATTATGCTCGCAAAAAAAAAAAAAAATCACAATGAGATCTAGTTGCAGAACCAGAACGCACGTCTGGTGTTCTGGTTTCCAGCTTTGTGTTTTGTTTTCTCACAGACACGCAGCGGTTAAGTGAAGGCTAACGTCACGTGACAGAGGGAATTAAGGCGCTGGTTCCTGTGGACCCCGCCGTTCTCGTAGTTCAAAGCTTAACGAAGACACTCTGCCTTGCGTGCTGCTGCAAACCGAGCAGTTTCTGCTTGGTGGTGAGCCTTTCCTGGGAGGCAGGCAGGCAGGCAGGCAGTGGGACCCTAAATGAGCTCGATGCAAATACAAGGCCAAAGTTCTGGAATCCAGCCCCTCTGAGAAGTTCAGAATTAGAAGGGAGCTAAGAGAGGCTCTTAATTCCCTCCCTCTTAGGATTTTTCAAGTTAGAAGCCTCGCAGATTTGGTAGGATCCATGATTTCTCTATAATAAAATTTAAACTTTTTGTTTGTAAAAATAAATTGAGTACATGTGACTTTTTTTTAATGCTCACTTGATAACTGAATATTACCACGTGTGATTTGGTGCCTAAGTTTGCTTTTGAGCTTACAGTGCAATGTAGAGAGTCCTACGTTTGGTCTGTAAAAATGCTTTCTTGGGGTTTCAGGAGTTCTTATATTTGTTCTTCCCCACTCCCTCATAGGAGTCAGCCTTCCTCCTTCAGACAGCTCTCATTGGTGGGAAATTGGCCAAGGTCTGCCTTATGGGGTTATGTGGAAACACATAATCCTGTGCCCTTGTAGGTAGTTGTTACATATTCTACGATTAATAGCTGCTTCCCTAAAATTCTTATTTTTTCCAAGGTAAACATTCCCGGCTTTCTGAGCACCTCATCACGCTAGCAGAGCAGGATTCCCCCATCCAGCTCTGCTGGCTCCTCTCACCCACCTGTCTGGCGGGAGCGTTATAAGAAGGAAGTGGGGCACAGTAGGGCCCAGAGGGTGACTACAGGATGTGCCTGTGAAACTCTGCAGATTCTGGAAGAATCGGCTCCCAGTGAGGATACCTCCATTATCCCGTCGCGGCTGTTCCTGGGCACAGTAGGTTGGAGTGATTATGAGAACTGCCCGGGTTCTAAATCTTGGCTTCGCCTTTGCCTAATGAGTGACCTTAGGCAAGTCATTTAACCTCTCTGAGCCTGAATACTGTCATCTGTAAAATGAGACAGTGTACACAAAACTCTTCGTAAAGTGTCTGAAACTGTCAGTACCTATAAATCATTTCCCTTCCCAGGAAGTCGGAATTCCTACCGTTAATAATCAAAGGAAAACTCTCTCATGTCAGGACCTAGAGAACAGGGCTACTATAACACAGTCCCCACCCTGGCTTCATTCCACGAGCCGGTCAGTACCCAGGCTGTTACAGGATACTGTTTGGGAGAGTGGGGGGCACAGGATGTAGCAGAAGGGACTCTTTAATGTGGAGAAAGGGGTCCTGGAGGAAAAGACAGCTGAGTTTTCACAGGGAAGCAGATGAACCGGGGTGGGTGTTCTAAGCTGAGGGTCTGCAAAGTCCATCTGCCTGAGCATGAGGTGCTTTCAAGGTACTACAACAAAAATGCTGTGACTGGAGCTTTGAGTCAGGAGCATTTTGGACGCCAAGGCTGGAGAGTAGTCAGGAGTCAGGCCCTGAGGGCTTGTGGATGCCACACTGAGGAGTTTGGGCATTGTCCTGAAGACTCGGGAGCCACGGATGATTGCTAGCTGGGGACAGATACGATCACGTTTTCGTTGGAGGAAGATGGCACTCCAGGGAGCCGACTGGATGTCCTAGGGAAGAGTTTTTCTCCTCTGAAGAAGAACAGGGCTGGTGGGCTCAGTCATGAAGTGAGGGATGGGGAGATGGGCTTCAGCACTGTCCTGTCTCCGCCACAGCTGGTTTTCGGGAAGGGCACCCACCCTTCCTTCCTGTGACGTCCCCTAACACCTGAGCCTGGAGCACAGTGCATCCAGCCTTCTGCTCACACTGAGCTGCGCGAGAGACAGTGCGCCGCGCATTCCCTGCCCAGAAGGCACATACGGTGAAATCCCAAAAACCAGGCTCACTGGAAAACAAAGTATTGTAACAAGGCCTGATGGGATATGATGAAATGAGCTAGATGGATAAGTTCATTGAAATTGGGGGCAGGGCGAGGGTGCAGCTCTCTGGGGCAGCATTGTTAGGAAAGGCTTCCTGGAGAAAGCAGACTTTGAACGTGGCCTTGGAGACAGCTTACTTCCTGGACCCTCTGTTACAGTCTCTGAGGGCAGGCCCTATGGACCCACTCCTAAGCGTAAGTCACGGCTTCACTTTTGTTTGAAACTTTTCCCCCCACAAGACCCTACATTCTGTGAGGGTAGAGAATAGACTGGATTTTCCTCACCCCTGTATCCCTTGAGCTAGCACCTCGTAGGCCCTCCATGGTTGTTGGATTAATTAACGTGCGAGTGAGTAAATGGTGATAAAGGGGTAGAGCCTTCAGCGGGCAGAAATTATACAAGCCAAGGGTTGAGGCCGGAACACAGTGTAGTCACCCCTGATGTTTGCACAACACCACAGCACCCACAAAATGCACTAACACACGGTCTTGTTGGACCCCTAACGTCAGCTGCCTTGTTCAACCCCCCACGATGAGCAGGGCAGGTGTTAATCCTGTTCTATGATGAGTAAATAGTAAGTTCGATGATTTGCCCAAAGTGTCACTGCTGCTTAGTGTGAGCCCAGACTCGAACCCGGTGTTTTAACAAAAAGTGGTGCAGTAACTAAATTCTCATCCTCCTTGGCCTTTCCCAAGGGGAACATAGTGAGACATCCGCAGCGATCAGGGGCCAAGTTATAGAAGGCCTTAAGCTTCAGGCTGAGGAGCTTGGACTTTATCTTCTAGTTGGTGACAACCTTTACGAGTTTTATTTTTTGAAGCCGTTTAATAAAGGATAAATATTAATGGTATTTGTGAGGTACAGTGTAAGTTTAATTGCACATTAATATTTATTTAAGATAAACATCTGAAAAGTAAGTTTAATTTTAAGAACCAGGAGTCAAAGAAGTCATCTCTCCTGGATGCAGAGGGTTGCTCATCACGCGCGATCTGGGGCAGTACTCTTCCAGGCATCAGGCTAGATGCCCAGGACACAGAGGTGACCGAGATGCAGGTCATGGTCAGGATGAAGTGCGATCGTGTGAGCAGCTAGAACCGGCTCAGAGTTCACTGTTGCGGCCCCGAGTAATGGAGGCTTTGTGTGTGAGCTGAGAAGGCCCGGTGGCAGCAGCGCCCGCAGCTTTTCCTCTGGGGCAGCCCCAGAGCTGGGCGCAGCTGCTGTTGACAGATTGGACCATGCAGGTGCCCTCTGAGAAGACGGAACCCCCAGTAGTCCTGATGGGAATCTGGGTATCCCTCCAATATGTCTGCAGTAGGGAAAAGGTTCAGGACCACACACCTCGGTTATCTGTAAGCTGTTTGATGCAGGAAGGGGACTGAGCCCTTCGATCGACCTGGTTCCATGGGATAGGTGTTAGAATTGTTCCGCGTGTCCCCATGGATCAGAACTAGGAAAGATCTAAGGGAGAGCTTTATGACAGGACTGGACTTTGAAGACAGCATGACGTTGTCTCCCAAATCAGCGAGGGAGTTTCCTCCCAACGCTGGACGTATCCAAGTACGGACAGGAAAGATGGTGTGGAGGGGAGTCAAACACCGAAAAGGTGTTTGGACCAAATGGGCCCTTTGATCACAAGGTGCAATCCTGTGTAGTGGGTGGTGCTGCCAGTGCTGTTGATGTCAAGGAGAAAGGTCTCTATAACTGAAGTGAGGAGAGGAAGATGTCAAATCACTTCATTCCTCAGTGGATTGGACCCCCACCATGCTGGACACTGTGCTAGGCACTGGGGATACTGAGGGTGAAGGTAGACGTGATTCCTACCTTAGAGGAAGCAGAGCGCAGGAGTACAGTTTAGGGAGAGAGAAAGGAATCAGGGCAGGAGTTCATTAAGGACCATGTACTGTATGTGAGGCACCATTAGATGCTTTTATGTGTAGTAGCCTCCCCTGATCTTTGGGGGACACTTTCCAGTGCTCCCAGTGGACACCTGAAACCACAGAGAGTACCAATCCCCATGTACTCTATGCTTTTTCTTGTACATACATACCTTTTCACTTAAAGGAAACACGTTACAGCTTCTCTTTGGTGTATCTGAGTTGCCAGCGTCACTACTGTTGGGCTTTGGGGCCATTAGTAAGTAATTATTAAATATTATGGTGTCAGATGGGTACAAGATTTATCAGGGTGAGCACTTCATAAATTTTGTAAATATCTAATCATGTATGTGGGTTGAACACCTGAAACTAATATATTGTACTGAAACTGTAAATGAAAAATAAAAACATTTAAAAATGAAAATCAGGTGGCACCAACTATACAACGGGGTTATAGTAAGAGTGAAGAAACATTTTTAAAAGCTCCAGTAAAAAGTGTGAGCTAAGAATTTCAGTTTTAAACTTTCAGAACTCAAGAAATTTTCCATTCAAGAACTCTTGCTGAGGATTCTACTAGGGGTCAAGTTTCATCCAATTAAGAGATGATTGGAAAATTTTAGCAAAAGAACAGATAATGAAAACTGAATAGGTTTAATTATAAATCTAAGACTGAAACAAATATGGAGATAAGAGTTGAAGAACATTCTCTGACAAAGTAGAAATACAGCTTAAGTTGGGAGCAAAGGGGAAATGCAGAATAAGCTCAAAGATTGGTGCACAGGTCATAGGTGGGAGTCAGAGGATATCATTTAGCGGCAAACCGGATAGTAGAGACCTAAGTGGTAAGGCTGCGCAGAGTGAGCTGAGACCCTTAGGTATTCCAGGGTAGACCACCTCATCTATCCCAGTTGATGGCGTCACCTAGCTTTCTCATGCTCTAACCCTTGTAGCATCTTTTAAATATTTTAAGTAACAGATAAGCTCCATACTAGACAAACCTGAAACCTGATTAATTTTAGCTTTAAATCCTAGCTCTAGAAATCACTTATCTATATATGCCCCTTAGAAATCTAGCCTTTCCCTAGGATAATGAGCAACCCCCTGCTGCAGAAAGACAGTAGCCTGGATCTAACTAATGGTCACAAGGGCCAGAGCTCTGTCAGGCTGAAGATAACATCTTTTTTTTAAAAAAGATTTTATTTATTTATTTTTAGAGAGATGAGAAAGAAAGAGAAACATCAATGTGTGGTTGCCTCTTGCACATCCCTAACTGGGGACCTGGCCCACCACCCAGGCATGTGCCCTGACTGGGAATCAAACCGGCAGCCTTTTGGTTCTCAGGCTGGCACGCAATCCACTGAGCCACACCAGCCAGGGCTACAGATAACATCATGGCCTAAGTTATGTTTCAGCTCCCGTGCCCTAAGGCGGGATGACCCCTGGCTACTTTACCGTTAAACCAGATGGAGGAACATTGGGACAGACGTCAGAACTGTTCTCCAGACCTGAAGGAATGATTTGTTACCCTTACTTAAGACTGATCAGCTCCCAGCACGACCCCAAACCCCTATCCCATGGTGTCTTGTGATTGTGCCCTTTATAATTTGCAACCTATACACCATTGGGGAGTTTTGGGCTTTTGAACATTAGCTTCCCATTCTCCTGGCTGGTGCCGTTTTGAATAAAATAGCCAATTTTTCTCCACTGCAAAAAAATAAAATAAGAAATAAGGATTACTTGAACGCAAGCACTGTGATACTATGACAGTTGATCTGATACTGAGTTGGCTACTAAGTGATTTACATGTGAATATTGTGGATAAGCTATAAAGGGATAATTCACAACCTGGGTGGGATGGAGCAGGACACATGAGATTTCATCACGTTACTCAAAGGCATGCAATTTAAAACATGAATTATTTACTTCTGGAATTTTTCCTTTAATATTTTTTAGACTGAGGTTGCCCGTGGGTAACTGAAACCTTGGAAGCAAAACCGTGGATAAAGGGGGGCTTCTGTATTTCCAGTGTTTTCAACAAGCAACACAGAAATTATTTGATTTATTACAGGGATGAGAGGCCAAATGACTTGATAGACTTCTGTGAACAGAATCTGAGCTCTGCAGCCAACTGACTTTGTAAGACAGAGCGAACTGATTAATCTCTAAATTATCAGTTTCCTCTTCTGTAAAATGGGGATTAACAGTATCCACCTCAAGGGCTGCTGAAATCCAGTAGGAATTCAATGAGATAATTCCTACAGAATCTGTAGGTAATCTGAAGGCTCTTAGGATCTGTCAGGTAAGGGGGCATAGCGTTCATTACCTTTGCCAGAGGTCGCACAGCCAACGATGGCCAGGCCTGGATTTGAAGCTAGTTCACTCCAAGTCGCCCCCTAGCTTCCCACGTGAGAAAGACCCGGCTGCGAGGGAGGAATTACACTCAGGCCAGGGCTCTCGGATTAGTTATCCGGCCACGCCCAGCCTCGCCGGTTCCGCCCCTTCCGCTGATAGGACTTCCGGTGCGCGTGCTCCCGAAGCCCCGCCTGCCCACCGGTAGTCACTCAGTAAGCGTCCCAGAGATTGGAAGAGCGGCGGCGGCTCAGGTCGGGTCAGAGGCCCCGGGTAGGTAGCGTGCCGCGCGGGCGTGTGGGTGGTAGCGCCTGAGTCCCGGGAAGTGGGCGGGCCTGCGGGCGGCTCCGGGGGTTGCTTTGTTTTCTCCCGCGCCTGGCCTGTGTCCCGCTGCTGGGCTGGGCCCTGGGCGCGCGGAACCACAGCCCGATGCGCGCCAGTCTTGGTGGGGGTGTGGAGTACGCGCCTTTTTTTCAATCCTTGGTTGCAATTTATTGAGTACGTACTATGTAGCAGCCATTGGACCACTTTTACATCTACGGCTCATTGCCTTGACAGCAACCCTACTAAGCAAGGTGTTATTTGCCCTGTTTTACAGCTGTGGAGAAAGGTTTACAAGTTGAAAGCGGCGGAAAACGTGGGTTCAAACCCAGTTTCAGCCCAGAGCCATTTTATTGTAGAGCTTTCTGGTGATTCCTAAAGTCGATTTTTGAATCCAGTCTCTGTCTTTTCCTGTTCTCTGACTTTGGGTACCATTCCGACTCTGAATTAAAAAATGAGAATGATAGCTGTCTCAGTGTGGATGGATGTAAAGTTCTATGCTGTTTTGCTGCTGAGTGATCATCCTCGCTCTGAAGACAGGCTTCCCTCCGCTTTTCTCTTCCCCCGGAGATTACACTACTTGCAAAGTTTTAGTGAAGACCCCTCCCCCCTCGACCTCGGCAGCTAGGAATAAGGCGGCCAAACCGCCGGCTTCTCGTTTTTTCCAAGCTTCCCAAATGGAGGCGTTAGCACCTTTGGCGTTGAGTTCATGAAGTTTTAAAGTATTTTTCTTTCTTCCTCACTTATGGGAAAATCATCACCCAAATTAATTTTCACATTAAGTCCTAGTTTTTAAACTTCAGGAAATGGAAGACTTTGAATATGGGATAGGGGAACTGTTTTTATGTAAACAAATGAGATTGATTTGGCGGAGTGCAAACGTAGGCCTGGAAAACGATGGAATGCTGGAGAGAGCTGGCCGATGAATAGAAAGTGGACAGGCCAGTTTGGGTGGTTTTATCTTAGCAGGGCCCTAAATTCCCACCGAATCCTCTTCTATCTAGAGCAGTCGGAATCTGCCCTGGATAAAATGTTTCCAGGGTTCAGGGCCTTTCTCTGCCTGTACCATTAGAAGAAAAGATTAGGGCTGGTAGCTGAAGGCAGGCGAGCGGGGGTGGGGTCTTTGTTTTGAAAACTACCCACTTGCACATTTCTAGGTAGGTAAAATTTTTCTCTGAAGGCTTCAGTAGTTGTAAAGGATATGATTTGTAGTTAATTGTAAATATTGACGTTTAAAAAATAAAATGGTTACATCAGGAATGTAAATGGTCAGTGGAACCTAAATGCCAGAGTGATTTGATTTCCTTCATTCTTTGGGGGAAAAAATCCATGAACTGGTTTTTCTTTAACATTTGAAGGTTTACATTGTTCCTATTTCACCCTTGAACTCATACTTCCACTTTATTTCCTCCACAGAATATTTTTTAGTAGAATAGATTTTAGGCTTGAAAGCCTTTGGTTTGTCGCCGTACTAATCTGCAACAAAAATACCTACAAAAATTAAAACATTTTTGAAAGTTGTGTTGTGGTCATAACAAACATTTTCCTTGAGATTGAGTTTTTAGAATTTAAAATACACAGTTGATCAAAACATGTATCACTGGTTTTGATCATTGTTAAACATAAAAAGCTTTATGTGAAATGCTTCTCTTCGTACGCTGAGTAGAACTTCTTGTTTTAGTTCACGCATTCACCCGTAAGTATTTGCTGGAATCAGCACAACTTTTTTACTCCATAGCTGTACACATTGACGAAGTTGGTTCTTGTAAATAAATACACACGAATTAAAGGCATTTTGCTGTGGCAGTATTACTCAGTTCTTTGGACACCACCTGAGTTATGGGGCAAAAAATCAGTGATCTGTCATTGAAATAATTTATGAACAATCTGTCAGCTGACAGTTCTTTTAGGTCCTCCTTTAACTTGATTGAAAGCGAAGGTTTGGAAACGACCTGACTCAGCAGGAGGATTTATTACATCGTCACTATAGGCAGTCACAGTCTCAGCATGAATACTGATATTTTTAATTGCCCCTTTGTGGGGCCAGGGGTATTTTGCACTGTGGGACAAAGCACCTTAGTAAGATTTGCCCTGGGTGGGTAGTTACGCCTTTTTTTTTTTTTTTTTTTTTTAGCAGCAGGAGGTGGGTGAGTATGAATGGGGGGGCCTGAGAAAGGAGAGCCTACAGGCAAAAAACATGGCTGGACTGTTCCCATAGGAGGAAGGTGTGGAACTGAGTTGAAATTGATTCCTTTTAAACTGTGCATTTGTGCCCCTTGCAAAATCTTAATACATCCTGGCTTCTCATTCCCCAGTATGAGGACCACCTAGAACTACTGTGGGCAAATCCCTAACTTTTAACTTCGTTTCTTCACTTTTAGAATGGGAATAAATGAAAGAACTGGCTTCATTGGTGGTTCTGTTGAATAGGTGGCATCAAGGATGTCCCTGACACATGGAGAGCATGCCATGCGTGGCTGCTCTTACGCTCTGGTTCCTGCCTGATGGGAAGTATACCTTCCTAGGCACTCTGCCTCAGTTTCCTTATCTGTGAGCCCAAGATACTGTCAGCCCAGGGAGGTGTGGGTGGGAAGTGATGTGAAAAGATTTTGTGATTCTCATAGTAGGTTTTCTATACCGTATATGCTCTTATTTTAAAATAGTTAATGTTGAGTTCCTGCTTACCCATGGGCTGGAAATTTTGCTCCATGCTTTACGTATTCAACAGATCTTTCGAGGGCTTTATACTTTCAGGCCCTGTTTTAAGCATGTTGGGTGCAGCTGTGCCCAGATTCTAGGGAGAGAGGCCGATTACAGTAAATAAGCCCGGGCGCTCGGTATGTTGGGCAGAGGGGAACTGATGTGCTGTGGTGAAGAGTGAAACGGAGAAAAGAGTGAAGTGGGGATGCTATGTTATATATTCAGGACAGTCTCTGGTACCGTGACAGTGGGGCAGAGGAGGGCGTTGGCCATGCAGTGCCCTGGGGGAAGAGCTTTCCACGTGGAGGGAACAGCATGTCTGCAGGCCCCAGGTGGGAGTGCACCAACATGGTCAAGGAGCAGTAAGGTGGCCGGTGTGTCAGGAGGGGCACAATCGAGGGGGAGCATGCGGGAGATGCCTGCAGAGGAGATACCCACGGCTGTCATGAAGCCCCCGTAGGACTCTGTAAGGACTTAGCTTGTGCTCCAAGTGATAGGGGACCCACTGGAGGGATTTGAGCATAGCGGTCACGTGATCAGACTTGCATTTTTAAAGGGTAACACTAGCTTAGCTGCTGTTTTATGGACAGACTGTTGGGAACACAGGCTGCAGCACGAAAGTCACTCAGAGGCTACCGCAGTAATCCGGGAGCAAGATGGCAGTGGTACGGGGCACCGGGTGTCTGACCTGGTTGTGAAGGTAGGGAGCAGAGCCGGGGCGGGGGGGGGCACTGATGGGTTTGAGGGAAGAGCCAGGAGGACACTCACGTTTTTGGCCCTGAGCAATTGAAAGGATGGAGGTGTTATTTAGGGAGATGGAGTTGACTTCAGAGACTGGCCGCACACTGAGCTGCCAAAGATGAGGTGACCGTGACGTATGTTACCTCATTTAATCCTGACAAAACCCCTGGGAGCAGGCACTGTTAATCCCATCTTACACTCAAGTTAGCAGAAGTCCATGATGCTGGTTATTGCCCAGGGCCACACGGCTGTCCAAGGGATGGAGCTGAGATGTCAGCCAGGGCCCGTGTGACTTCAGAGTTCCTGAGAGATGGCGTTCCCCTTGATCCTTTTCCTGTATCGATGCCAGCATAGTATCCAGTGCAGCCAACCTCCCTGCTCACCTGTAAGTGCTCCCTGGAGTACTGTCGAGTGCTCAAGAAGAAAGACCATTTTCTCCCTCCCCTGGTGTGGGCAGTGGGGGAAGGGAGAGGAACACTGACTGCTGACACCTTCAGATAATTGGCAGTCTGGAGAAGGTGGTGACTTTTAATAGACTTAGCAGACGAGGGGACCTGGACTCAGGTTTAAACAGCAGCCTCTCACCAATAATACAAGATTAGGAGTGGGGAAACCATAGCTAAAAATAGCACTTACTAGTTAACTGGAAAACAATATATTTTTGCGGCCACTGCTTCCACAAGAAAATAATTGGGTCCCAAGACAGGGAGTGACTCTGTTCATGAATGATTATATTGATCATTGGAGCAAAATGGCTACCTCCCCCATTTGGAGTGCAATTCATAGGAGAAGCACTTGGCTGGTCAGACGTGCCCAGTGTGAGATCCTGAGAGGCCACAAAAGGAGGAGGAAGCGAAGCTGCCAGCTAATGAGGGAGCCAGGCCCTGCTCCTGCGCCTGCAGGTGCTGGGGGTGCAAAGCCACAGAACCGCTTCCAACTTAAGTCCCAAGCTCTGCCAAGGGAGGAAGAAAAGAAGATCCATTCAAATACCGATTCCTTGTTCTGTTTAACCCATTGGGTGTTTTGTTTCCTTACCCCCCCATGCCCCACCCAGGAGGATTTACTAGCAGCGAGCAGCATGTTCTGAGGGGAAGGGGAGCAGGCTGGGGGTTTGGTTCCAGCCTCCCCTTTCTCCCTGAGAGGAGAACGTGACCCCAGGTGTTTCCCTTCTTCCTTGGGCATTCCATCATTCATTCTATCGTAGTTATCAAACACTCTCTCGTAACTAATAGGGAACATTGGTTGAGTGCTTAGCGTTTGCCAGGTGTTATTCTAGGCACTTCGCATGTATTAACCCATTTATTTTTCATGGCAACCGAGAGTAGGTGCCATTAGCTCCGTTTTGCAGATGAAGAAACTGAATTGAAGAAAGGCGAAGTGACTTAACCAGTATCTCTCACCTGATCAGTGACACACAGGCGTTGGACGCTATGCTGGGCGCTAGGGACAAAGGGGTGCAGATTAGACACAGCTCGTGGCCTCCTGGAGCTTGTTTTACATAATGTGTTAGAAACAGCAAAACAAATATTGTAAATGTTCAAAGCCTGATGGGTTCAAGGGAAAGAAAGGAAACGGGGCAGTGGGAGGTGTCAGGGCCTGGTGTGGGCAGGAGGGAGGACGGGGCTGCCCTGAGATGAGGGGAGCAGTGGTCCCCTCCCCTACACAGTGCCTGAGCACCCTCCCACATGAGCTGTCGTTCATATCATCCACCCCACCCCACCCCCGCGGAAGGGTATGAGCTTTGTGTGGGGCGGGCGCTCTTGTTTTGAACAGTTTCTGGGGCCTGACATGTTGAAGCAATGAACCAAGTTAGCCAGATGGTGAGTGTGGTGGGCAGGGGGCTCTGAGGGACGAAAGAGCCTGCACCTTCAGGGACAGAAGGCAGGTGTATGACAAGCACAGGAGTGATTTAGGGGTGGAGGGGCCAACAGTGGGCATGTCACGCGGGGCCCAGAGACCTCTGCAAGGGGCTAGGTGGAGGAGGAAGAACGCAGTGAAGGTTCTAAGTAGGAGAGTGACGCAATCAGGTGTCCTTTAAGCCCGGACCACGGCTGCCTTGGGAGAAACAAGGCAGGGGCTGGAGGGTCAGGGCACAGGAGACTGCAGAGGTCGGTCGGGGCAGCTCAGTTAGCAAGTGGAGCTCCGCAGACAGTGCGAGGCAGGGTGCTTGTCTGGAAGCCCGTGGCGCTGTCCACTCTTACTTTCCCCTAAGAAACATGGCCAGGGGAGATTCTAAGAAAGACCATTCTTCCCTGAAAGGGTTTTCTTTGTCTCCTCCAGGCTCTTGGGGCCCAAGGGGTGAAACCTGAAAGGCAGTTTGGAGAGGCTCGTTCAGAGGGCCCACCATTTATGGTGCGCAGTAGGGTTGCGCTTCACTTCACAGCCTAGATGCCACTTCTGACTCCAGTCCTTCCCTTTCCTTACGCCCTGCTGCCCCTCCCCGCCGCCCCGCCCCGCATGTGGAGAATGAGGAGCTGGTGATGAATCCTAGGGCTGGGGTGGGTTCTGGAATACGGCTTCTGTTCCTCTTGCACCCGGCATCAGCTTTTCTTTCTGACTGGGGGCTCAGTGTTGTCCTTCCTCCTGCAGCCAAGCCAGTTCTCTGAACACCTTTGGGTGCTGGCGGGGAGATTCCTGGGCCCCCAAGGCCATTCATTCTTTGTTTACTCCAGTGAGCATTTGTTGACTGCTCTGGGAAGAGCCCTTTCAGAGAAAGAAGGCACCAATGTGACTCTCCACCTCCCCCAGGAGCTGATTGATGCTGGTATTAGCCCCGGAAGTCCAGTCGCTCCCTCGTTTACAGGTGCAGAGACCAAGGCTCAGAGAAGGGCAGGTGTTTGGGGCTCAGCTTACCCCAAACTTGCCACCCTGGGCCAGGCTGGTGAGAAGGCTTCCTGCAGGTAGCCCTGTGGCAGAGTTCAGAGACTGGGACCCAGGCCTCTCCACTTCCAGCCCTTGACTTCCCTTTTAGCAGTGGTTCTGGTGCTTGGCTGGCTGGGATGCGAGGTCCCACCCTAGATTCAGATTCGGTGGGCTGGGGTGCAGCCTGGGCTTCTGAACCTTTTCTAGAGTTTCCTAGGGGACTCGGGTCAGAGCCAGGTTTAGGAGTTTCTCTGAGTAAATGGCAGTGGAACAAGAAGTGGGCAGATTCTGGAGAGAGATGACTTTTGAGCCAGAGCAGGAAAAGGATCTTCGGAGGTTATCAGAGGCAGCCACCTCTCCATGGGTGCCTTGGGAGGAGCTGCTGGGACAGGTTAGGGTGGGACTTAGAGACAGCTTGGAGCCTAAGCCTTTGTTTTCGTCTTGATAAGCTGTGAGGGACACCGGCTCTTGCTGGTGGTACCTCCCTCCCTGGGCAGATTAGTGAATCAACCACACACACCCTGGGGCCCCGGAACAGTACCAAGTGACTCCTCTTGCTCACCTGTCAGCGGGTCTCATTTATTACTGTCTGTCTCTCCAGTTCCGTGGAGGGGCGAGACCCGTGTTTTCCTTCGATTGCTCAGGAGGTCCCTGGCACCATGCTGCGAAGCCCAGAGGAGCTCAGCCAGCAGTTGGTGAAGGCAATGAGTCACGGAGGGTTTGCGGACAGGAACAGCTGTTATTTGTCCAGCCCCCGTGAGCCAGGGGCCCTGGGCCTCCCTGGACCCGTGCTTCTCCATCCCCTTGGCCTTCCTGACAGAGGCCAAGCAGCTGTTGGTCTGTTTCCGCAGGCCGTCATCCAGGGCACGGAGAAGAGAAGACACACGTTAGGTTACCCCAGGAGCCTGGGAGAGACCTGAGCCCAGATTCACCTCCGTGCCCTGTGTGTTCCTGTGAGACCCCGCCTCTGTTCTGCTGAGAGGTCCTTGATCCCACTGTGATCAAGATCATTTTTCTTGGGCTCTGAACTGATTTGCCTGCAGACAAATCAGTTGTCCTGTTTGTCCTACTCTAAAGGTAAATTAACTTTTATTCCCTAGTGCAGAAAGGCAGGGTCTAGACTCAGAATTTGGGGCCTTATATTCCATCTAGGCCCCACTCACACCCGTGGCTCTGGGCAAGTGCCTTCCCCTCTCTGAGCTTCAGCTCTGCTGCTGTGAGTGAAGAGTTGGAGTCGGTCCCAAGCCGTGGTACATGGTGCACCTGCCTGGGCGCCTCCACCCCCAGGATTCTGGCTCAGTAGGTCTCAAGAGTGTCCTGGCCCCGGGGGCGTGGGAGGGGGCGGTGAGCAGGGGGTGAAATCTTAGTCACATGGCCTTCCAGGCCCTGGCAGCCAACTCAGGGCCAAGCCCCACTGACCTGGGACAGTGGCTGGCTTTTCCTGTTAGAGGTTAGGGCCTGAGGAGGACTGGCCTTTGCCCCTTTACAATATTCTCAAGTCCCACTCCCATTGTTCCAGATTGGACTTCAACAAGAGTAGCAGACTCATTGATTTGGAGATAACAGGAAGGAGTTGGAATTAAAAATGCTGTTGCTAGAGGCCCTGGCCGTGTGGCTTAGTTGGCTGGAGCATTGTCCTGATGCTCAAGGGTTGCAGGTTTGATCCCTAGTCAGGATAGTAAAGGAATCAACAAATGAGTGGAACAATAAGTCTGTTTCTCTCTCCCCCTCTCCCTCCTCCTCTTTCCCCCAAATGAGTGGAACAATAAGTCTGTTTCTCTCCCTCTCTCTCCCCCTCTCCCTGCCTCCCTCCTTCCTCCTCTCTCAAATCAATTTAAATAAATTAAATAAATGAATAAATAAATACACTGTTGCTGAATTCTCCATGTCAAACTTCAGCAGAGTAGATGATTTTTCTTTTGGACAACTGAACCCTATCCTTAACTTTTTTTTTTAAGCTGGAGGGGGACCACCTCGGGATGACTCCAGTCTCAGATTGAGAAGCAGTGCTTTGTAAATGGGTTAATAACTTAATGAGGCCTCTCCATCTGGCTGGTGAAGCCAGTGGATGGATAGTTTCCCCTCCCCGTCCCTGGCTTCCCCGGGTAAGAATGAGCCTGGGCAGATCTAAGCTTGGAGGCTGGTCTCTCCGCTGCTCTAAGCCACCCATCCACTCAGCTCACATCTGAACTGCTGCCTCCTGCATCATGTGGTGTGGCCTAGGGAGCAAAGTCATGTCAGTATAAGCTCAAGCAAAGTGTAGTCAGGATGGTAAACCTGCCCTTTAGCAACAATGACAACAAAGTCTTGTGACAGATTTCAAGCTCCTGGAGATATGATTTGATGCTGAAGGAAGGATGGGAAGACCTGGCCTTCAATTTAAATTTCTTTCAGTCTGGGAGCAAAGTTTAAGACATGCTAAATAACCCTGTTTACTCCAGGTAATGCAACATGACTTTTAAAAAAAATCTGTTGTTGGATAGTCTTAGTTGCAGGAATGGGGACATAACTTCATAAAAGTCTTTTTCTCTTGCAATCTGACTGCACCTCCTCCTTTTACCCACTGCCTCTGCCCTCACTTCCCTTGCTGTATTAGGCGGTGCACCAAGAACTTCACAAGCATTTTCTCAGTCTGCACAACAGCCTATGAATGAGACAGATTCAGTCATTCCTGTCTTAAGGATGAGAAAACTGAGATTCAGAGAGGAAAGTGACTTGCCTGGGGTTGCCCAGCATGTGAGTGAGGAACTGGCTTTGAAGAGGTCCATGGGCCTGACCTTTGCGCTCCTGACCTTGGTGCTGCGCTGCTGCTGCCTCGGTCTGAGAGCCGCAAGTCGCACCAGGCTCAGAGTTTCCCCCACCCGCCCCAGCCTGTCCTTGCCTCACAGTCCTTCTTGGCAAGACCCATACCTCTCTGAACCTGAGGCTTAGTGGCCACTGATCCACCGCTCGACATTGCGGCTCCCTTCCGATCCACTTTCCAGTTGACAAGGAGGGATTACTCGTCTTGTTCTAGACGAGCCGCTCAGTCCTAGTGCTGGTCTCGGGTGGGCCAGGCGGGCCGTGTCTTCCTGTGAGCCTCAGTGTCCCACACTAGAAAGTGGGGGCTGGGGAGGGCGAGTGGCTTCTGTGGGCATCTGGAAAGTGCCTTGGTTCACCAGAGAGGGACAGGTGTCCCCTCCTACTGGAAGTGTGCCTGCGTCTGTCACTGCCACCTCCTGAAAGCACACTTTGCTTAACAGCACCTGACCCTCTTCTGCCTCCTCAGCGCTTTGCTAAATTTAGGCTGCGTTAGTTTGCCTTCTTTGCGAGTGGGTTTCTTTTCTTTCTTTTCTTTCTTTCTTTCATTTTACTTATTTGCCCTGGCTCGTGTGGCTCAGTGGATTGAACACGGGCCTGCAAACCAAAGAGTCCCTGGTTCGATTCCCAGTCAGGGCACATGGCTGTGTTGCGGGCCAGGTCAGGTCTCCAGTCAGAGGCGCAAGAGACAACCACACACTTTGTTTCTCTTCCTTTCTTTCTCTCTGTTTCCCCCCTGTCTAAAATAAATACATTAATTTTTTAAAACATTTTCCTTATTTATTTTTAGAGGGAGGGGAAGAGAGGGCAAGAAACATTGACCGGTTGCCTCTCACAAGCTCCCAACTGGGGACCCCACGTGTGCCCTGACTGGGAATCAAACCAGCGAACTTTTGGTTTGAAGACTAGCACTCAATCTGCTGAGTCACACCAGCCAGGGCATGGGTGTTTTTAATAGAATATTGGCGGCCTTTCCTGAAAGAGTGCTCCGTTCCAGGATGGACCCAGCCTCCCCAAGCTCTGGCCTTGACTGCCCGGCCAGGCCGCCTCCCTCCCCTTCCTCTGCCTGCCTCCCCAGCACTGATCAGGCCTGCTCTTGTCTGACCGGCAGGTCCTCCCGGTGTTCCTGTGGTGGCCCATCCTGGTTGCCTGAGCCTGCCCTGCTCCAGTGACTGTCCGACTTCTGGGTCTCAGTCTCCCTGACTGCTTTTTCCTGGGAAGATGTTCCTGGTGGGCCTGACAGGGGGCATTGCCTCGGGCAAGAGCTCAGTGATCCAGGTGTTCCAGCAGCTGGGGTGCGCGGTGATCGATGTGGACGTCATCGCCCGGCACGGTGAGCGGGAGGGGTCAGGTTGTGGGCTTGCGTATGGCGGCTGCCTGTGCTTCCTTTTTATAGGGTCTCCCGTAGGAAGATGACACCGCTCTGCCTTTTTTGTGAGGCCGCCCAAGGCCCCGGCGGGTGGGAAGGCTTTCCTTTGAGCCCTGTCTGAGGCCCCGCTCCCTGCCCTGTGTGCGTCCTCTTGCTTTTCTCTCTGCTGCCGTCTCCCGCTCGACATCTCCCTCTTTCACTTCGCCCGGTGACGAACGTGAGGGACTCGGTGCAGCCTGCTCTCTGCCTTAACCTCGTTCCCTCCCCTCGTTTCATTTTTGTTTTAAATGAGAGAAGCACCCCCGGGTCCCTCTGCTGTTTTGCTTCCAGTCACTTGGGGTCCTCTAGCTGGCCAGGAGGCTCCAGAGTGACCCAGCCTCCTCTTCATGCCACAGTCGTCCAGCCGGGATGCCCCGCCCACCGGCGCATCGTGGAGGCCTTCGGCACTGAGGTCTTGTTGGAGAACGGTGACATTAATCGCAAAGTCCTGGGGGACCTGATATTTAACCAGCCTGACCGGCGACATCTGCTCAACACCATCACCCACCCTGAGATCCGCAAAGAAATGATGAAGGAGACCTTCAAGTACTTCCTTAGGGGTAAGACCCAAGGCCCTGGGCAGGGGTGGGCAAAGCTCTCCTTCCAGGGCCAGGGCCCTTCTCTGCAGAAAGGCTGGCTGGGGGTGGACGGGGAGCCAAGCTGTAGAGTTCACACTGTTGATTGGTGCCCCACCCCCACCCCCACACAGAGTTGCATACCAGCCCCAAGAGAAAGAAGCACATATCACTCAACTCTTTAAGGAGGTTGACAGTTTATTGAGAAGAGACACTTGAGGCTTTTGAGCCATGATCCTCAGGAAGTAAGTTGCTTTTTCTAGTTGGGATGGGGGTGGTAACAGCCGGTGGGTAACAGGATCACTGGACCTGAGTTTGCGGCCTGGCCCTCACAGCGTCCAGCTGTTCGACTTCGTCAGCGAGCAGACCTCTCTGCCTGTTTCCTCATGTGCATAGTGAGGCTAATAATGCCAACCCTGCAGAGTTGTTGGGGGCACTGAGAGTCCACGCCGGTGACTGTCCATCACCCCACTCCTAGAAACCACAGTCAGAGTCAGATCTGGCGCTGGTCGAGCAGCCTAGGACGGTGAGTTTGCAGACAGGGAGTTGCGGAGGGTCAGGGACGGCCAGGGCAGGCGGAGGAGGGTTCTAAGTGGGGGATAAGCCTTGGGGCTGGGGC
Source organism: Anoura caudifer (assembly GCA_004027475.1). NCBI lineage: Eukaryota > Metazoa > Chordata > Mammalia > Chiroptera > Phyllostomidae > Anoura > Anoura caudifer. Next base: position 361,692 of record PVKU01000758.1, on the reverse strand, counting down.
TCAGTGGGGAGTCAGCCTGGCTCGTGCCGTGCAGGGGCCTTGCCAGGGCTGCAAGAAGGGCACTGTTTGAACAGCAGCGTCTGCGGTCAGTTGGCAAGAACCTTCTGCAGCTATCGCCCTTCCCAAGCCACATGCCACAGTTCAAGTCTGGTCCTCAGGACAGTGGTGGGCAGGGTGACCTATCACTTACTGTCCACAGCGGGGGTCAGCCACCACAGGGGTTGGGAAGAGAGCAGTCTGGGTCCGGTGGGAGGCTGGCCGAGGGCCCCTGCAGCCTTTGGCGTATGAGGCCTCCGGCCTGGGTCTCGGTGTTGAAGGCCTAGCTGCTCGCCTCCCCTCTGTCAGTTCTGATGCTGCGACTTCCTTCCTGGGGGTACGAGGGAGACTTCTAGGTTTTCTTCTGGCTTTTGCTCTGTGATCCTGGCCCAACCCCTTATTTCCTTGGGTGCCACGTTCTCATAGAGTGGGGAATCTCTCCCCGCTCTGGCCAGAACCTTCGCCAGATGGAAAGGGATGACTTGACAGACATCCGTGATGCTGACCCACCCTCCCCAACCCCCTTCCGCTGGCTCCAGGCACCCTCCCTGCTGGACCAGCTTTCCTCTGCATCTCAGCACCTAGCCTCAGGCCTCCCTCCCTCCCTCCCCCCACTCCCTCAAGGAGAGTCTGTAGATCCTTCCTTTGTCCTGCCTCGCATCTGTGCCAGAATCCCCTCCTGCCCCCTGCCTGGAGCAGAGCCTTCTGCCTTTCACTCCTGCCCTTTCGCATGCACTCCCAGACCAGTCGCAAGTACCTCTGCAGGGCTTTGAGGCGACAGTGGCTTTCCCCTTGTGAAATTAAACATCAGATAATGTCACCGCTCCAAAGTTCTCCCGCAGTGTCATCTGCCCAGCCTCCCCTCTCTCCAGCCACTACCACTTAAATAAAAGCCAGAAAGCTCTTTTCAGCTCGATAAGGTGAAAAATGGGGACGACAGCTGTGGCTTCCACAGTCCCGGTTTTTCCCCGATGACTATAACAAATACAACTGTCAGAGTTGGTATAATCAAACGTCAGATAAGATCACCAGCTGTTGGGGAGGTCTCCGTGTAGGCAGACGGATGTCTTAATAGAGTCAGGATAGTTTGCAGAGCTTATCAAGCAGGAGGGATGTGACAGCTGAATAGCCCTTTGCCGGTGAACCAAAGAGCTGGCCGCGAGCTCCCGAGAGGGGCGGAGGAGAAAGGACAGTGAGGGCAAAGGAAGGGGTGGGGGCAGAGCAGGAAAGAGAGATAAGCGGCCCAGAGAGAATCTGGCCCTGGCCCCTGTGCCAAGTTTGCGGGGGAGCGGGGGAGCCGGCACTGCAGGCTCCCTCCTCGGGGACCAGGAGCAATAATAACTCATTTACGGAGCACCTAGTGAGGGTCTGGGTGAGGGGCGCTGCGTGGGCTGCCTGGCTTCGCCCATTTAGCCCTCCCCGTCTTCCTGCGAAGCAGGCGGTCCTTTCCTTCGTTCACACGGGGGGGGGGGGGTTGTTAGGGGCCCAAGTCACAAATGAGAGAGTGGGGGTCACAAGCCCGGGCACGTCATCAGGGCGCATTCTCTTAACCCCTCATTCAGCGAAGGCTTCCTGAGTGACAGGTTCTGGGGAACAGGCGACCCAGCCACTCGGGTTGTCACCTCTGCTGCCTGTATCACCGAGAGCGCGTTTCACTGTGACTCTCTTGGAATTGGTGTCATGTGTCTGGTTCTGCAGCCGTGTTCGCAGTGGACCCATCCAAGCCAGACTGGCAGGGGTCTCTGGGCAGAAGCAGTGCTCGTTCCTTCCTCTCACTGCTCCGGGACCCCGCCAGCTTTACGGCACCTGCACGGGTCGCTGGCATACAGAGAACCGGGTTAGGGCCCACGGCATTCCTGGGCGGGCAGCCCAGGGATGGGCCCACTCACAGTGCCGGAGGGTGCCGCCCCCGACTGGCCATGGCTCACAGTGCCATGACCTCAGTGCTTTGACCCCAGTGTGGTTTAGCATCGGTCGTAACAGCTGCAGCACCTCCAGACCTGTCCGAGCAGCAGCCTCTTTCCTGCTGGGGCTGCTGCTGCTGCTGCCACCAGCACCCGTGTGAGCCTCTTGTGGGGAGCTGGTGGAGACAGCCGTACAGGACTCTTCTCCAGCAGGGAGTCAGGCTTGGACCTGGCTCTTGAGGGACAACCTTTTTTTTTTTTTAGCGAAGGTGGTGAAGTAGGGCAGAAAGGGCCCTCACTCCTGGAAACTCTTCCCAGTCTCCTACGATTTTGGCTGTGTCATTTCCCTGCTAGGAAATAACAACTCTGGCCCTGACTGGTGTGGCTCAGTGGGTTGGGAGTTGTCCCACAAACAAAAGGTCGCTGGTTCAATTCTCAGTCAGGGCACATGCCTGGGTTGAGGGCCAGGTCCCCAGTGGGGGGGGGCGCATGGGAGGCAACCACACATTGATGTTTCTCCCCCTCTCTTTCCTCCTCCCTTCCCCTCTCTCTAAAAATAAATTAATTAAAAGAGAAGAAAGAAAGAACTCTTTGGGTTCAAGGTCAAGGTGAACCCAGTGCATTGTGCCTCCCCTGACCAGCTCGCCAGTTTTACCTCACATTGCCCACGGCCTCCACTTCAGCCAGAGCGGTAGGACTGCACTGTTCCCCGTTGCCGAAACCCTCGCTTCCACCTGCTCATTTTCAGGTGTCAGGAGTCCTGCCTGCCTGCTTTTCAAGGCCAGTACAAATGACGTTTCTTCTACAAGGTCTTACCTGCTCCTCCAGCCCAAAAGGACTTTCTGCAGCATTCTCTGCTGCCTGGCGTTGGAACGACGCCTGTCCTTGGGAGGTCTGTCCCAAGGAGCTTTCAGTGGCAGGAGACGGTGGCCTCAACTCTGTTCCCGTGCCTAGCACGCGGTTAGTCCTCGCTGTACTTGCAGACTTGACCTTGTGGCTTTCCCGGCTTTTCTCCAGGATACCGCTACGTGATTCTGGATATCCCCCTGCTGTTTGAGACCAAGAAGCTACTTAAATACATGAAGCACACGGTGGTGGTGTACTGGTGAGTGTGCGGCACTCTCTGGCCTGACAGGCTGGAAAGGAGGACCCCTGGAGTAAGACCTGTACCTGAGAAGTAGCCCACATCACTGTCCCCTTCCAGCACACGGCAGCCAGGAAGCACAGCGGGTTGGGGCAGCAGCACCCAGAGTCCACAGAAGCCAAGCCCTGTGCCCGATCCAGAGACACCCCCATGTAGGTGTGGTAAGGGATGACCCCTAGGCTTCTCTAGTGCTTGGAAGGGCTCCGCCTGCTGGCTGGTGGAGGCACTTCCCCGGATGCCCAGCCCTGCCCTGCCCTGCCCTGGGCTGCCCTGTCGTACTCGCAGGGTCCCTCTCCCTCCTCTGGCACCGCTCAGCTTTCCAAACAGCTCCACACTTACTACTTCCCTGAACTTACCTTTCTACATGAGGTATTCAGGTCATTAGTTGATACTCCTGAGTTAGAGAAGGGGAAGCTTGGGGGCGGGACCTACGGAGAGGTAACAGAATTTGTCCAGGGTCTACCGTTGGCAACGCCTATGGACGGAAAGTTGCAGGGAGGGAACTGTCAGAGCCCAGCTAAGGAAGGAACTTTGTTCTCAGAATCCCTGAGGGCATGAGGCAAACCAGAATCCAGGTTTGACAAACAGAGGAGGATCAAACTGTTGGAGAAAATGAGTCACAGTCCCAGTGGGGTGAGAGTAGATGAGTGTCTCTGCTTCCCGGGACTTCCTGGATGCCGCCCACAAGCACAGCAGGCTCAGAGGTGGGCACTCGGCTCTGCCGGTATTTTGGGCACTGGGTGTTCTCAGGAGACTGACACACGGGAGGCTTCCGCTCTCTGGAGACAGGGCCTGGGGTGCTCAGGGCCCTAAGTGTTACCCTGCCCTCCCTCTCCCCTGCCCCCCAGCTCCTCGTCATAAACTGTTGTTTAAAACCTAGTCTGGCCCTGGCTGCTGTGGCTCAGTGGGGCTGAGTGCCAGCTTGTGAACCAAAGGGTCTCTGGTTCAGTTTCCAGTCAGGGCACATGCCTGGGTTGCAGGCCAGGTCCCCAGCAGGAGGTGTGCAAGGGGCAACCACACATTGATATTTCTTTCCCTCTCTTTCTCCCTTCCCCTCTCTCTAAAAGTAAATAAAATCTTTAAAACAAAACAAAACCCAGTCTGGCCTGGCTGGTGTGGCTCGGTTGGAGCATCATCCCTTAGACCAAAAGGTCATGGGTCTGGTCCCATCAGGGCATGTATGAGAAGGCAATCAGATTTCCCTCTCTCTCTCTCTCCCCCCCCATCCTCTCCCCCTCCCTCTCCTTCCTCCTTCCCTTCCTTCCTGTCTCTCTAAAGTTAATTAAAAAATGCCCTCAGGTGAGGATTAAAAAAAATACGACTGAGTCTGCCAAGCCTGGTGTAGAGATTCAGGCTTTCTCATGGCTCCTGCTTGGACCCACATCTCTCCGTGTAAAACTGCAGCCTCTCTGGGTTCTTTGTTCCCAGTTTGTGAAAGACGGTGACCTGAGGCCAAGCACAAGCCATGAACACTTGGAATTCTCTTTGCCTTGGAGTCTTAAGAGTCTTAATGCAATTGGAACTGTGTACCAAGGGATCCAGACAGAAAAATGGATCTCGAGTGTAGGTGAGAGAACAGAAGGGAACAGACTGCATCTGTCTGCGGTCACCCCGGACTCCATGCCTTCCCTCGCCGTTCGCCTTCTGGCCCTTTCCTTCGAGGCTGGTCTGCTGGCCAAGAGCAAAGAGAGCTGTGGCTCCTGGCAGATGCGTGCGTGGGGCTGCATGGATTCTGTCCGTGCTCCAGCAGATCCTCCAGCCCCGCTCAGCAGCCAGAGAACCTTTGCCAAAGCCCTGGTGGCTGTTTTTCCCCCACTTCTGGCACATGTGGGTGTGTGACTCCAGAGAGATGCCGGAGATGTGAGTGAGTGATGATTCGCTTTTCATAAAAGGGATCCACACTTTACAGAAAGGAGGTTCTCCTCACAGAGTCCCTTAACTGGTGCACTACCCCTGGTGCATTTGAAATAATAGCAGGGCATTTACTAAAGCGTGATTATACCAAAACTTGATAATTAATATTTTCAAGGAATGTGCCGATTGTGGAATAAGTGGTTGATAAAAATCTCATTACCGCCTTGGCTGGTGTCCCTCAGTGGGTTGAGTGCCAGCCTGCAAACCAAAAGGTCGCTGATTCGATTCCCAGTCAGGGCACGTGCCTGGGTTGTGGGCCAGGTCCCCGGTTGGGGGCGTGCGAGAGGCAACCCATCAATGTTTCTCACACATGGATGGTTCTCTCCCTCTCTCCCTTCCTTCCCCTCCCTCTAGAAATGAATAAATAAAATCTTTAAAAATAAATCTCATTACCATAAGTAGCATCAAAGCCTAAAGTAGCCGCACGAGCCTATTTCTGAGCCCCGGGAAGGACCGGTGGAGCGCTCTGCCCGCACAGCCCAGGAGGCCCTCTGGTCCAGGCCGCGCCTTCTGAGGAGCGCACTCTCGGGTGGCCCTGCGCCATCTCCGTTCTCCCCCCACTTTTCCCAGCCCCAGGCCTGAGGTGTTCTTAAGGCTGGAGATGGTCCTTTTCTCAGCCAGGCAGGGATTGGCCCGTGACCTTCACAGTACACTGTCACTGTATCAAAGGAAATCAGAAGCCCTACTTTTCTAATGCCATCTCTTCTGAAAGGTCTCCCGATCAGCCAGCCAGCAATGATTTTCTGCAGCATTTTGTTCTGAAATGGAACTAGCTGGTGTTTAGGTTATGACTGTCCTTAGAAGGCCTGTTTTCACATCCCAGGAGTCCCTCGGGTGTAGGCCACACCTAAAAGAGGACCGAATTGCAGCGATCTGTCATTCCATCTTACACCTGGGAAGTCTCAGACCTAGTGGCAAAACAGGGGCCCTGATGGCAGAAAGCAGCTCCTGCCGCCCTTCCTTCCCCCTTGTTCCCATTGAGGGGCTCAGGGAGTCACGGAGCTAGAGGGAAGTTAGAGATGACCCTGTCCTGGAGCACAGCATGCAGTTCCTCTGGACAGAAACAGGACGGAGTTTCCAGAGGGAGGACCCAGGCAGTGATATCAGTGGGCCAAAGAGGTGGCCTTTGAATTTCCTTTGGAACTGGGAGATGGGGGGGTCGTTCAACTTATGTGCAGGGAGGGCTTTCTCCTGTCCCAGGACCAAGGGTATCCAGTTCTCAAGTCCTTGCTCCACTAGAAGCATCCTGGGGCTTGCCTGTGCCTCTTCATTGGTGGCATCAAGCACAGAAGCCACCGTTTCATCATGATCCTTTTGCTCTAAAATGTGGGAGCTGGGAGGCCATGAGAGGGTCTTTGCAGCCCAGGAATCTATTTTTGATGCAGCAGGCCTGGGGCCTCAGGGAAAGTGCAGGAAGCATTCAGCTTACAGGCATAGGCCTTTTTTGGTAAAGGTCATGCACCCAGGGATCCAGAATGTAGCTGATTCCAGGTGATCAAACCCTCCCACCCTATAACTGGGAAGTCTCCAGTCTGGTGGCAAAGCAGAGTTCCCAGGCAGCAGGAAGCAGTTTCTGCAGCCTCCCTGCCTCCCCTTCACATTAAGCCCGTCATGCTACCAGGGCCTCGAAGAGTAGGGTGAGGTGGGAGCAGCCTGAGAGCTGCCAGGCTTCCCTCCCTGGCTGGGGACCCTAAATTGATTTGAGAGAGGGCTGGGGGGAGGAGGATGGGGCCTACAAAGCCTGATCAGCCCCTTTGCCCTGTCCTTAGTGACCGGGATACGCAGCTGGCCCGGCTGATGCGGCGGAACAACCTGAACCGTGAGGATGCAGAGGCTCGCATCAACGCCCAGCTGCCCCTGAAGGACAAAGCCCGCATGGCCCGCCACGTTCTGGACAACTCGGGCGAGTGGAGTATCACCAAACGCCAGGTCATCCTTTTGCACGCCGAGCTGGAGCGCTCTCTGGAGTACCTGCCACTGCGGCTCGGGGTCCTCACAGGTCTGGCTGGCATTGCCAGCCTCCTGTACTTGCTCACCCGCTACCTCCTGCCTTCACCCTAGCTGGGCACTGCAAGGCAGGACGCCCCAGCCTCAGTCTCCCCGGAGGCTGAAGCTAGGTGAGGAATGCCTCCAGTTTCCACTCACCCCTTCAACACACTCTCTCTCTTCCTCTCTCTCTGTCTCCCTGCTGGAGCCCTGCGCTGGGCTGCTGCTTCTTTGGGGTACGTTCTCTCTGAGGCCATGAAACAGCTCTCAGTAGATACTCCTTCCCACCTTCCCCAGGACTCCTCGCTCTGGGACCACCTACAGAACAGTGTCCACAGGAGACATGAAAGCAATCACAGGAAACTTACATGTGGGCGGGGTGAGGAACCTTCTCTCTCTGGCCCTTGTCAGTGCTTAAAGTGGGAGGGTGCCTGGGCTTGGACCCTCTCTAGCACATGCCCCATTGTGGCCAAAACCACCGTCATGAATCATGGCAAATCATTTTGGACCACGGGCTACCACCTCCAAACCTGACTCTTCCCTAGGCGGACACCCTTGGCCAGGATACAGTGAGACTCCCTGTGGGTGATGCAGTAGTTGGCAGGGGCTGGGCCCCTTCTGGGATGACCCACTGTCCCACCTCGGCATTTGTCCGGCTCTCCCCTCACCCTGCTCACCGCCTCCCACCACTCCTACCTTCCCCTCCATGGACTCCCAGCCCTGAACTCTTGGTAGTCCGCGTGCATCGGACTGGTTCTGACCTCCGTGCCTTCACTGTGCTCTTCCCTGACCTGGAATCCCTTTTCCCCCTCCTGTCACCGGCTGATCCCAGCTCAGGCACGGTCTGCAGCCCCAGCTAGGTTAGGTGCTCTGGGATTCCACCACCCCCGTGTTTTGTCCGAGTCCACAGTAGAGTAATCAGCCCCAAGCTGCTGGACTAGTCTCTCTCACTAGACTGTAAGCCCTTTGAGGGCAGGGACTGTCTTATTTATCTCTGTTCCTGGTGCAGAGCCTGCATCGCTGTTGGTGCTTAATAAAGTGTGTTGATCTGAAATGTCCTGCGCCACTGTTGTTCCCCTAGCACCGTGGACCAATTAAAGTTCTCAGACGTGGCTGATACCATTTGGGTTACACTTGGCCTCCTCCTGCGCTGAATCCTGGGCTCCAGAAGTTGCAGTAGCCCTCTGACTTCTGGAGACCCAGGAGGAGGGTTCCAGCTAGGTCCAGGTGTATCCTGTGAGAGGCAGGTGGAGGTGCCGGGGCAGCATCACACCCACGCACTCCATCTTCCTTCCCCAACCCAATTAGACCAGGGCTGACATCCGCTTTCCCCCGCCAGAGCTGGCAGACCCGCTGATGTGGCGATCCTGTGGCCAGCAGCCTATTAAGGCCAGACACGAGAGTGACAAATGTGAGTGCTGTGGGGGCTGTAGTTAGTGCCCTCTTTCCCAGAACTTCTCATAGACCTTAGAGACCAGCTCATTAACTCCCTACGAACCCCAGGTGCAAAGGCTGGGCCAGGCTGTGGTGAACCTCGGGGTGGGGCCAGGGCAGGAGAAAGGCCGCCGCTTCCCAGGTTTAGCAGGACCTGGCAGGAAGGGTGAAAGGAAGAAAGGTACGGCCCCCATTGAGGTAACGGCGTCCTATTACCCTAGTCACTGAGAAAATGACCTCGCGAATGCCTGTGGTGTGTCGGACACTTCGCTAGGTATGCGACGCCCTAGAGCAGTGGTTTTCACGTGGTGTGCTGCCAGAATTTTTAAAATGCGCAATACCTGAATATTTTAGGGCACTGCCCTTTTTTCCCTTAGATGGTCAAATGAAAAAACGACAACAGCCAACACAACAATAGTTGTCTGGTGTGCATGAATCATAAAAATCACAACAAATTTTTGTCAGGTTGACAAAAAACATATTTGTTGGTTTGCCACAGAATTTTAGTAATTTGTGTTCCATGAGATGGAAAGTTGAAAATCACCGCCCTAGAGGTGACATAACTGATTCTTCCGATCCCAGGCCGAGAGCTGGTGGGAGCCGATCGGGTCAGCCAGGCTTCAGGAGGTGCCCGCTGCACCCCGAGCCGCCCTCGAGTCGCCCCCGGCAGCAGCAGATCTGGGATTGCGTCCAGGCCCCAGCTTCTCCCACCAGGTAGGCATCGTGATGCTTGCTTACATCAAAGGACCTCATGCAGGATGGTGAAAACCTTTTGCAGACGGTAGAGTTCCAATTTCTTTCCTGACCCAGTCTGCCGAGTCTGGTGCAAGAATGCCAGAGGATGGCCAACCTGGCAGGGTGGCCAAATCGGGGTCCAGTCCTCCCAGGTGCCCTGGTCCCCCTGGAGCTCCCATTCTCCCTCCTCAGGCCTCCTTCCTCACCGCCTCCCTTTCCCAGGCTCGGCGGCCCAAGGTGGGCTTAGAAGAAAGCCTACTTTCCCTCGGGGGCGTGACGCCATGGGCGAGGCCTCCTATGCCCCGGGAACAGCTGGAGCCAAGATGCAACAGGAGCCCCAGCCCCGCTCCCTGGAGGGCGTCATCCCTTCTGGCCGGCAGGTGGCAGCACCCACCCGGGTTGGGGGTTCGACCTCTGCGGTGGGAGCTGTTGAAATGGTTATTTTGTCCCTATGGCGTCCTGCTGCCTTCGCTCTTGGCAGAGCCTCCTCGGATCCCCCAGCAGCGGCTGTGGCGGGAGCCCTGGGGGGATGGGGGAAGGGTGTGCGCTGCCTGGCCCCCGGTGCTTATTAAGAAGCTGTGCAGCTCACCTGGCACTGCGGGGCAAAGGCTTGTGACCCCATCCTGCCCTACCAGCCCGCTCCTGAGGACAAGAGACCCCAGACTTCCACCCTCTCGCCTTCCAGCCTCATGCTTGAGCATTGCGCTTCCTTCTCCACTTGGGGCCTTACCACCCCAACACGGATGTGGAGCAGTGAAGACTCCAGTGAGGGTGGCAGGCGGACTGGACTCTTGGCAGGGTTGAAGGGGGCAGGCAGGCCCTAAAACCACCCCACTCCCAGCCTTCCTCCCCTTTCTGGCCGGGTGGTCCTGGGATAATTCTCAGAACTTTACAGTTTGCAAAGCATGTTCACGTGGTTATCCGCTTGAACTCTCCCAGTTCTGTGAAGGCGGCTCAGAGGCTGATCCCTGGGGTCCAAAGCCTCCGGACTCCCAATACAGTGCTCCTACTCCCTGCACTGCTCCCATTAGTTACACCCTGGCTCTTTATCTAGTATTCAACTCTCTGATGTTTAGCCTCTCTTTGCTTGGGGACAGGCAGGGGAAAGTTAGGGACACTCCATGGTGAGCGTCTATAGCTCGAAATCTGATGCGAGGAATAGCCATGCCTGCTGGGCACCACTGAGTGGGAATGGGGTGGCAGTGATGACTGCCAAAAGGGCACGAAGGGGTGGGTGGGGGAGACCCTGCTCACCGCCCCCCCCAGATGGCAAGAGAGAAAGAGCGAAGTGAAGGGGTAAAGCCCTGTGGGTTGCATTCCCGCTGCTCCCAGAAAGGGCTGATTTGGCTACGGCTCCTCTGTCCCACCCACAGAGCTGAGGCTGCACCCAACTGAGGCCCAAAGAGCCTCTTCTCTTTGCTCCCCACCCTCCCCTCCCCGCCCTGTCGCTCAGATTCCAATACAATTTCCAGCTAACCAGCATGTCGATAGAACAAGTCGGGCAGCCAGATTGCTGGCCAATTACAGGAAATCATTCTGCTCCACAGCTCAGCGCCCAGGGAGAGGGCGGGAAGGAGGAAGGGAATGTGAGGGAGCAGGCGCCCAGCTTACAGGCTGGGAAGGGGCTTGAGGCAGGGAATGCGGCAGCCCCTGGGAGGAGCTGGGAGGGAAAGTAGTGGTGGATGGGGAGGCTCCCGGGTCCAGCTTCCCTGTGATGATAAACTGGTGCCCCAAGCAACAAAGAGAGACGGGGGCGGGGGGGGGGGCGCTGAGGGCTGATGAGGAAGGTCGTGAGGCAACCACTTGAAGCAGAGGGGGACAGAAAGGGGATAGTGAGACCCATCTCCCCCAGAGCCCTGTGTTTGGGAATGGGGGTGGCACCCAAGCCTTTCTGGTCCAGAGGAGCTTTGCAGGGCCATCTGATCACCTGGAAGCCGGGGCCCTCAGGGGCATGACCTGCACTCCCACATCCAGCCCTAAACCAAGGGGATCCTGGGGGAGGGCAGAGCAGGCTGAAAGGGGGAAGGGAAGGGAAGGGGCTGCAGCCTGCAGCCGAGTGCACCAGCAGCAGCCTCCCTTGGCGCAGGGGTAAGCGTGGAAGCCATTCTTTCACTCCAGCCCATGCGTGTGGAGTGAGAACAGGGGCCTCCCGACTCACCTTCCCAGCCTTTCAGCTTTTTTCCCCAACTCCGACCCTCACGAAACTTTCTCTCAGATGAAAGGACTTTAAATCCTCTCCACTTTCTATCTGTCTGGACCTGGATGCCTTGTGGCCACCCACACCCCCACTGCACCCCCACCCCTCATCGTATCTTTCTGTCATAACCACCCTCCCCCCACCCCACCCGGAGCTGCCCACCCACAGACCCTGAGATGCCCCAGCTTCCCGGCACCAATGTTCAGCTCCTCTTCCCAGTCCTGGGGCCTCTCCCTCAAAGTACTGGAGGATTCTCAAGGGACAGACGTTTCCCTGTGCACTGACTTCACCCAGTGAATGAGTATTGTTTCTGTGTTTGTCTTGAAGCCCCAAAAGAGGCAACTGTGACCCCATGATCCCTTCCCCTGCTCCTGGCTGCAGCCACCTCTCTAGGCCCTCTCCCCAGTCCCCAGGTTCTCACTGCCCCCTCCCCTAATCCCAAACTGGCTCCTCAGACCCCTCCAGGAGTGGAGCCCAGGTCCCACTCATCCTCATGGCTTCTGCCAACCCCGGTGTAGACTGATCTCTTCCTGCGGACAAGAAAGAGGATGGATCTCAGCACCCAGGGCCCTTGGCACTCTGCAGCGCACGAGAAAGACGCTCTGTGATGCCGCTGAACGGCAAGGCCACCATCAAAGTTCCTGTGGTGGGTGCGTTGGGAGAGGAGGTCCAGCGCCCTGGGGTTCCTCCTTCCCCGCTTCCTGCACACAGGGTTGGCCGTCTGGAGTGGGGGTGTCGGCTGTGTCCCCCTCCCGGCCCACAGTGGGCACCTCTGCTCCGCCAACTGAGGTTAAGCCACTGCCCCAGGCTCGAAGTGCTGCCACTCCTGGGCCGGGCGCACCGGGCGCCCGTTGATCCGGAATAGGGCGCGGGTCCCGCACCGCCCTCCCCACCCTGGCTGACGGCCCCCGCCCGTTCCCGGCCTGGCGCGCGCCGCAGCGCTCCGCAACCCGCAGGCTCCCCGCCATCAATCAGGCCGCAGGGAACCCGGCCCGCCGAAACCCCCCACCCCGCATCCCTCCCTTTTCACTTTTAATTGAAGTTTGTTTGAGCAGAGTGCGGAGCAGGCAGGGGCAGAAACCAAATATTTAGTTGCTGCAAATTGGCACCTCCAGATCAATTACCCGGCCCGCGTCAGGGCTTGCGCCGCCCCGCCTCCCTCCGCCCCCTCCGCATCCCGTGGAATCTCAATGCCGCGCTGCCCCCGCCAGGCTGCCCGGGCGCCCGCGCTGCCTGCCTCCATTCCGCTGCACGTTTCTCATCAGCTCCAGCCATACATCACCCGTGGCCGCGAGGGAAACAGATTTTCAATGGGAGAAGTTATCCGGGAGGGTCCTCGTTGCTGATTCATGCCGCACCCTGAGCTGTCTGGCACCCCGGTGCCCACCCCCCGCGCTCCGTGGCCCTCACCAGCACTGTCTGAGGAGAACAGCCCGGCTGTGGCAGTGAGCCCCAAAGCCAGGACTTTGGGACTTTGGGTCACACGGACTTGACGGAATCTCAGTAACACCTTTTACCCTCTGGGTGACCTCGGAAAAGTCACTTGTGCTCCCTAGTCTCGGTTTTCTCGTCTGTAATATGGGGCTCTACCTTTCGCTTGCAGGGTTGTTGTGGGGTCAGAAACCAGCAGGACAGCGCCCTGCACTGGGCGGCACAGAGCGGCGCCCACAGACGTCAGTTTTCAGTCCCACCATGGGTAAAGTAGGTTCCAGAATGCAGTGAGGGACCCTGGTTGGAAGCAACTCAGTCAAGTTACTGGGAAATACCAAAGGGAATGCAGCGGGCAGCCAGCCCAGCCGCCCAGGGTCACTGGCCGAGGCTAGGCAGGCCGCAGGACGGGGTCAGGATCCCCCTGTGCATCTGGGTACAATCGGAAAAGGAACTTCAGTACCAAGGATGGAGAGTCAGCTGGGCCTGGAGGTGAGCCGAGAGCCAGGACCACAGGCTGGGCCAGCGAAGGAGGCTGCAGGGACCCAAAGGTCTCCGTAGGCTGTCTCTGCCACAGCGGTGAGGCTGTGCGCCCTGCAGGGGAATCCTCACATCCAGGAGTGGAGGCTTACCTTGTCCCAGCCGCATGAGGCTGGGCGAGTTCTTGAAACTCAGCTTTCCCATCTGTAAAATGGGGCTGACACCCTCTACCTCCCAGAGCGGTTGTGAATAGTAAAGGAGATGATATATGTGAGTGGGAAGGAAACTCACCGGGAGGCACTCGGAAGGCGGTGAGAGTCCGCATGTGAGTCTCCACGCTCAACGTTGCTTCCATTCCAAGAGCCTCTTGAGGGAACTGGAGTCAAACAGTTTGGCATTTTTAAATAGCAGCTCCGGCAGGCTGAGTGACAGGCACTCTGAGCTCAGAGCTCTGGGAGCCCTTCCTCCCCTGATCTCACCTTAAAGAATAAGAATCTCCGCACTGGCTTCCGCCACCACCCGCTCCCAGATACCTGTGCCCCGTCTCCACTCCTCAGGGCAGGCGCCACCCAGACCTGGAGGAAAGTGTCTTTCCCCATCCAGCTCGGAGTCTAGGTGGAATGCCAAGGCTGACATGGAATACGGAGCCCCGGTGGGAAGTGCACTCACTCCTCAGCCTCTTGGTTTTCCCAGCTGTGGAATGGGACCGTGGGCGGTGAGCCATGAATTGCGAGGACCTGTGTGAACTGGCAGGTAACCTCTAAAAGTTAGTGAGTCCATTGTCCCACCTTCTACACAGTTTCCTGCCCAGCCTTACCCTCACTCACAACAGGATTATCTCTGCTGGCAAGACAACCCCACCAGCCTCCTTGGAGGTAGCAGGCACCATTTGTCAAGTCAGAAAGTCCTTCCAACAGTCTACCTTAAATCTCTCACCACTTCCTTCACGGAAAAGTTAAAGAATGGACAACAAAAGATAAATGCTTATGAATAGGCGATGCCACACTATTTCTAAAAAATATCCCCGAAGAGGGCAGAGGGGGTGGGAATTACCTTCGGACACAATGCTCTTTACACGAAACATCTTGGTGATAAATATAGCTGTGTAATTCTTTTTTCTCCTTGGCAGAGAGAAAGGCTGAGGCTGGGCAGAAAGGCAGAGGGACCTGAAAATATAAATCAATATGTGACTTTAATATATGTGCTCTCAGTGTCTGTGTGTGCTGGGGGATTATTAGTAACCTTGATTCCAGCTCAGTGTCCATGTGAGGCAGGGAGACACGCAGCCCCCAGGGAGGGGAAGAGAAATTAGGAAGCCAAATTCTTCTCCTGATTGACACCTGGGTAAACATTACCCTGGCAGAAGGAGAAGAAAAGAAGATCAATGCTGGGTATTTTTATCATGTTCCAGGGACGAAGGACAGGGGGGGAATTAAAGAAACAATTCCTTAGCCTCGTTGAACGAACTCCTCTATAAGCAGGAGGCAGAAAGTGTGGAACCCAGGCTGAGGACGGGGTGGGGAGTGGTGGGGGTTGTCCCCGGGAGCAGCGGCCATTGCTTCTTTTGCCCTGGGCACCTATGTGAAGGGCAGCAGGTACAAAGGAGCGTGCTCTTCCTGGCAGGGCAAGGGCACCAGCTCTGACTAGACTCTGGCCTTAGTAAAGGGCCAAGGGCCATGTCTCAACGGGGTCGTTGGGGAGGTGGGGGGGGGTTGCAGCAGGTTCCCAGAGTGTGCAAAAGGGAAAGGGGCTTTGGAAGGAGCCGGGGAGGTGAGTGGCTTGGCGCCAGTGTGGAGAAAGGGCATCTCTTGGATTGCCTCGGAAAATGGTCTCGATTCTACAGTCAGGAAAACCCGGCCTCCACCCCTGGTATCTGACCAAGTCACTTGACCTCACAGAGTCCCACCTTCCTTATCTGCAACATGCAGGCTTGTAACCCCCATTCCTCTCATCTCACGAAGTTTACATTTTTTTTTTTTAATTTTTCAATTGCGGTTGACATTCAGTTTCATCTCAGAGGTTTTGTGAGGTTGCACCAAACACCGCACGGGGGTGGAGCCGCCGCTGTCCAGAGCAGCCCTGTCCAACAGAAACTCAGCGCCAGCCACCCATGCGCTGTGAAGGGTTCTGGTAGCCACATCGAAAAAGTACAAACAACGGGGGGAATTAATTTATTTTTAAATGTAATCAATATGTTTAAAATATCATCATTTTAACATGTGGCACTAGCCACATTCCGAGTGTTCAGTTGCCACGTGTGGCGACTGGCTGCCGTGCTGGACCAGCAGCGATCTAGAACCAGAAGCCCACAGGTAAGGAAGGGGCTTCTGCCTCCCTGGCAGCAGGGAGGGGACTCTGGAGGCAGAGGGCAAAGTGGGCCCCTGTGGATTCAAGGCAGAGCGTCCCTTTGTGTGCGGGGTGAATTTCATCGACTCAAGGGGCCAGAGACGCTCCGAGGGAGACTCGCAGAGGGAGGCAGACGGATGGTCGTGATCTTCCCTCAGCGGGCCCACTGCAAGTCCCTAGTTCTGCTGGGCAGGGCCTGGGGTGGACCCTCCCCTTTCCGGTACCCCGGGCACTTGGAGCAGCCTGGGGTAGAGGAAAGAACCTGTTAGCTGGCCTTGGAAATTCCTTTCATTCCTGATGCCTCTGCTTGCTGGCTGGGGGATCTCAGGCAAGGCTGTCTCTCAAGTGGGGATGGTTGTAACCCCCACTTCAGCAGGGGTAGAGAGACTTCTTACACAAAGAATGTTCGCTTTGGAAGCTGTGAGCATGTGTGAGCAAGAGAGAGAGAGGGGGGCAGGGCAGGGAAGCCTCTTCCAACTGCTGCCTCTTCTTTGGTGGCCACTTCTGGGCATGCCCTCTGGGTCTGCAGTGGCCACCCTCCTCTTAGGTCACCCTCCTCCTGGGGGCAGGCGGGGCTCCGGCTGGAGGAGGAGGGTAGGTGAGGAGGCCCAGGGAGCATGTGGTTCCCCAGGAGCCACACAGCAAACGCAGAAATGGCTTAGCTGGGGCTCCCTGGTTTGGGGCCAGGACTCCTGGGCCTGCTCCTCAGCTCTCAGCACTAGGATCTGTGGGAAGGAGTGAATAAGCCTATTTCTGAGCAAGGCGAAAGAAGCTCAGTGCTGACCAGGACGCAGACCTCCCAGGGCTAGGCTGATGCTTCCTGCTGATGCTGGGAGCCAGGGAAGGGGCCTGGCATCCTGGAACTCTCACGCCTGGGCTGGCTGCTCCTGCGCCCGAGTGGCCCCAGCTCCTATTACCCACCATTCATCCCCCCTGTTCTGGCTGCGGAACTGTCCCGCCAGGGCGAGGGTGTGGGACGAGGCACCAAGCCCAGGACCTAAGGCCCTCAGCACACTGCCAGGTCCTGGGAACCATGGTGAGCCCTCAGTTACAGCTTCTGCAAGGCTCTTCACCTAAGGGAGAGCTGGGGTTTTAAGAGATCTGAGCGCTAGGAGGCCCATCCATGGGCTTCAGAAGATCTGTGGACACACCTCCCGTCTTCCATCGTTCCCCTGCGGGCATCGTGCCCCTTGAGTATGAGAATCTTTCTAAGCTGAGGGTCTAAGCTTTTGTCAAGGCTTAGAAGCATCTGTGACTCCTTAAAGAGTAAGAACCGCTGCTCCAGACACACACAAACTCATACACGCTTACTCACATATATACATGTTTTCTCCCCCCCCATCAATTTAAAAAAAATTTTAAATCCCACCCATCTACAAGGCCTAGCTCATGTGTCACCCGCCTGTGTGAAGCCTTTCACAGCCTCCTCAAAAACTGCCCTCCTTGAATCCATCTCCCATAGTTCCTTGCATGTCTCAGGCCCTGGACCCTTATTTCTTACCGCCTCAGACTCTGGGTCACTCAAGACTGCACTTAGCTTGTCGCCCTGTGGGAACTGTAAGCCCCTGGAGGGAAGGGTCTTTGGGGGTGTCCATGTCCACGAGTCCTCTCTGAATACATTTCCCACCCTCACAGGTCCTGTCCTGTCCACACCCCGACCTCAACCCCCTCCAGGTTAATTCCAAGGTCAGGTGTAAGAAAAAACAGATGAAACAACATTTTGCAAATCACAGTGTAAACTGCGCTCGAGTATTCTTCCTGGACTCCTGCCCAACCTTGGCTCTGGTCCTTCTGGCCCTTCCCCACCCCCCCCCCAGCCCAGATGTCCAGAGCCTGAGCCACTCAACTGGAGAGACAAGGTCTCTCTCATCCCTGAGTCTGGGTCTCTGTCTGCAGTCCCAGTAGACATCTGGTTTCCTCCATCAGTGGAATCACGGGCAATGGGAGGACACACCTTTTGGGGTTTTCTTTCCTCTCTTTTCCTCACTCCATTCAAATAAGGATTTCAGACAGCTTTCAGAGACGCACATGACCAGATAAAATGAGAGAGGAGCCCTGGCTGGTGTGGCTTAACGGATTCAGTACCGGCCTGCAAACGCAAACCCGAAGGTCGCTGGTTTGATTCCCTGTCAGGGCACATGCCTGGGTTTCAGGCCAGATCCCCAACTGGGGGCGTGTGAGAGGCAACCGATCGATATATCTCTTGCACATCGATTTTTCTCTCCCTCTCCTTCTCTCTTTGCTTCAGTAAATAAATAAATAAATAATCTTTAAAGAACAAAATGAGAGAGGAAGCCAGGAGTGGAAGAGGTTCTGCTTTCTCCTTCCCTAGGCCCTGCCTCCGGCCCCCAGCAGAGGGCACTTTCAGAGTGGCCCATCACGGGCCTTTGCTGGGCCCATTTGCCCTCCTTTCCAGAGAGCTCCGGTGCAGACCTGGCCAGCACCTCCTTTCTTGCCAGCCCACCAAGCTCCGCCGCCAGCCTTGGCCCTGGCAGCCCCAGCTGCCCGGACCCAGCCCTTCCTGCTTTGGCTCTCTCTCTCCTGCCCCCATCTGCAACCACAGCACATCCCAGCTGTCTGATTAACTCAATTGATTAATTAAGCTCTAATGAGAGCTGTGACTCACCCCTGCAGCTGCTGACCAGGCCAGCTGTACCAGGAAGGGCACTGGGGCCACACGCATGGGCTGAGGAGGGCCCAAGGGGCAGGATGCCCAGTGGTTGGTGCCACGGGTAAGGGAGGCCCAAAGCTTGCCCAAGGCTAGCTCTCCTCCAGAGCCCTCTTGGGGGTGGGTGGTTCTGCAAGGCTGGAAGAGGGGCTTCTCTCTTAGCCAGCCAGTCTGTTCCAGAGTGGCGCATGTAGCACCCACCCTGCTGAAGGCAGGGAGGGCAGAGCAGGTACTGATTGGCTGAGAGGTGCAGGGACGGCACTCGATCCCGTCAGAATCTCGCCTTCACTCTCAGGGAGTGCCCGAGGCCCAGAAGGTGCTGTTATGTGGAAGCTGGACGCTGACCATAGGGGCCAGGCTTCGCCCTGCCAGCAGCTGCCCACTCCGTAGTGTCTCCCACCCCCACAACCCCCAGTCCTGTGGTCAAGGCACCCTCATGCTGGGTCACTGGTGCTCAATCCCAAGGAACAACAAGGGGTCTGCAGAACAGATCCTGCGTCCCTGTTCCTCCCACCTCCAGCCTCTCCCCAACCCTGACCCCGGACTCACGGCTCCCTCAGACTCTGCACCCTGGTTCCAGTGGAGGACAAGCACCCTCCGTTCACAATGCTCAGCTGAATGGAATTTTCCGTCTCTCGGAGCACAGCCACATCCATCCGTCTCCGGAGTCCCATGAGGCAACCGGAGCCGGGAGTCCATTCTCGAGATGAGGAAATGGAGACCTGAGCTCGCCCTAGATCGCACCTGGCTGCGCCTTGCTTCCTAGCCTTTGAGTTCATCTTGGGAAAACACACCCCTCCTCAGCTCTGAGGCCTCGGCTTAGAGCTCCCTTAGAAGCCCTCCAACTCCCCAGCCACAGGTGAGGGCCCTCCTCTCTCAATGAGGTGGTCGACTGGATCCCATCCGCCACTGGGACCTGAGGGCTGCTGCCACTCTGTCTGTCCCTCGGGGCCTCACATGGAAAAGGACACAGTGAATATTTGCTGAAGATAAGAAAGAAGGAAGAAATGAGCGAGCCACCACACTCGGCAGATTCTGATCCCCGGTCTAGTGCTTGGAGGAAGGATGCTCCAAAGGGCAGTGTGACCCAGCGTGGGCATTTCAGTTGGGGGGGGCACAGGGCTCCCACTGCATGCGTGGTCCATTGGACCATTTGGAGAATGTGGGGCACCCACCCAGGGAACTGCAGGAGATGGGGGGGGGTGGACAGGGACTAGGAGAGGGTGAAGCTGTGGGTACTAGGCTTCCTTCATGGGAGACAGGAAACCTGGGGTGGAGACAGAGCTCTGGCTGCAGAGTTAAGATAGTTGGCCCTGCTCGGTGTGGCTCCGTGGGTTGAGCATCGATCGTACCACAAAGCAAAAGGTTGCCAGTTCTGTTTCCAGTCAGGGTGCGTGCCTGGGTTGCAGGTGCGTCCCCGGTCGGGGCTCATGCAAGGGGCAACTGCTCAATGTTTCTCTCTCTCTTTTCCCCCCTTCCCTTCCTGTCTCTCTAAAAATAAATAAACAAAAGTTTAAAAAAAGAAGAAGAAGAAGAAGAAGGCCTACTTGGAGTCCCAGCTTTGCTTAACCCTTCTGGGCGAGTTAGGTCTGTGACTTGAGAAAGTCCGATGGCACTAGGGCCCTGGGCCTGTCGCCCCCGCCGCGGTCTGGGAGCCCTGCAGCCCCAAAGACATGTGTGACCTGAGGGCCTGAGGGAGGAGGTGATGGGCAGTGGGCATGGGGGTTGTGATACCCCCACTACCTGCGCTGGGGAGGTGATCACAGCCGGGAACGTCTGACCCCTGAGGAGCCGCCACCACCCCGGCCCCTTGCTGCCTGCCACTGCCCCTCAGATTCAATTTCCAGCTCGGCTTTCAAATCAAGCTCCAGCCAGTGACTTTACTGGAGAAAATGATTATGTGATTATTTCAGCCTTGCTCCCAACACCGTTTTAATTGAATCTGGGAAAAGGTGATTTGGGCATCAGAGGGCCCTTGGGCTGCGGAGGCAGCAGGAGAATGTCAGGCAGGAGCCCACAAGCCCCGGAGCCTTGAAGGGCAGTAGACGCTTCTGAGTCACTCCCCCGAGCACCCCCTCCCTGAGAGTCATCCTGGACCTGGGTGAGCCTCAGCAGGGACAGGAAAATTGATTGGGTGGCTTCCCGGGAAAGCAGGTTGGGGAAGAACGATGGGGAGGGGGTGGTAAGGGGGATGGACAGGATTCCAGTAGCCGTGTTCCCTGCCCAAAGCAGCTCTTAGTCACTTAAAAAGCTGTTTTCTGCTGCTCTCCCTTCTCAGCCTCTAGCCCTGCCCACCTGGGAGTAACCTTTGCTCAAACACTAGCCTGAGGAAGCAGAATTGGAAAGAACATCTGATTTTCCAGAATTCTGCAGAGACTTCTAGAGGGATTTGGCGTTATCTGCTCTGGGGGTCACCCTGCCAGCTCTCTCCCTTCTAGACAAATAGTTGGGACGTAACCGCCGATGAATCTTTCTGAGCCTCAGTTTCCCCAACTGTCAAAGAGCAAGTTGGTCCTAAGGCCCCTTCCAGCTTGAAGGAAGCCATTTCCGTTGATTCCCCGTGTGCCCTGGCTCTCAGGAGGCTGGAGGGAGTCCAGCTCCACCTCCTCGGTGGCCAATCCTGTGGGGACCTGTGGGCTCCCAGCCTTGCAGGGCCTGTCTGCCCCACCAGCTAAGGATGTCCCTCCTCACCTCTGAGCCACAGCTCAGCCAGGTGCCAGGTGGAGAGAGAGTGAGCCTGGAACTGGGGCAGGAGGGCAGGGGCAGGGTGTGTCCCAAAGGTTAAAAGTCCAAGAGGAAGGACACAGACAGTGCAAGACCCACCTCCAGCCTTCCCGGGGCTTTCTCTAAAGACTTTCCCCATTGCCCTAACAAACCCCGTGCCAACACTTGAGAAAACTGCTTAAAAGCTGCCATTTTGGAGAAGGTGCTACCCACAGCAGGAGCGAACATGCCCCCTGCACCTGCCCACCAGGACACAGGCAAGAGGATGTCAGGGGGCCTGGCCAGGCCCTGGCAGATCCCAGCGCCCACCAGTCAGCAGGAGGCGTTTACCGGGTGGGGGGGGGGTACTTGGTGGGCATGGGTTGGGGGACAGTGAGGTAGGCACAAAGGGACTAGAGGGTGTTGATTAAATTTGTTTATCAATTATTGAGTATCTACTGAGTGCCAGGCACAGGGCCAGTGTGTGGCTTTGGGGAAGCTGGAAATTGGGCTGAGAGACAGCACACCCCCTTCCTGGGATAAACTGGAACTTCGAGGCTTGGCAGAAAAGATGGTGCAGAAACGAGGCCCTGGAGACTCGGGAGCCCTCAGTTCCACTAGGACAAAGCCCAGATGGAGGTCTGGGCGTGGTTTGGCCAGCGTGCGGTTGCTAGGTGCGTCCTGAAGGACCACACAGCGGAGATGCACAGAGAGAAGAGGCAGGGAGGGAGAGCGAGAGAAGGTAACCATCCTTTGCATCTTGCACCTCACAACACCCCCAAGGTTGGGGGTAATTAGTATGTCCATTTCACAAACCGGGGTCCTGAGAAGACAGGTTCAGACACGATCCCAGCCGCACACAGCCAGGGTGGGCGGGAAGCAAGGTTTGCCTTGCCCCACACGGCACGCAGCCTGCCTGTCCCAGCCTCTGTCGCCTCTCCCTGAGCAGGAACACCAAGCCGGCCAGAGCCCAGGGCTCTGCTGGGCATGAGGAGGCCGGAGCCCAGGAATTTCTGGGACCGACAGGGATCTGGGAATGAGATCTGCGACAAACAGGACCCTGGCCCTCCAGGCAAGTGCCTGCTTGGGGGTGGGGGTTTCAAAGGCACAGATCATGGGGGAGATGATATTGTCAAAGAGGAAAACCAGCGCTGCCGTCCCTCCCATCCCTCCTTCACTCATTAATTTCTGGGGAAGTACGAGCTGTCAGCAAGCAAGGCCCTCCGATTCAAATTACAGAATTTGAATCCTTAATTTCTCCTAATCCATCAGTGAGCTGCCTCCCTGGGCTAATATTAGCAGCGCTAGCGAGGCTTGTAGCGGAGTCATTGATGTCTCCTTCCCTCTGAAGAAAGCCCTGATTGATACGGCTGACCAGGGGTGGGCCCCTCAGGGGCAGGGACCCCCAGCCCCGCCCCCCGCCCCAGGTGCCTCCAGTCCCAGGAAGAGAGTGCAGAGTCTCTCAGCGAGGTCCCTGGAGAGCAAAGGAGAGATAGGGAAGATGGAATCGGAACTTGAGAGAGACTTGGAAGAAGGGAGGGAGGGTGGATGAGACTCAGGGAAAGACAGAATTAGCAAGACTAAGAGAGGTGGAGGCAGAGAGTGATGGAGAGACAGAGCCAGCGGCCCAAAGCGATGGATGGAGACTGAGGCAGAAAGGAGGAAAGGTCCCACCGGGACTTGGGGTCAACACAGCCCATACACCGACTGTTCAGGGCGAAACCTCAGCAAAGCGGAGTCAAAGCCCCTGGGACCCCCATGGCTTCGTGGGAGTGTTGGGTGCCACATGGCGCAGCCCCCACACCACTGGGGGCTGCAGTCCTTTGCTGCTGGATAACTGCAGTCAGGTACCACAAATCAAATCCTCCCTCAAAGCCTTCCTCTGCCAGGAAGCCCTCTTGCTTTCTATCTGAAGATAATCCTTCTCTGTGTGTGCAGGTGGGGAGAACGTGGGGGGGCCCTCAAGGTGGCTACAAGGCTAAGGGTCGTCTGCGCATTTCTCATGGATCTCTTCAACGAGGCAATGAGGTAGCGACTACTATTAACCCCACTTAACAGGTGAGGACACAGGTACAGGTAAGTCACTTACCCAAGGTCATGGGACGATGAAGTAGTGATGTCCTCATCCAAACCCACGCGGGATGACTTGAAGGCAGAGTGGTTACCACCAGGGGACGGAACCCTGGTGGGGACCCCCAGGGATTGAATATGGTACTGTCTCTGTCTTGTTGACCGTGGAAGGGTGGGGGACACACCAGGCCCGACCCATGACACCCCCACATGACCCCCACTTCCACCAGCCAGTATTATTAACATGCAGATGGCCTCGTCCCTTCCAGCCCCTCACCCAGCTCACACCACTCCCTCCTGCCTGTCTGGCTCCCCGAGGAACACCCTCCACCCAGGCAGGCCCAGGTCAAGGCAGGCCTTCAGTGGGAAGCCTTCCTGTAGCCCTTGTCCGTGACCCCTGCGGCCTGTCCCTCCCTTGGCTGGTTCTTGTCCTTTCTGTGAATGTCCTGCCTCCTCAGCAAGCTGTGAGCCTCTGTCCACACAGCCCATGTGCCCTCCAACGTCCTAGGACCCAGCCTTGCCCGGTGAGTGCTCTGTAAATATTTGTGGACTTAACTAATTGATTGGTGAGATGAAGACAGGAGGCCCGGGACAAAGACACCGGAGGACTGAGCAGTGTCCCTCTCACCAGGGGCCTGGCCTGTGGGAGTGTCACGGAGCCAGAGGTGTGCCAGTGGGGCCTCCAGGCCCTGGGAGGTGGCAGTGGCCTGATGGGGGCAGGGCTGCTCTCCTGGTTGCTCTCCCAGCTGCCCCTCAGGGGACCCTGTCTTTCCAGGTTGGCAGATGTGGGGATGTGAGTGGGGAAAGGAGACAAAGGGGCCCCTCAACTTGGGGGGAGCCCTGCAGGGGGCTCTTCAAGCTCCCTACTCTCCCCAGGCTCTGCCCAGGCCCCTGGCGCAAGAGGCAGGCTCTAGGACCTTCCCTGGGGCCGAGGTTACTGTCCTCACTCCTTTTGCTGCTCTTGCTAGTCCACCTCCCCTATCCAGGAGGCTGAGCCCGAAGAGAACTATTTTGGGCCAAATCTCTGAATTATACATGGTCTGGCCAGCGAGCCTGCCACTCTTGATCAGTGACAGTGGGGGTTGGGAGGAGGTGCGCACTGCGTTTCGCTTTTGATGTAAGTGTCTGAGTTTGTGCAGGTGGCAGAGGAGTGTGATGAGATGATACACATGTGCTTGTGTAGATTTGGAGACAAAGGGACGGTGGGTGTACGTGAGCAATTGTGGGTCCCCGGGTAGGAGTGGTGGGTCCAGGGCCCCTGGGCCCAGCCCCTGTGGTCCCCGAATCTGTGTAACTGGCCAATAGCCAGGATGCCTGGAAGCCCAGCTTCACACAGAATGAAGGCACCAGCCATCCTGCCCCCATCCCACCCCCGCCTTGGCTGCCCATGGGACCTCAGGAGCCAGATGACCAGAACAGAGAGATTGCTCCATCGGGGCCAGATCCAGGAGAGGGGAAGGAGAGGCCGTGAACTGCCTGAGAATAATAGCAGTCCTGGCCACTGTGAGCCGAGGACCGCCTCTTGGTTCAGGCACTTTACAGATGCAAACCGAGTTCAATGTCATGCCGCTTCTGTGTGGGATCTATCTTTCTCCCCATTTTGCTGACGAGGAAACCAGGAGTCAGAAAGACTCAGTGCAGCCACCTGCCACTGTACCTGACCAGTTTGCGGCTGGCTGGTGCAATCCAGTGGGGAGCTGATACTAATCCCCAGCCTAGGAAACAGGTTGCTCTTCATGTGGGTAACTGTGCCGAAAGCATGGGAACAGCCTCGCAGACATAAACAAACAAACAAACAAACGAAAGACTCAGTAACTCACTCTGGACTGTACACACGGAGCAAGGGGAGTCAGGTCTAGACAGCTACGGAGATAGCGAGGCAAGCCTGGGAGGTGGACCTGCCATCCACGCGCCTGGCAAAGGGCTGGTACCCAGCGAACTCATACCGCTCAATAATAAGAAGACAAAATCTATCTTTAAAATGGTCAAAAGAAAATATAGAATGGCCACTATGCCTATGAAAAAGGATACTCAACATCCTTCATTATCAGGGAAATGCAAAGTGAAACCACGATTCCTACGCTCGCGAGAAGACCAACGGAGCGAAGGGCTGGTGAGGCCGGGGAGCAGCTGGGACTCACACACCGGCCGTGGGAATGCGCAGCAATACGACTGCTTCAGGAAACAGCTCGTCGATGAAACAAACGCTTGCCAGCGGATCCAATCATTCCACTCTTAGTTATTTCCCCAAGAAAAAGAAAAAACGTATTGTCACGTAAACACTTGCCCGCACGTATTCATGGCAGCTCTGTCCACAGCGGCCCAAACCGGGAAAGGACGCAGGCGCCTGTCAACCACCAGCCAGATGGTCACGTGTTCATACGGCGGGACCTACCCAGCAATAAAAACTTGTAAACTGACAAAACAGCAACATGGATGAATCACTTTCTGAAAAGTGAGGAGCAGCCAGACACCCAGAGTACTAACCACACAGCCCCGTTTCTGTGAAACTCCAGAGCAGCCGAAGCTAATCCGCAGTGACAGAAGGCAGAGCGGTGGTTGCCTGGGGCTGGTGGAAGGGCGGGGATCGACTGGGAAGGGGCACGAGGGAGCTTTTGGGGATGATGAAGCTGTTCTGTATCCCGATTTAGTGGTGGTTATGTGTGTGTATAAATTTGTCAAAACTCATCAAACTGAACACTTAAAATGTGTGCGTATTATTGTATGTAAATTATACTTCAATACAGTTGAAAAAAGAAACCCAGGTGAGCTGAGTTGAAATCCACTCCTGGAACTGTTTATGCCCTGGGCCTCTCAAGTGGCAGGTGAGTAGCGGGCACCTCCAGCCTCTTTCAGGAAGGGGTGGGGGCTGTGGCTCTAAAATTGATTACCTGCCTCCAGCAGGAGGGAGCATCCAGCTTTCCTCTGCCTTATTGCCCTCCCCCACAACACCCCAGACTCTGTGGCTTTCCCTGTAACAGGAGGAACTCACCATCTGGAAGTGCCTAAGCTCTCGCTGGGGCCCCGCCCAGACCCCTCCAGTGGAAAGCATCTGACAGCTTCCTCAAGCAGTATCCTGGCTGGCAGGTCGAAACCCCTAGGGAATCAAAGTTTGGTTTTCCTCCACCCCTGGGGGTCGAGCCCACCCTTGCATATTCTCCTGAGAAGCCTCTCTCACCTACCAGCCGGGAGATAGGTAGTGGGCCTCAGAGTGCAGCGGGAGGGGGCCAGGCTTACCCACCCAGGGTCCCCCGGGAAGGCCAGTGCTCTGGGGCTCGCTCACTCAGCTACTGTGATCAGCAATCACTTATCGAGTGCCTATCCAATGCTAGGCTTTGAGTTAAACCCCACGCTCTGTTAATCCTCCCGTAGGAGGGCAAAGAAAGCTATCATTGCCTTCATTTCACAGCTGAGGCTGCTGAGGCAAAGAAAAGGTAAATAAGGCCACACAAGTGGAAGGAAGGCTGACAGCAGCTACTGCTGTGAATTCCCAGCGATACTTGCACCAACGCCCTTTGAATTCCTTGGAGGGCTTTCTCAGAAATACATATTCCTGCCCTGGCTGGTGTGGCTCAGCGGACTGAGTGCCGGCCTCCCCGGTATGGGTTGCGTGAGAGGCAACCACACATTGATGTTTCTCTCCCTCTTCCTCTCTAAAAATAAATAAATAAATAGAAATATTTTTGTTTTAAAGAAGAGTTTATCCAGGTAGAGGATCAGCTCTGGCCCTTGCAGGGCCCTCTGGGCTTGTGATACATGCCTTCCCTCCGCCCCACCCCAGCCCCATTGCCAGGGACGCAGCATCAGGCTCCCTGTGGCTGGGCAGAGTGCCAGTTTCTCTGACTGAGGACAGAGCCAGGGACCTTGGTCAGGACCCTGTGGTGTTGGGGACCGGCAGGGAAAGGATATCTACAAATAGCAAATTGCACATTGATTTCTGTCCTGCTGGGGGCAGCCCTGGGACCAGCAGGAATGGGGTCGGGTTTTAACTAGAGCCTAGGGCAGGAGGGCAAAATCAGGAGGCAGGACGACAGGGCTGCTGTGCCTCAGGGGTACTGGGGACTAGACCAAGATCCCGGGGAAGTGGTACACTCAATCCATCTGCCCCTGGGGAGGCAGGTTCCCGAAAGATGACCCCAGAATCTAACTGATTGGCCTGTAACTGGGAAAAACACAAGAGGAAAAAGCTTAGCTACTCAAAACACCTGCTTTTCCAAGATAACCCAGACCTAAAACACCCTGCCCCATCAGGCACTTGAGCATGCATAGCCAATCACACCGTACACTCAGATCTGGGGACCAGAACACACCCTTCATGCCCTGAAAGAGAGGTCGCCAACCACCCCTCTCCAGCCTCTTCCCCATCCCGCCTGCTCTCGGCTCCTCAGAGCTGGCACGTGTCTCCCAGGCCCCCCACATTCTCCCCTCCATGCTTTTCACAGGTGGTTCCCTATGCGTGGAACGCCTTCTCCATCTCCTGTCTGTGAATCCACACCTATGTGATGCTGAAGATCCAGACTAACTCCTTCCTAGCTGTCGACAGCCTTCTGGGCTTGACCTCCTGTGGTCTGTCCCATACAGCAAACTCACCCTCTTGCCATCTCTTTGAGAGAGAGAGAGAGAGAGAGAGAGAGTACAAGAGGGTGCTCAGTGAATGCTCCGGGTGTCCTGTGGTTTCTTGGGTGACAATCCCACCTCCTCCACTGGACAGCAAGGGCCTGGCCCTCAGGAGCTCTGTCTTAACCATCCCTGTCACCCTCGTTGCTGCCATAGACAGCAGGCCTGTGGCTGCTGCCTGGTTAGCCTCAGACTCACAGCCTCCGAGACACCTGCAACTGGAAGGAACCTCAGCAGCATCTCTTCTCCTTCCCACCAGCTTAGAAAGTTCTACTGATGATGCGCAGTCCTTACATCATCACATCACTCTAAGAGTTTCTGCCCCGTCCTCTAGGGGTGGCAGGTAGAAGGGATGAAAGGTATCTCAGCTTCCAGTCTGCCTCCCATCCCCTTCACCTCCAATTCCTTCATCTCCCAGAACTGTGCTTCCCCCAGTCTGTCCTCTGCCTGAGCCAGAGGGCCCTGGACAGCTTTCCAGCACCTGAGCCCATCTTCCCTTCATGCCCTGGTGTGAGGGTCCTCCCGTCCACCACCTGGGCAGATGGTAACTCTCCTTGGATCCCCAAGGTGGGGCTAGAGAGCAGAAAAAGGGTCTAGAATCCAGAAGTCTTGGCCAACAAGCTCAGGACAAGTCACAGGTGTTGTGGCAGGGCCACAACAGAGGGGAGGAACCCGGAGATTCCCTGCTCAGGGCAGCTGGAACATCAACACCCCTTGTTGGAATCCTGGGGAAACAGACACACATGTCAGGGTCAAATCCAGGAGCCAGTTTCCCACCTGGGGTGTGGGGTCTCCGGGGCCCGGGCTCCCAGGTTGACAGCAGGCAAGAGATTGCAGCCAGCCTGTGCAGGTACCCAGGCGGGCCCCACAGAGAATGTGGGTGGACACAGTGCCTCCCGCCACTTAGGCCAGGGCTGGGCCAGAACGCCCAGCGACAGAGTGTTCTCCAGTCACTGGGCCCGGAGACCCAGGCCACCCTATCCTCTGCCCCCTCTCGGGGTCTCTCCTTGACGGCTTCACCTTGAACCCTGGCTCCTGGAGGGGACTGGGCAGGGAGAGGCACTGCCTTCCACCGCTAGTAACTAACACCCTGGTCTGAGATGCAGGGAGGGGATGACGGAGGCGGCCAGCAAGCAGCAGCCAGGCTTCTCCGAGAACAGTCCCAGGACGGTGAGGAAGGCCCTCCCCAGCCAAACTCCACTCAGCTGGTCGGTACTGGCTGCACGAGTCCCCTGGCCTGGTCAGACGGAGAGGAGGGAGACTGGAGAGCCAACGGCTGCACCGTTGGCTGAGCAGACAGGTCCCAGGAGCTGGTGGAAGATCAGGTTAGTGCCTGGTCAGGGTCAGGGCAGTCCAGCTGTGGCCAGCAGAAAGCTGAGGTGTTGCACAGGGCCCGGTAGAGAGCGACAGGTGACTGTGACTGGGGAGGGGGCTCCTGGTTGGGTAGAATCTCAGATGGCCAGCGGAGGGTAGTTGGGGGCGATTAAGTCGGTGTGGCCAGCCTGGGAAGATCTGCGCTGAGGGTCCTTTCTGTGTGTTGGCGTAGAGATGCTGGTGATGAGTGGCCAGTATTGAGAGGGTGTATTAGCATATTGCCACTGTGCTCTCAGGAGTGCTGGTCAGTGATAGGCCGTTGGCATTGGATGGTTGGGCACGGGCCATTGGTGTTGGGAGGTTGGAGCTGGGGTGGTGGGCGGTCAGTACAGCTGGGGATAGTCACTTGGCTAGTCAGCGCTAAGAGGAAGAGGTTGAGTAGTCAGTATTTGGAGGTTGGACTAAAGTGATCAGTTCCCGCACCCTGAAAGCATGGCACCCCTTCTCCCACTCCGAGTGGTACCTCATAAGACTCAAGCGATTCTGAGCTCAGAAACAGTCCTTGGTGTCCTGCCCCAGGGCTTCCTCTGCTCCCAGGCTACATTTAGACAGAGCAAAGCTGTCCTAGGGCTTGGCCTTTTGGGATACAGTGGCAGATGGGGAGGCACGGCCAGGTCCCTAAAAGTGATGCATGGGGCATGGGGCATGGAGCAGGGAGACGAAATGCTTGGGAATGCAGTAAAACCCCACAGGGGCTGTGGGCCCCAAGGTGATGATGCTCATTGATCGATTGATCCCCATTATTGACACTGCTTGGAGAAGTTGTAAAAGATGGAATTGGGGGAGAGGACGGGGTTCTCATGGAGAAAGCCACAGTCCAGCTTGGCTACTCAGAATACAGATGAGACCATCTGCTCACCCCGCCCAGCCCGGCAGCCCCCTCCAGTGCTGATGAGAGGTGGGGGCGAGCACCAAGGAGAGCAATGAGCTGCAGGTGTGGGTGTCAGGGGCCGTGGCGGGCTGTGGGCTGCAGCTCTTGGCTGGAGCCCCCTCGCTCTGGGAAAGCTGAAGACTTGCGGGCAAGTGCGCGGAGAGCATCAGGCTTGCACGGGGCAGTCAGAGAGGATGAATTTTGGCTTCCAGGGAGGACGGTTTCTCCAGAAAGTGTGCCATTTTCCATGAGAGCTTCCCCACTTCCAGGGACGCAGTGTTCCCTGGGCTGGGAGAGTCCAAGCAGAGTTTGGAAGGCCCCTCTCTCAAGAAAGATGGCCTCTCAGTCACCCCCTCTCACCACCCTGCTCCTGGATTGTCATCAGGGACCCCAACAGCGGTGTGAATGGTGGGAAATGGCCGTGAGAAACCAGGGGCGCACGGATGCTCAGCATGCAGAGAAAGGGCAGGCAGTGGTTGCTGGGCCGACCGTCGCTAAGGGGCCAAGCTGAAGGAAGAGCGGGAACTGGGGCAGAGCTGCGTCCATCCCGGCAGGTCACTGCAGGGGAGTCTGGTAGACACCCAGGCCGAAGCCAGGAAGGGATGGTATTACAGACTGCTGTGAGGTGGGGCCAGGGATGGCTCAGGATGGAGCCAAAGTTGCAGCTTCTGGGAGCCTGTGATCGCAGGGTGGAGGCTGGAAGAGGGGTAATCTGATGGGAGAGGCTCGGTCTCTGCCCTGGGTGCCCCGGTCTGAGGGTTCGGACACAGTCTCTGCCTTGTGGAGCCCCCAGGTCTACAGGGGGAAATAGTGCCTTCCCCAAGAGTATCCATCCCTTGGGAGGAAAACAAGAGGCCGGTTGTCCTGATTGGAGCAGACATCCAATAACCCCAGACCGGAGACGGGAGGCAGGAATGTGGAGGCCGGTGTGGCCCCAAGTCTGCAGCTGAGAGGGCTTGTTCTGAGGACATGTAGGCATGCTGACTTCCTGCCTCTGACTTTCTGGTGCTGGCCTGAATTCACTGCCACTGGCTATGACATTCCCCACCCTACCTCCCCTCGCTGCTCCGGGCTCCGTTCTGTCCCCGATGAATTATTGAAGATATTCACACCAGCTGGAGCCCAGAGCTGCCGCTCCCTGGCAGAGAAGAGGTGTTCCCCCTCCGCCGTGAACACCTGCCTACTCGCCTCCATGCCCTCCACCTCGATGGCCTTGTCTGCCTTGTCACCCCTCACCCAAGCACCCCATGCACAGAAAGTCTCCGAGAGGATGAGGCTAAGAAGGGGAGCCAAGCCCTCTCTCTGCATCAGACCTGAATCCTCTGCCCAGCTGTGGCAATAACTTGCCCTGTGACTTTGGATGAGCCCCTTTCCCTCTTTTCCTCTGGGAGACGAGGTGGTTGGACCTCATAGCCTCCCAGGTGCTTGCCAACGCTGATCTCTGAGCACAAGGAGCAAGAGCGGAGTCCGTTTGCGGCCCTGCCATTGAACAATGTGTGACCCGAGGAAATGATTTTACCTCCTGAAGCCTCAGTTTTCTGTAAAATGGGTGTAAGCAGTAAACCTGCATCTTGGGGCCAGTGTGAAGGTCATGAGATAAAGCCACTAAAGTGCCTGGGACAGGACCCGGCACATGCTACACACTTGACAAATGTCACTAAGGGCTGTTATTGCTACTCTCTTCCCAGGAGGAGGAATGTCTCTGAGAGCTCTTTTCTGGACCCCACTCCCCCTTCTCCGGGCCGCTCCGCCACAGCTGGGCCTTCTGCCCGACTCTCCTCCCATGTGGCCAGCCCCCACGCAGCCCACCACCCCACTTCCGTGCCACCTTCCCCAGCCCCCCTCCCAGGGACGAGGCTGCACAGCCCCCTCCCTACACACCCGCTATCATTCAGTGAGCCCACCTCCCAGCCCACTTTCCTGCAATTATGTAGAGCAAACAAGAGCAGCTGATGGGAGAGGAGCTGCTATTAGCTTAACCTTTCGGGACTGGAGCTGCTGGGAGGAGATGGGGAGGCCCATGGAGAGGGGGGCTCCCGAAGCTGGTGGGATGGGGGGAGGGAAGGCTGAGGAAGGGAGGTGGGGAGGGCACTTGCTCTGAGCTACTAATGGGTAGGGTGCTGGGCAGAAAAAGCAAGAGAAGAGACGGAGAACAAAAGGAGGACAGGGAAGAGGAACTAAGGAGAATGGAGCAAAGAAATAGATACGCAGAGGCAGGAGGCAGAGGGAAGGTTGGGAAAATAAAGCCCCGATCGCTGCTCCGTGTTCATCTCGTACCCCGGCCCTCGCTCACGGTAGGATGGGACGTTAGAGGTTATAGGCAAGTTTATTCCCTCTGACAGGGCGGAGGCCAGGAATACATTCCCTCTGACAGGGCAGGCCCACGTGGCAGAAAGAAGATTGCCGGAGGGAGCAGCAGCAGACCCCAGACACCGCCTGGCCCAGCCCTCCCACTGTGCAGATGGGGAAACGAAGGCCCAGAGAGGGGCTTTCGGCTTCCCGAAGTCACAGTGAATGTCACAGAAACTGGGTGAACATTTAGGCCTCTGACTCATGACCCTGAGCTCTTCCCTCTGTATCACCTCCCATCCATCCATCCGTCCATCCATTCAAGGAGGCAAGCTGGTTTCCCAGCCTAAGGAGCTCAGATACAGAGGGAGTGACCCACGTAAATGAGGAAACAAAACACAGGGGGGCGAGTCCCACAGAAAGACGGAAGTCCCACCAGGCATGACGTGCAATTGCCTCTCGGTAAATCTAATATTATTGAAGTGTGTTCATATGTACGATGAACAAATAGCTACTTCTGTGTGAATTAGGGGGGCTTCAGGGAGGAGGTGACTCTCATCTGGGGCTTGCAGGATGAATTGGAGGAAGCTGTGACAATTGCAGTTTTCCCAGTAAAAGCTGGCGGGTTAGGAAGGCCCTTCTCTGAGTTTGGGAGGCAGAATGAAGCACAGGTGTGCAAGAAGGTGAAGAAGGGACCTTAGCTAACTCCCTCCTGAGGTGGGAGGGACGATGCATGGGGTGGCTCCTGTGGGGCTGATCAGGAGTTGAGGGGATTGCCACCGGTGGTCAGGAACCCGAGAAGGGCTTCCACCTTTCTTCCTGCTCCTACCAGGGCCTCACCCGCCTCTCTCATCCCCAGCTCAGGTGGGCCAGCCAGGGGAGAGGAGGGGCAGGAGTCAGAGATCTTCGAAGGCCTGGGAGAGAGCCCTTCTGCCCGGCCTGGCACGGCCAAGCCTGAGACTGGCTGTGACCCTTCATCCGGCGGCCCACTCAGGGGCCGAGGGAAGGAACGGGGATGGGAGGGGTAGGGAGGCTTGACTCACACTTAGCCCACAGCCTCGGCGAGATGGCAAGGAATATTTTTAGGAGCTCATTAAACAGGGAAGAAAGAAAGGGAAGGGAAGGAAGGAAGACGAGGATTATGCATTATTTTTCATCCAAGTGACAGCTCTGAGCATCTCCGCTGGAACTGTCACGCAGAAGAAATGGCATGTCTAATATTATTACAGAGCAGGCGTGCGTGCGCGTGTGTGTGCGTGTGAGTGCATGTGCCACCGGTGTATGGCTCAGTGGCGTCAGGGGCCATGGGCGAGCCCGGATGAGCTCCCGCGTGCGACACTGGGCTCAGGTGCTAGCACCTACGAACCGCAGGGGGGAGGCTGTGCGTGTGAAGAAGGGGGTGCGTGCTAGTGCCGGGAGGGCAGGGAGCCCCGTGACTGTAACTGAGGGGGAAAGTCTGCGAGGAGGTGTGTAATGGGGCATGCAGACTGCGTACAACTCTGCGTAATTGGGTGTGTGTAACTCTGGGTGCGTGACACGTCACTGGGAAGCCTGTACCCCTGGAGCTGTGTGGGGTGGGTCTGGGGGCAAGGGGGTGCATCCTCACAGGTGAAGGAGAAGCCACAAGGTGTGGCTGGGCAGGGGTGCACAGGTAGAAAGGAGGAATGGGTGCAGAGGTGACTCAGAGTCAAGCCCCCAGGAGGCCATGGGGAAATGGGACAGGTGATGAGAGCGCTGGGCCCACCTTCCCTGTCGTGAAGGGGAGGGGCGCAAGAGGCCAGAGCCCCCAGCTCACACCCACACTTCCCTTGTCTGACCTGGCTGACCGTGGGGCCGGGAGGAAGGACCACCCCACTGGCGTGAGCGCCAAGTTCTCTGCCTTGAGCTTCAACTCTTTGGTAGGCACTTTAGATGATGCCTCTGAGTTTTCAGCCCACTCCGGTAAGGTGGGTACTATTATTATTCCCATTTTGTGATTAAGAAGCCTCCCGGAACTCACAGAAATCAGCAGGAAGCACAACTGGGGTTTCAACGGGCCGCTGCTGAGTCTCCACGTGGCTTCTCAGAGTCTGGGGAAGGGGTCATCCAGGGAGGCTGTCACTGTGAGCTTAGGGTTTGGGGGGCCTTCCCAGGACTTCATGGAAGTTCTTAGGGGGCCTGTCTGGATGACAGGTGCCCAGCCTGGGGAGGGGGCACCCCCGGAGAGCTGGCGGGATGACTGGGAGTGGCCTGCCACGTGGAGTGTGAGGAGATTCACTTGTCAGTGGCTGAGCTGGGGCGCGGGCCCTGCCGACTCGGTAACTAAAGCCAAACCTCGTAAGTGGCTAATTGATTTCTGTTCCCTGATTAAATGTGCAGCACTTTACATGGCAGCAGAAGGAGGTCAGCACTCCCCCCACTTCTCCAGCGCCGCGTGCGCGTTCGGAGAGACAAAGAAATTGATTTTCCAATCGATGCTCTGAGCAATGATTAAATGTTCTCTGCACAGCGGGCCTAATGAGTCCCCGAGGGGCGTGCCAGTCCTTTAATTAGAGACTCATGGGGTCCTGTGATAGGGGCTGCCCTGGAGTGAGGGGTCCAACCTGGGAGGAGGCCCCACCCCCAGGGATTGGTGGGCTGGGCCTCTGGGGGAGCACCTGGCCTGAGGGAGGGTGTCTAGGGGCCCCTGGGCATAGAGAACTGGTGGGTCCCCGAGTGCTCAGGCCCATGTCGAGACTTCCTGCCCCTCCACTCCCCAGCAGCCAGGTAGCCAGCGCTTCTTCCCAGAGGCTGGCCCACTGGCGCTGGCAGCTGAGATCAGACCGGACAGGAAATGAATCCCCTGCTATAAGCCGCTGTGTTTTCATTACCCAGCTGCCCCATTGGAGGAGCAGACTAAAGACTTTAGAAATTCAAATGTGGATCTCGAGGGAGAGCAGACTTAAACATTCCCCTGTGCAGGCGGCTTTATTGAAGGAATAAACTATATTTGCAAAGTAAGATATTGAGGCTGTCAGTTTCTCTTAGGGGTATAATGAGATCCTGGGGGGGGCAGCTGGCAGAATGGAACTCCCAAGGGCAGGAGCCCTGGCCAGGCGCTGGGGTGAGGGCCCCGCATGGGTCAGGCAGAGCACCCCCACATCCCCAAATTCTGTGACCATCACCTGGTGGAATCAAGCCCATTCCCCACACCCGTGGTCCTCATCTTCCTTGTCAGAGCTCCCGAGAGAGGTGGAGGCACGAAGACGGTCCAAATGGCCAGGCCTGGCTGTGGAAACCCCATGAGTGGGAGGTCCCCTAAAGACACCCCCCACGCGCATGCACACAATTACAGGACAGCTCTCCTTCCTGCGTAGAGCTCTGCGCAGGTGGCAGATGTAGAGGGCAGGCGTCAAGACTCTGGTGTGGGGTTATGGCTGAGTCCCGCCTCGCTATTTGCTAGCTGTGTGACCTTGGGCAAGTGACTTAACCTCTCTGTGCCTCAGCTGTCTCATCTCTAAAACATTAGTACCTGCCTCATAGGATTGTTGGGAGGGTTACATGAGTTATTACATATAAACTACTGAACACACACCTGATTTATGGGTGGCACTCAGTACAGAGTAGCTATAATTAAGGAGACAAGAGAAGATGTAGAGGAAAGTAGTGACCAGTCAACCTTCCTCTCTCCAGGGGGCCCTACCTTACTCTGATCATCCAAGAGATACAGTCCCCACTACCATCACTACTACCTCCACCATCACAAATATCATGATCACCTCCATTACTACTAATCCTCATCCAAGGATACCTTCTATTATTGATTTTAGGGAGAGGAAGGGAGAGAGAGACAAAGGAGGAGAGAGAGAAACATCAATCGGTTACCTCCCCTATGCGCCCCAACCAGGGATCAAACCCACAACCTAGTTGTATGTCCTGACCAGGAATTGAACCCACAGCCTTTTGGTGTAGGGGATGATGCTCCAACCAACTGAGCCACCCAGCCAGGGCTCATTACTACTGCTTTCTTGCCAAGACAATCATCTTGACTACCTCTACCCCTGTCAGTACCATCACCACCATTTCTATCACCAAGTACCATTACCACCTCCACCGCCTCCACCGTCATCGTCACCACGACTCAAACTCAGAGGCAGGCACGTAGTTGGAGATGAAGGGACGGTCGGAGGGGTCAGAGAGGGTAGAGCCATGTGGGGTGAGTCTGGGAGCCTTCTTGGAGGAAGAAGTCCATAGGCGACATGCAGCCCAGGCGCAATTCTTTCTCGGCTCTCCCCTTTTTCACTAACTCCTGGCAGGGATGGGGGTGTCAAGGTGGAGCTCATCATTGTTTTGAGTGAGAGACTAAGATCCGGGACCGGAAAGGGATGAAGAGACCAAGATGCCGAGACTCCCATCTCACCATCTCAGAGTTCAGACGGGGATGAGGGTAGAGGGTCTCTCCACTTTGGCACCAGTCAGAGCTGCTGCTGCAGCGTGGTGCGCAGGCCCAGGGATCTGGGGGCGGGGATGTCAAGTGCAATGGGTCAGGCAGCAGCTGGGTGTCTGTCACTCTCGCTCTGAGGCTGGAGGAGGAGACTAGAGCTGACAGTTTACAGGGTCAGGACAGCAGATACAGAGCCTGCCCCAGGGGCCTGCAAAGGCCTGGGCTCTGGGCCTCTGAAAGGGCTGCGAGGGGTAACGCACTGGTGTTCCCAGCCAGTGAGACCCAGCCTCTGGGGATGGGAAGGCTGCTGAGACCCCGAAGTGCAGAGACAATAGCCAGGCTCTGCTTTGAACTGCTGCATGACGCGGGCAGACCAACGAACCTCCACGGGCCACTGTGTTCCCTGCTGGGACATGTGCGTGGCTTCACGGCACAGAGAAGAAACACGGGGCTAGGAGTCAAAGGACCCAGGGTTTAAGCTCCTCTCCACGTCTTACAAGCTTGAGCCAGGTCACTTGTTATCTCTGGCCTCAGTGTCCTCATCTGCAAGAGGAGGCAACAGTCCCAAGGATTGCTGTGGAAAGAAAGCAAGCATCACGAGGCCCACCACGCAGGAGGCCCCCAGTGGATTACCTGGAGCTGAGCTCTCTTCTAGCGCTCAAAATCTGAGCATCGGGCCCTGAAATGAGTTCCTGCCGCCATTCCCACCTCCACTACCACCAGCACCATCCTCAGCTCCACCATCGCAGCCGCCTCCACCAGCACCACCACCAGCACCATCCCCATCACCTCCGTTACCACCATCATCACCATCCTAATCACCATTATCTCCACCTCACGACCACCGCACACGCGTGCACGCGTATACACACACACACACACACACACACACACACTAGTGCTTTTCTAAACTTCAGAGTCACAGGGTAAGGAAATGGTGAAGAAAGGGAATGTTCCTCTGGAATGTTCAGGTGGTTCAAGGAGGCAAAGCCAGACCTTTCCACTTTCTTCCTCCCAAATAAGAGGCTCCCCGCAGAGCAAAGCCAGACTTCTTGGGAGGACGGCATGAAGCAGATTCATGGTGTATGGAATGCTGGCTCCTTCTGCATCTTCAAATTGCCCCCAAGCTTTCTCCCCCTGCCAGTGAGGAGAGATTCAGCATATATCATGGGCAAAGGGAGGGAAGGAGCTAGCATGAGTTGAGGCCCTACTATGTGCTGGGCCTCTATCCTTACATACTTAACCTCATTTGATGCTGATGGTACAGCTGTGATGGGTATTAGTTACTGCATTTTTTTTTAAATTTAAGGATTTTATTTATTTATTTTTAGAGAAAAGGGAAAGAAGGGAGAAAGAGAGGAAGAGAAACATCAATGTGTGGTTGCCTGTCTCACGCCCCCCACTGGGAACCTGGCCCACAACCCAGGCATGTGCCCGGACTGGGAATCGAACCGGTGACCTTTCAGTTTGCAGGCCGGCACTCAAGCCACTGAGCCACACCAGCCAGAGCCAGTTACTGCTTTTTAATAGAGGAGGGAACTATGGCTGGGAAAGATGAATGGTTTGCCTGAGGTTGCCAGCCAGCGAGTATCCAAGCTGAGACTTCAGTTTCACGTTCACACTTCCCACCGTTCCCAGGTGGCCCGGTTGCCCAGGAGGGCAGACCTGCAGAGGCAGGAGGCGGGTGAGAAGGAAATGTTGATCCTGGGACAGGAGAGGGATTCTGTGCAGTTTCGAGCATTCGGCTGAGGGAGCAGGACATCTGGATCCCCAGGCAGGGCACCCGGATGGCGCTTCCCCGCGCCCCAGGGGGCATCAGGCTTTGTTGTGCATTCATTTGCCATCTTCCTTCCACTCTTAACACCGTGCAGGTAAGAACCTCACCCGGCTTTTGCGCCAGCTTCCAGGTTGCAGCACAGGGCCTGGCACCTGGCTGAGTGAGGGCGGTTGAGTAAATTCATGAATGGACCTGTGAGAGCATGAATCAATCAGGACACGGGTGGAAAGCTGCGCTGACTTAAAACAAACAAGCAAACAGGAAAACGGCAGTCAGTGCAATTTCCCCTGCTTGTGATTATTGTTATTTGTTTGCCTTTCTGATTTCATAGAAATGGTTGTTCCAAAATTGTAGAGCACAAACTGATTGGCACGCCAGGATGAATATCCGGAGACAGACCTCAGGTGAGCAGAATGATTCCTTAACTCAGCATCCGGGGATGCAGGGTGTGGGACATCGTTCTTGTGCATAGTAAAGGGGATGAAATAAAAAGTTTATGCCAAAACGTGTTTGGTTTCTCACAGCGGCTTTCTTCCCCAACCCCCTCCTCAAGTCCTGCCGCCTGCACTGGTTCCGGGCCACGTCTGGTGGGTCCCGGGGGTCTGGCAGCAAGGAGGGAACCCACAGTTCCCAAGGCCAGCTCCAGA
The DNA here is from genome assembly GCA_004027475.1 of Anoura caudifer. Classification (NCBI taxonomy): domain Eukaryota; kingdom Metazoa; phylum Chordata; class Mammalia; order Chiroptera; family Phyllostomidae; genus Anoura; species Anoura caudifer. Next base: position 322,670 of record PVKU01000758.1, on the reverse strand, counting down.
GGCCAGGAGTCTGGGCCAGGTCTGGTTAGCGCTGCCTGCCTTTCAGGAAAGGTGGCTCAGTTGCCTCTCTGGCCCTGCTGTGGCTCTGCGAGGTAAGGGCTGCCAGGCTGGTCACTGGTCTCATCTGGGCCCCTGTGGGTGACGAGATGGGCACTGATGGGTGAGTTGTCAGCGGGGCCAGAGCACAACAGCCAGCTGCCCTGGGCACTGTCTTCCCTGCTTGTCACCACTGCCGGCTGCCCAAGCGGCAAAGCAAAGCCACAGTGACAAGATCCAGAGGGGAGAGGCCCCATCTGCGGGGTTGCTGCTGGTCTCCCAGGCCACTGGAGCAGCAATGTGACAGCTTTTCAGTGTTGGAGGGGTCCCTCTGTCCCCAGCTCCTGCTCCATCTGCCTTGACTCTTGTCAGTCTCCATTTCCTTGCCTTTCCTTTGCCTCTGTCTCGCTTCTGTCCTGGGCTGCTATAAGCTCTGAATGGCTCTCGGTCCACCCCTCCGTCCACTCTTTCCTCCCCCTCTTCCTTACCCCCTGACCTCAGTGCTGACTCCCTCCTGCTCCCTACACACACCGCCTCAGACAGGAAACAGAAGTTCCCCTCCCAGACCTGTGATTGAGACCTGTGGGGAGTGGCGGGGACCTGGGACTCCAGTGGGTTTGTGAGTGAACCAGTGTGTGTGCAAAGGGTGTGAGCATGACAGTGAGCATCGACATGGATGTGGAAGTGTGTAGACATGCATGAGTGTGACAGTGAGTGTACACGAGTGTTGAAAGAATGTGTGTGAGGGCTGGGTCAGTGTGGCATCGGGGTGTGAGGTAGTTGAGAGTGGAAGGATGCGCGTGACTGAGTGTGGAGGCGGAGCAGAGGGACGCACGCATCCTTTGAGCTTCTGTTTCTGAATGTGGAGCCTGCCAGCCCCACACCCTGCGTAATTACCCCCATCTCTTTCATCCTGGGCTCCCCAAATCAGGTCAGGTTGTGGGGAAGGGAGAATGAAGCTGCTGAGCTCTGGGCCCTGTCCGCTCCTCGGGCCTGTCAGCTACTGATCTGTTCCATGTTCCTATAAATATTTACAAATCCCAGCTGCTGAGGAGCAAGACATCCTCCGCCAGCTGGGGCTCCAGGCTGGGAAGCTGATGGGGAGGGAAAACAGGGGAGGGAACGAAAGGTGGGGCTGCCCCGGAGAGGCAGGGGCCAGGATGCCTGGGTTCAGCACCTAGTGCAGCCAAAGGTTAGCCTGTGTTCCTCAGCGTGTCCTCATGGAAACCGTGGAGCCAGAAAGCCCCTTATCCCTGCCTCTGCCTCGGGAAACCTGCACCATCCCTGCCCAGTGGGGATGGGCGCCCTTCATAGCCAACCTCTTGCCTCCTAGCATGTCTCTCAACTGGGGGTAAAGGGAGGGGTCTTCTTACTTTTTAAAAGACACTAAGAATTCTCCCTGAGTCCCTAGAGGATACTGTCTCTCTGAACACAAAATCTTCCCCAGGATACCTTGCTAAATCCATCTGAGTCTTTCTAAACTGGAGGCTGGAGGACCTTCAGCCCAGTGATCTCCATTGCAAGAGCCCCTCTGTAACCCCCGAGGAAACCGAAGCAGCATTCTCGTCTGGCTTCACCCTCCTCTCCCAGCCAGCCCTGTCGCTGCTGGAGCTGGGTTGGGTGGGGAAACCTGGAGGAGGGGGAGTTAGGTGGGACCTGGGGGAAGGGCTCACTTGTCCTGGTCCATCAACACTATGGCCCAGGCCACCTGGTGAACCTTCTCAGACAGAGATTAATTATTGATTATTGATCCTCTGTACCGAGTGCCCACCTTGGTGTCAGGCACACCTCCAGCAGTTGGACACTTTTGTGGAGTCATCAGTTAGGTTTTCTGATAGCACTTGGTGGCAGCTTCCAACTCACATTTCCAAAAGGCATGTGCCTGAGGGATGGCACCGGGGTCCTGGTGTCCTGGACCTCCCAGCTCAGGCAGGCCCAGCTTGCACACGGAAACCCCAGACACCAAGCAAACTGAGATCTTTTCCCCTGTCCTGGCTAGAATTTCAGATTTATTAATGCTGGACCCTCCCAACCCCCAATGGGATACCCCTTGGCCTTGCACACGTGATGCCTCTATCCTGGCCTAGATTTGTCTGAAAAGATGGGGTTCCCTCCCCAAAACAGGGAGAGGGAATCCCATGACATCGTGGGGCTCTGGCTACTTGGGTGGACACCCTAACGGGGGCATCAAGGTCAGGCAGATAGGGGCCGCTGCTCTGCCGGGGTGGGGCAGGGCTGTGGCTCTTCATTTCCTTCTGGGGGCCTAGGCTAGCTGCTCTCACTGGGAGGGGTAAGGGCTAACTCCCCAACTTCATAAGATGGAAGGAAGGGGCTGGGTGGATGCTCAAATCTGCTAAACCCCTTAGTCCACAGCTCTGACGGTTGGGGGAGGGGGGAGAGGGCACAGATGGGGCCAAAAAAGGGGCTCAGAAGACCTGAGATGGGAGCTTTCCTTGGTGACAGACAACTGGCCCCACTCCCAAGAAAACTGTGACCTTCTCAGCTGCCAGAAAGGAAGAGCAGGGACTGGAGGAGGGATCGGGAGACAGTGTGAAGCTGGCCTGTGGTCTGGAAGAGAGGTCCAGTCACGGCAGCGGTGCAGGAAGAGTTAAGGATGTTCCTAAAATAGCCCAGCCAGAGCCTAAGCCGGCCGGCTAGGACCTCTCCCGGAGAGCAGATCTATAGCAGGAAAAGCCAGCTTGCTCTGTGCCCACCGCCTGCTGCCTGGCTAGGGCTGCTAATTAAGCCTTCCACCCCACCCCTGCACCAGCCCCTCCTGCCCCTAGCTGGGGAGAGGGTGAGAGTAGGCAGAGGGACCATGTCTCCCCGGTGATGGGGCACTCCAGCTGAGACTGGGAGTCCTGCGGCCTGGCACCTGCTACAGACACACCCCTGGCCTAGGTTGGCAATAAGCACCCAGATGGATGGAGAGGCAGAGGGCAGGCCTGTGGTGAGATCCAGGTTGACAGGAAGGAGCAGCCAAGTTCCCCCACACCCACACATGCACAGTCAGCCATTGCAGGATGGGGACCCCCAGGAAGCCCATTAAAGTCCAGCATCTCCCAGCTCTGCACTCTCGTCCTCTTGGGGCATCTTGGGGTGAGGTTGGGGCAAGGAGGGACTAGGAGAGCCCCTCCAAGAACAAACCATCTCTCTCGTTCCGGGGCAGGACCAGCTACACCATCTACGGGGCCCGCTGTGAAATGAAAACGTGAAGTCTTTTTTGTTCCAAAATTGTTAAGAATTTCAAGGCAATGAGAGCAGAATGTTAAACCAAGCACAGATCCCTTCTGAGCACGGGGCCTTTGCTGCTGCACAGGCTGCGCCTCCGTGAAGCTGGCCCTGTTCAGGAGTTGGCTCAATGAACAATTACTAAGCACCTCTGCTTTACCGGCTCTATCACCTTAGAGATATCTCTCAGTCACTGCTGTCCTCAAACGTACTAAGCTAAAGCGCTGAAAGACCTCTGTCTGAACACAGAATGGAGGGCGGGGCCACCCACAACCCCGATGGACCTGAGCTCTGCCAGAATCCTGGAGCTGCGAGAGTTGTGACGCCCACAGCTGGCTGCGGGAACTCCCTGAGCCCCGCCCTCTGCTACCACTTCACAGGGTCTGTGGAGGCCACCCAGCACGGGGGTGAGCAATCAGCTGGTCTTCCCCTTGCCTTCCAACCCCGACCAGTGGGGTCCTGAAAAGAACTCCCAGGGCTCCCATCTGGCTCCGCCTCAGATAGGCCTATAACCTTGAACAAGCCATTTGCCCTCTCTGAGCCTTAGTCTCCCTGTCTGTCAAAGGAGGGGACTCTAAGACCTTTCTACACCCTAAGATGTAGTTCTCCTGGGGTGGGAATGTAAGAAAAGATTTTTTCCTAGGGAGAACAGGGCTTCCAACAAAGAACAAAGCCTCCCTCATTATCCTGGGGAAAAGGTGGCTTTCTCCCATATGCCCCCATCCGCAGATGGGGGTGGGGGTGTATTCCCCAGAACCCGGGAAAACCAGCTGCTGCCCACCAGCCCTAGTCCCTCTTCCACTCCCCTCTCCCCATTTCTCCTTCTGCCTCCCTGCCTTCCCCCATCTTGCCTGGAAGTTGGGGCTGGGGCCTAGGGCGTCTGGAGGAGCCAAGGCCTGTGGGAGGGGGCTGGAGAGCGTGCTGGCCAGGAGGCTCCTCTCTTTGCGCCTTTGCAGGAGGCTCAGCATAATTGCACTGCCTGTCACTCCTGCGTCCCGCTATCTGTCTCACAGGCTGACCCCATGCACCCGCCATTATATTGGTTCCTGTTGGGACTGTGGAGCCTCATTACTTATACATGCAGCTGGGAGATGCAGGCTTGGCTGAGGGGAGAAGGCCCCTTCGATGAGGTCTCTCCCCCCACAGTAGGGGCCTTAATGGATCTGCCTCCCTGGGGCTGAATTTGGGATGGGTGGCAGACAGCGGCAGGTCAGAGGGGGTGGGGAGGAGGCAGCCCAGAGCCGGGCATCACTCTGGGACCCCCAGGCACAAGGCCCAGAGTTTCCTGGTGAGGGAGCATGAGAAAACCTGCTTATGACCTGGGTACTTGGGCTCTGCCCCCTGACCCCACTCTGTCCCTTAGGATATGGGGGCTGGGGGAGGGGCTCCTGAAGAGGGTTCCTCACTAAACTCTGAGACCTGAGCAGACTCGAGGTCTGAGTCCCAGCCTGCTCCAGCTCACTGAGGTGTGTCCCGGCCCCCCATGCCAAATCACAACACAACTTCCATCCTCCCACACTTTCTGTCCAAATGCCCCTCCCCCAAAGAGGGGCTGAAATTATGGAGGCTTTTCCCTTGGAGGATTGAGACGTGCCTGAATTTAAATGCCGTAAAGGGATTTAAAATATTTTAATGGATGTCAATGGAGAGTTTTCTTTAACACAAAATCACAGTCTTTCAGAGCTGCCCTGGACAATTCTCCAGCCCAGAGAAGGAAATAGAAGCCCTTAAGTGTGATGAGACTTCCCCAAACATACATGGAAGCTTGGTAGCCTAACTGGGGCTTGAGAGCCAGCCTCTGCCTCTTGGTGCCCAGCTCACCATCCTGCCCAAGCCAGAGCTGTAGACCACTGTCAAAAACTAAAACCAAAAATTAAAAATGCCTTTTCTACTTCTGGTCTTGACTCAAGCTGGTTTTTCTCCCTTCCCTTGCTTTCCGAGCCAGGTATGTGCCTGCTGGGCCAAGCAGTAAAGGGCCCCAACCTGAGGTCAGACAGACCTGATATTTAATTCCGACTCTCCTTACTAGCTCTGCGATCTGGGCAAGTTACTTAACCTCTCTGAGCCTCAGCCTCCTCATCCCCAACACGCTTATTTCTTAGACTTCCAGTGAGGATTACATGAAATGGAGCATGCCAAGTGCCTGGCACATACCAGTACCCAGGAAAAAGCAACAACATTCATCCAGCCTTAATTCATTTCATAAACATTTCAAGATCTTTCCAGAAACCTGGAAGTCCCCTGCCCCCCCTCACCCCATCGAGATCAGGAGACTATCAGCTCCGGCCTGGACCCCTGCAGCTGCCTCCAACCTGCCTTATGACGCTCCTACTTGATTTTAATCCCTGCTCCCCACAGTCGCCAGGGTGATCTTTCTAATCTGAAAAATCTGATTGCATCGCTCACTCAACACCCTTCAGTAGTTTCTAATTGCCTTCAGGATAAATTATACATTCTTTGTCACAGCCCATAGGGCTCTGCAACCATGTTCTTAGCACATGCTGTTCCCTCTGCCTGAAACAATCTGCCCTCCCTCCCTCTCTCCTCCACCTCTGGTGGCCATCCTCTTCATCTTGCCATCCTTTCATCAGGGTTTAACTTAAATATCACCTCCTCCGGGAAGCTTCCCATGATTCCCTGCCTCCAGATGAATTCAAGCAACACAGCTGCGTTGGGGCCTTAATGGATCTGCCTCCCTGGAGCTGAATTTGAGATGGTCCTACAGCACTCCACACATTCCCAAGCAGTTTACCTGTCAGTCTAGATAGTGGCTGCTTGTTCAATCGCCCAGGTTCTGGCCATCAACTGTAAACCACATGAGGTCAGAAGTCTCTTCATGATCGACACTGTGTCCTGTGATAATAACAATATGGTGGACAGTCACTTACTATTGGTTTATAGAATGGATGGAAGGTGGATGGATGAATGGGTAGATAAATGGGAAAATGACACCTTCCCTGTACAGTCTTCCTGGAATCCTTTGAGCAGGGAGTTTTCCAGCTTCATTACACCCATGACAAACCTCTACCCAAGACTTCGTGTCCTCAGCTATGTAATGGGAAAGTAAGAGTACCTCCCTCCTGGTGTTATTCATGTTAAATGGCATAAGCCAAGTAATGGTTTCAAGTCCATGCTAATAATAGGTTGGTCAATTTAAATGAGATAGTCCACACCAAGTGCTTTAGAACAAGATCTTGCACTTAGCATTAAAAAAATTATACTAGCTGCAATAATTATCAGAGCATTTATCACGTCTTCCCTTCTGTGATCCCTGCCAAAGAGTGAGCTCCTCGGGGGGTACTGCTTACGTCTAACTTATTTTCGGGCACTCCATCACCACTACCTGGCTACACCTCACTGGGTGTTTTCAGTAAATGTTTACCGAGTGAACAAATGAATGCAGACTTGCCAGCTGACGACTCAGGGCACAGCACGCCTTTCACCACTCACCAACCCAGACACACACTAACACAAACACAGTCTGACACATTCACACCCACTCACATCCGTGCAAAGAACCCCAGGACACCACAGAAGAGCTGCCCAGCTTCCTGAAGTCAGGCGTACATAAATGCAGACCCACCTTCTTGCACCCTCCACACCACCTAAATGACCCTCGCCCTTTCCCTGCCCCTGGAGTGACAGGGCTGTAGGAGTGAGGGGTTCCCACTCACCAAGGAAAAGCAGAGCTGCACCGTCAGCCCCCAGCACCAGCGCATCCTAACTACAGAGAGTGCTGCCCGCCCTTCCCTCCTGGCTCACCTTTTTCCCTTTCTGAAAACCTGGATCCCTGATCTTGGCAGGTGGTTGAGGAAGAGGCTTGGGAGCCAGCATCCCAGGGTTCCTTCCTCGCTCATCTAGTCCTGCCTCTGAACCTCGAAGGAGAGGCCATTGTCCTCTCCTGCTAGTGCCAAGCACAGCAGTCTGTGGGAAGAAGGCAGGACCAGGAGACTGGAGGCCTGAAGTGGTGGACGGGCTTCTTAGCCTTGAGGTGGAATAATTTTCTTAGCCACCATTTACTGGGTACATTACAAGGGTCAGATCCCGAGCCCTGCACTTTCCATTCGTTATATCTCATTTAATACTCACAACCCTTTTTCCAGAGCAGAACACTTGAGGCGCTGCAGGTTAAGAACGACTAGCCTAAAAATCAGCAGCTGGGATTGGTACGCCGGTCTCTGATTCCAGAGTCTTCAACCGCCAGGCTTAGGGACTTTGGGGTGGGTTGGTTGGTGAGATGGCTGGGGGTCCTCAGGTATTAAGCTGAGGAGAACCGCCCCCCTCCCAGGCAGCACTCGCCCCCATCAGCCAGACCCTCATCTCCCTCCGAAAGAGGCGCCCGACGCCGCGGCGGGGGAGCACAGCCTTCGGGACCTGGGTGGGGCCGGGGCAGGACCTGGCGAGCCCGGGAGACGCGGGCCGGTGGCCCAGGCTCACAGGCCAAGATGGCTGTTAATTAAAGTGCTGGCACCAGCTCCTCTCTGCAAAGTTTGAAGCCGTTATTTTCCACTCCAGCGAAGCGGGGAGAATCCGGCTGGGCTGACAGAGACGCCACACCGCGCCAGGGGAGCAGGCGTCCTTCCTGGGCTGGGGGCGGGCCGCCTTGGACGCCCGGGCGGGCGCGGGCGGTGGGTGCTCCCGCCCCTCCTCGGCCTCGGGCGGCCCGCCGCGGTTTCTCAAGCGGACTCTGGGAGGGCTTCGCGGGGCGGAGAGGAGGGGTGGCGGAGGAGCCCCAGTGGCAAAACGGAGGAGGAACCTGTTTGCGTGCGAACCAAGGGGTTGCGGGGTATACAAATCATATGCGAATAACCGCGCACACTTGTCCCTCGGGTCACCAGCGCTGTCGCTCTTCCGCAACTCATAATGGGGGAGGCCGCGGTGGGGGACAGGACGCCCGACTGACAGCCGGGAGCCGAGGACTATCGTGCCTGAGCCCGGAGAGCGCTAGCTGCCTGGAGCGCCCCGCCCCCTGCACTTGACACCTTCCTCCCTTTGGGCAGTGAACAGCGCCTGGAGACGTAGTGAGGTGGAGTCTGGAAGAGCATGGAGCCAGGCTGAGGGTTTGAATCCCCACTCTACCACTTACTAGTTGTGTGACTTACGGCAATCTCTTGATTTGCCAGAGCTCATGTAAAATGAGAAAAACGATGGATTTCATCTCTATAGATTGGTGTGAGGATCAAGTGTGACCGCATACCTACAGCGTTCAACGCGGGGCCCGGCATACACATAGTAAGGCCTGAATACATGCTACCTGAATACATGCTGGATTGTTTTAGCTCCCTCCTTGGCCATGAGTGTCACTGTAACCTGGGATCAGCCATCAGTGCTTGGAAGGTCCTCAACCACAGCCCCCCACTTGGTATCCTGCTGTCCCTATCACCCACCCAGCTCTGGGTGAGGTTAAGCAATCTCAGCCTTGAGTAGCGGGAGCCAGGGCATCATAAGGACCCGGTGTCAGGTCAGCAGGGTAGAGTGTGAACTGGGAGGGGACCTCTCAGGAGAAAGGAAAGAGGTCGAGGATCATCCTGTAGCAGTCAGTGACTGGAGACCTCCAAACAGGCAGAGCCCGCCCGGGTGGGCTGGATAAAGGAGGGCGAGGGAGGAGCAGTGAAGCAGCGTGAGCTGGGCCTCAAATAATGTGACAAATATTTTTATGGAAGCAGACACATTTCAGTTTATGCAACCTAAACACTTTACTGCACTTGAGGAAGAAAATCGTCTTCTACAACCTGATGGGGAGAAGAATTAGGGGGCTGCTGAGAAGGCTGGGCTGCAGAGGAGGAGCTGGGTGTCGCTCAACCTTTCCATTTAAAGGCTGGACATATCTGTCCTGGTCAGAATGAAGAAATAATGTGAGGTGCCCACTTTCTTAGCGCCCCCAGTTCTCCCTGCCTAAAAAAAGATAAGAAAAATGATCAGAGGAGAATGGAGGCGCGCTGCGTGTGTCGTCCCCCCCCCCGCCCCCCGCCGCCCGCCGCCACCGCCCAGGATAAAGCTGCCTGGTCTGGCCTGGAGCTCGGTGAGGAAGGGTCAAAGGAGGGGAGGAGGGGTAGAAGATTCTGCCCCTCTCGGCGGGGAAGACGGGTCCCGGAACAGCCAGGAGCCAGAAAAGAGGAGGGGCGGCTGCTGTTAGTACTCGGGAGCCCGCTGATTACCCCGACAGGCAGGCAATCTCCCCTGGATCTCCCGGATGGTGGTCTTCGAGCCCTGAGTGCGGAATGGCCCCTCCCCACCCTCCTTTTGCCTCCTCCTCCTCTGGTCCCCCCTCATAACCCTCTTTCTTGTCCTTTCTGTTCCCCTCTGCGTCCTCCCCTCAATCTCTTTCTTTGTGCCCCCCTCGCCTCCGCCTCCTGCAGACCGTGGCCCCTTTCGCGTCTTTCTGTCTCTCTTGGATTTCCTTGTAACCGACCCTCGAGGCCTCTCCTCTCCCAGTCTCCCTCGGCTCTAACTGTCCCAGGGGCCCTCTCTTCCATTCGCTCTCTGGTCCCTCCTCTCCCCTTCCCTATAGGAACCTCTTCTCAGACTCACGCCCCCTCCTCATCTCGCTCCCTCACTCTCCCTGGCCTCTCCACGCTCCGGTCCTCCCCTCCGCGGTACCGCCCCTCCCCTCCGCGGTACCGCCCCTCGGCCCCGCCCCCTCCAGGTGGGCGGAGCCCTACCTCCCGCGGCCCAATTAGACGCCGGCTCCGCCTCCAGCCCCACCCATCGCGGGGGCAGAGTCGAGCAAAGCGGGCGGAGAGGGGCGGGGCGGGAAGGAGGGGGCGGTGGCCCCCACACTAGGAGGCGGGAGGAGCTAGGCGGGAGGCTGCGGCTGCCTCGCTCAGTCCGGTCGCGCAGCGGGAGGGAGGCGCGAGGCAGGACCCGGCGGCTGGCCTCGGCAGCGCATCCAGCGCAGCGCGGCGCCCCGGGTCCGGCCCCATGCCCGCAGCCCCGCCGGACCACCCTTGAGCGCGGGCTCCCCGCCCGCGCCTCCCGCCCGCCGGCACCATTGCCCCGACGGCGCGGCCGGGTGGCCCGGCTCTCCCCAGGCTCCGCGCCGGCCGGAAGACTCTGCTGGCGGCCGCCGCGGGCGTGGTGATGCTGCTAGTGCTGGTGGTGCTCATTCCCGTGCTGGTGAGCTCGGGCGGACCGGACGGCCACTATGAGATGCTAGGCACCTGCCGCATGGTGTGCGACCCCTACCCCGCGCGGGGCCCCGGCGCCGGCGTGCGGCCCGACGGCGGCGACGCCCTGAGCGAGCAGAGCGGCGCGCCCCCGCCCTCCACGCTGGTGCAGGGCCCCCAGGGGAAGCCGGGCCGCACAGGCAAACCTGGACCCCCTGGACCCCCCGGGGACCCGGGTCCTCCAGGCCCTGTAGGGCCGCCAGGGGAGAAGGGTGAGCCGGGCAAGACCGGCCCTCCCGGGTTGCCGGGAGCCGGGGGCAGTGGCGCCATCAGCACAGCCACCTACACCACGGTGCCGCGTGTGGCCTTCTACGCCGGCCTCAAGAACCCTCACGAGGGTTACGAGGTGCTTAAGTTCGACGACGTGGTCACCAACCTAGGCAACAACTACGACGCGACCAGCGGCAAGTTTACGTGCAACATTCCCGGCACCTACTTTTTCACCTACCACGTCCTCATGCGCGGCGGCGACGGCACCAGTATGTGGGCTGACCTCTGCAAGAACGGCCAGGTGGGCCCAGCGGGGGCATGGTGTTGGCCTTGGGGCAGGGAACGCAAGGAGCCTGAGGCATATGGGTACGCGGTCCGAGTCGGCCGGCGCAGGGGAAAACACTACAGCAGCCCGGCTTCGGGCATCGCATGCGGGGGACGGTCGGGGCTGGCTGGTACCCCTAACTCCTCAATTCCTGGGCGCCGACTCCAAGGCAGACGCTGCTGGGCTCCCGCGGCATGGAAATGAGGGAGATAAATTGAACTAGCGGGAGCGCAGGACTCCCGGGAGCGCAGACTGGCCCTTGGGGGCTTGGCCCTTGGGAAAAGGCATCTGAGAGCTGGGAGTCTGGTTGGCACCAGCGGGACATTTGGTGGGGGCGGGGGGCAAGATGGGAGAAGGTAGCCTCAGCGCCTGTGGGCTCCCAGGTGCATGGCTATGCTCGCCAGCCAGCCGAGAAGGCGAGCTGTAGATGTTTTGGGTACTAAGGCAAAGGGAGTCTGGTGCGCAAAGCCTTAGCTGCAATACATCCCCCACCCTTGGGAAGGGATCACTGGGCCGATCTGACACCCTTTTCAAACCCCAGAACTGCGGGGCCCCTTGTCACTGTGTAAGAACCACGGAGCAAGAATGTGGCCTGGGGGCGGAGCAAAGTTTTTCCTCCTGAGGCTGGGCAAAGAGGTGGAAACTCCCTCTCCTCTTGGTTTCCCAGCTGCAACTCCTGACTCCTGGAGTGTGGGGGAACACTCTTAGTCCCCTGTCCCCATCCCAGAGATCCGAGCTGGAAGGTGTCAAACCCGTAGTCTTTGGTACAAGGACCTGCAGTGCGTGGTGCTCTTCTTGGAACTGCTACCCCAGGACCAATCTCTGCCCAACCCTGCCCCAGGGCCACAGTTTTGCCCAGCTCCCTTCCCTTTTGACACCCCCTCCCTTCCCAGTGCTTCCAGATCACTGTGGCCTGGGAACTCTGGGGGTGGTCCTCGGGCCAAGAATTTCTGTGGAAAAAGGGGACCTGCTCAGGCCATAACGAAAGCTAGGCTAGTGGGAGTTTGGAAGGAACCTCCTGCACCTGAGACCCAAGACTCCGTTGGAACCCTTCCCACTACAGCATTGCCCTGAGGTAGACCCTGGCTTGGGGGTGGGAGTCAGCAAAAAGCTGGCCCACCAGGTGCTTGTAAGTAGTGCCCCCCGCTTCTCTCCCCACTACCTGCTTCTTTCTCTGGTTTCTGCCCCTCTCCTGCCTCTTTCTTCTATCTCCCTGTCTCTTGTGCCTGTCTCTTTCTTGTGTCTAACCAGTCCTATCTGTCTCTCCCTGGGTTTTTGGCCTCCCTCTCCTGGGTTTAACTCCACTCCCCCCCACCCCCTGTTCTTCGGGTGTCTCTCTCCTACTTGTGTCTGTCAGGCTTCCCGTATCTCACCTCTTTGTCCTTGGTTCCTGACCAGAAGGAAGGCCCCAGTATCCTGCGAGGGCTCATTCTGCAGACAGCTCCACGATTCCCCTTATTAATCACAAATAAGGGATGCAGCAATGTCACCTTCATCAATGGAATTTCTTCCTTTCCCCAAAAAAGTTTGGCCTGGCACCAAGCTGAGATTTCAGAGGGCTGGGGGCTTAGCTTGTCTGGAGAGGGAGGTAAGTGGTCACCAGACCACCAGTGGGCTCTAGACCCTGCATCACCTCAGGAGGTTGCAGCAGGGCCACCCAGATGAGGCAGGAGGAGGCCCCAAACATGGTTTGTGCTTGGGGCAGGGGCATTTGCATAAGTCATGGGGAGGTGAGACAGACTCAAAAGCCTCTTGTTTCCCTCCCAGCAGGGGCAGGGCTTTGGCCGGAGCCTAACAAGGAGGTAGACCCATACAGGCTAGTAGAAGGAAGGAGGTGGCTTTAACTGGGGGTTTCAAACACCCAGCATTGTGACAGTTACTCAGACCATTCTCTCCCCTCCTCCAAAAAAGACAAATAGTGTGGCGGATGCCCCCCTCTCCCACATCCTTGGCGACCTCTCCTTCCAGATTATCCAAAAGACTCATTTAATCTCACTAATCATTCCACCTATTCGTGTTGAGCCCCCTTAGGAGCTAGGTTTGGGGCTTTGCTCCAGGGGTTCCATATGCTTGCTCTCCAGGACCCCATGGTCTGTGCAGGGGAGACAGAAGTGACTGCACAGTAACATACCCCAGCGATTACTGCGTTAGAGGAGGGCTGGAAGCCCGGCTGGCAGCTCTGTCCCCAAGTGCACTGGCTGGAGAGAGTGATACAGTGGAAACTGCCCTGGCTCAGACCGACCTGGCTGGGGAACAGGATGGTGCACCTGGGCCCCCAAGTCGAAGGGGCATGGCTAGAGAGAAAAAAAGTCAAGGGTAGGGAACGACTGGCTCAGAGGCAGAAGAGGACATTCAAGAGAGCAGAGGAAAAGAAGACAGGGCTGGGCAATGGATGGGCACAGAAGAGGGGAGCTTGCGCCTTCCATGTCTTCAAGACCAGGGGCAGCCGTGGGCTCTGTGCTTTTCTTCCTGGCTTCCTTCTTGCAGAGAGGCCTCCAGAATTTCTTCAGGAAGGCAGAGGTGCATCTGTGCTCTGGCCCTTCCTTGGACAAGATGGAGAGGAGGGAAGTCACCACCTTCCTGCCTGGTGCTGCGGCCCCTATGTGTCCTTGTCTGAGTCCCACAGGCCCCTCTCCCTAGGGGTCGCTTTGAGCCACCACCGCACAGCCTGATGGCACCAAGCCCTAGTTATTAGGACATGGGCCTTGAGGAGCCGGGGGAAGTGGTTCTTTGGTGGGGCTGGTTCACTGGGTGAGGTGAGCCCCCTGCAGCTGCCTCTAAGGTACACAGATGGGTCAAGGAGAACATGAAATCGATAAATTGGGCTGGGGGAGGGGTGCTGTGTGGGGGCAGGCAGGGCCTATGGGAAGGTGAGTAGCGAATGGGCAGATATGTGTCTGAGTGAGGCGAGAGGTGGTGGGGTGTATAAGTTGAGGGCTGTGGTATAAAGACCCAACTGGAGATCAGCTTCTTGCCCGATAGTGGAAGAGGGGCCACCAGCGCTCCTCTCCGGCCTCTGATGCCTTTCGGATGGCACAGGGCACAGCACCTGGCATAGTGGGGACCCAGTGAACATGTGTCCCCTGCAGATGAGGCTAGCTGCCTTTGGGAGGCACACCTGAAATTCCAAGACCCCAGCGATGACCTGGGGGCAAGGGCACATTTCCTGGGTTCTCCCCCACCCCTCCCAGGCCCCTCCTCAGACCACTGCCTCAGTTTCCCTTCCTGGTAGCCCCTGAAGAGGTGATTCTACAGTGTCCCCTCCTGACAAGTCCCAGACTTGCTGTCCAGCTTCCATAGCAACCTCAATTCCCCAAACTTTCCCTTGGTCCTCAGGAGGAGCTGGTGCCTCAACTGTTTCCAGTCTTGGGCAGAGAAGCAGAACCCCTGGGTTCCATTCCTGAATCCCTCCCCATCTAAGCACGGAAGGGCATAAATTCTCCCTGCCTCCATGGATAATTAGGATAATCACAGCAACAATCATGGTGATGAATAAATAATAAACATAACCATAACAGTTCTGATGCCTGTCACATCACCAGGAGATTCCTGATGACAGATGACTGTATTCTAATGGGTTTCGCTATTAACAAGCACACTGTTTTAATGAGTTAAGGCTAAATTAATCTGAGTAATAAAAATAATTGTTATTAGTAGTAATTTATTAGCAAAGATAATGAAATGCATGCGTAATAATAAATACCACCACAATTAGGGCCCAGGGAACAATACAGAAGTTGGCTGCTCGCTTTGAGCTCTTTCCTAGTAGCTCAAAGCCCCAGCAAGATTAAAAATTCTCTTCACCATGAAAAGGCTTTTTAAAGGTGGCAGTGGTGAGGCAGGATCTTCTACATCCATTTTCTAAACAGAGAAGCTGAACGTCTTGACAAATGAGGTCTCCCCCTCATTTGCTCTCCCCCCCACCTTTACATGTACCCTGAATTTTCCCAGCTAAGTGCCCCCCAAACAGTGCCTTCCCAGGTTGGGGAAGAAGAGGCTGAGGGGAGAGAAGCTGGCTGGAAGCATCCGGGCCTTAAGTGGCCGTCTGCACGCGAATACGTGGGGTCCTCCCGTTGCAGCACTGCCGCTGAGTCAGCAGCTTTGGCACGGCTGACCTGCGGTTCTACCTCCAGCCCGGGAGGATGGGCCCCTCCCCTAATTTGGATTGGCGCAGCTCAGACTGTCAGCCCTTGGGGTAGCTGCTTTTAGGAATGCCGGGCTGTTGGGGAGCCTGGCTGAGTGAACCCCACTCAGTGCAGCCTCCCTGCAACACAGGCCTTGGAGGTGGCTCCTCTCTTCCCTCGGACCACCCAGGATATCCCGGGGAGGCCCCAGGTCCTGTGGTTGAGGCCTTGCCGCTGCAGAGGAATGCCTGGAGGGAATTTGTCAACTGCTGCCCACCTTCAACATCTTTTGATTACAGTCAGAGCCTACAAAAGTGAGGGTGCAAGCTTCAAACCCAAATGCTGGTGCCCCCTTGCCCCATTGTCCTACCTAACCCTCCCCTCCTCCATCAAAATAAGGACTGGCAAGGATATCAGACCAGACTGAGGACTGCAGAGGGATGTAAGGATTCCCTTCTTCCCACCACCGCTGCCTGAGACAGGAGTCAAAACTCCTCTCACAGTGGGGTCGTTGTCACAGGTAGAGCGGCAGCTCCTTGGAGGTGAGTGTCGGGCCCAGTCTGAGCCTTCAGAAGGGGAGTAATTATCAGGCCTTCCATCTCACTGTTCTGTGCAACGGACTCCAGAATGAACTTCAGACAAGGAGTCCAAAATTTGGGCCATGGTAGTAAGGTGGTTGCTTCCCTGCAGCCTGGCAGCGGTCCAGCCCCCTGACGAATGGGGCCAAGGTGTGCCCTGTGTCCGTCCTCTGACATGAGTACGGGTGGTGGATGTGGCTGAAAAGCAAGGTGTTCTTACAACTAATGCAGAGAGGAAGGAATGATGAACAAGAAGGGCCCTCCATCCTTGGGGATCCAGAGAATCATCTCTGGATTAGGAGAGGGTCCAGGTGGAGCCATCCCGGGGGCATTGCTGAGGTTCTCAGCAGGCCGGATGGTGAGACCCAAAGAAGTCAAGGAAGCGGACTCCACCTTGACTCCCAATGAAGATGACAGCAGCCCTAGAAATCCAGGGCCTCTCTGTAATCGCCTGAAACACACTTTGCGATTGGAAAAGGGGGCAGGGATGATGGGAGAGAAGCAGGCTCTAGCCCTGATGGGGCTGCAGGTGGGGCTTTTACGGCCTCCTTCCCCTGTTGTTGCCTTACCTCTGACCATTCCCCTCCCTCTGTGACCCCACTTCCCTCCCTCCTCCCCCGACCCCTGGCACACATCCCTACTCCCATCCCCTCAGGTGCGGGCCAGCGCCATTGCGCAGGACGCAGACCAGAACTATGACTACGCCAGCAACAGCGTGATCCTGCACCTGGACGCGGGCGACGAGGTCTTCATCAAGCTCGACGGAGGAAAAGCGCATGGCGGCAACAGCAACAAATACAGCACGTTTTCTGGCTTCATCATCTACTCCGATTGAGCTCCGCGCGTCCCGATCACCCCGGGGCTCCCCGTCCATCCTGCCGGGCAGAGGATCACCCACTCCCGCCCACCTCTTCGCTGCCTGGCCCGGCTGCCGGCCCTCCCCGGTTAAGATGCCCCAGCCCGTCCTCACTACCGCCTGGGTCGCTGAGCCCGGCTCCATGTGCTCCGTCCTGGTCCCAGGAGGCCGGCGGTGTTGACCGCTCCTCCCTGGCCTTCGCTGTATATTTGTACAATAGGACTGTTTACTGCCCACCCTTCCCGCCAGCCCGTCCAAGCCTGCGGACGGCCCAAGCAAGGCTTCCCGGGCTCAGATGCGCGGTCCTCCCGCTCCGGCTCTGGGGTGGCGCTGCCTGGGGAAGGGGTAGGATGGGAGCTGGACAGCTCCTCAGCACCCCCTAAGGCCGGTCCCCAGTCGCGCCCTGTCTGACCAAAGCTATAATAAAAACACTTCCACCCCGCTGGATTTCGGTCTGTGCGCTGAGAAGGAGTTGCAGGAGGGGAACATGACCCCGCCCTCCTCCACACTGTGGAAAGGCGCCTGCTAGGAGCTACCCAAAGATCTGGGGGAAGCCAGGGGCCACGGTCAGAGCTGCTCTAGGGTCCGGGGCCCCAGTGCCCACTGCAGCCTAAATGAGCCTAGGGGGCTGGAACGGGAGGCCGCTCAATTACATCCTCCTCCTCCATGGTCGATAAGTTCCATTTTTTCATCCTTGAAAGTGTCACCGGCATTCCAAAGGCACAGCAAAGTTTAGCCTGAGAGACGCAGGTTCTCAGCCACTGTGCCGCCATCTGTGATCCTGGGCAAGGCGCTCCTCTCCGACTCAGTTCTGGGTTAGTGACAGACTCACTAAAAGCTGGTTGACTTTGGCCCAAGTGCTTCACCTCTGGGCCTCAGTTTTCTCATCTATAAAATGCAGGTGACCTACCTCACCTGACTGAGGATTAAAGAGATACAAACATATGTGCTCAATAAAAATAGCTTTTATTATTTATACAGCACTTTAAAGTTTGCAAAAATGCCTTCAGGTATGTCACCTCAAGTCTCCCCAGAGCCCTGGGAGGCTTGGCTGAGTAGACTGCATGCTTCTTCCAGCAGTTAAATACTTGCTCATTGCGACAGTCCCTGAGTCCTGGGGTTGCACTTGGATCCAAGAAGCCCTGCTCCTTGGAGACGACACACTAAGCCTCTTCGCCCTGCCACTGCCTCCCTCGCTTCCTGTAACTGGGGCCATGACAGTCACAGAGTGAGGGCATTTCTAAATGACACTTGCTGATATCTAGAGGGCACCCACTCTGTATCAGACACCATACAGGAATTGTATAAATGCCTCATGGGTATGTGTGTGCGTGTGCGTGTGCGTGTGTGTGTGTGTGGTGGGGGAGGGATTGTGAGGACATGCTCTCATGCTCTTTAATGGATACTGTTACTTTATCTGAAATGATGAGGAAACTAAGGCTTGGAGAGGTTAAATCATTTGCCAAGGTCGCAGAGCCAGGAAGAGGCAAATGCCAGTATTTGAACCAAGACCACGCTCTTACCTGGTACACTGTATTTCATAAGGATCTGGGATCTCCCAAGCAAAACTGAGGAAGGATGGCAGTGAGGCAGCTCGGTCGCCCTCCCCCTCACATTCAGCCCTTTGCTCCCACCCCTGCCCTGCGGAAGCTTGGTGTATTTACAAGCATTTGCCCTGGGAGGCCGCCGTGGGGTAAGCCTTTTGGAGAATCCCAAGGCTCTAGGTCCCATCTGGCCTCCCCCACCCCCCATCCCGCCGGCTCAGCTGGAGAGACAGGAAAGAAGGGTGGCCTCCCTTCCAGTCGGGCTCCATGTATGGGCCCTTGTCACGGCTGGTAGACTTGAATGACTTTCTTTATCCTCCCTTCTCGCCCCTGCTTCCCCCTACTGCCAGCTGTGGCCATTTAATAAAATTAGCTTAATACTTGTTCCTTCCCTGTGGGGTCTGGAGATTGAAATCTGCAGGTCCCCACAAACCCAATAAAACCCCTGGCAGATCGGGCTGGAATGAGAGTTTTCTTGGGAAGAGTGATTAGATTAGACAGCACTCCCCCGCCCACAGCCCCCCCAGTGCTGCCCACAGCCCCCTGTGATTTTTCAATGGCCACATTAATCCAGAATTACCCGGCCACCACACCTGGGGGCACCCCGTCCTCCCCAGGGACACAGGCACTGGTCTAGGACCTCTGCTACAATAAAGAGCATGTTAATCATTTCTGTAGGGAGTGCCTGGCTGGCTTTCCTTTCTTTCTGGTCACTGGACATTCCTTATGTCATTTTGAGAGATGAGCCTGAAGTCTCTGTTTTGTGGATGAGGAAATCATAGTTGGAAGAAAATTCGTGACTTGCCCATGGTCATGCAGCAAGTTTGTGGCACAGCTGGGACTGGACTGAAGCCAAGGACTGTCTCTTTCTTTGCGGGACACCAGAAGTATCCAGCAGTGCCAGTCGTCAGCTGCTTGTCACTTGAGCAGCATCCTAGCTGCAAGGAGACCTGTTGGGGACATGTCTTCTCCATCAGACAGGGGCTCCCCAAAGGCAAAGTCTGCTTTTTTCCCCCCTCAGACTTGGGACACCCAAGGTCAAGGACTATGTTTCCACCATCAGAATGGGAAGCTTCTTGAAGACAAGGTCTCTGTCTCCTCCATCAGACTGGGGGTCCTCAAAACAGTGTTTTTTTTGAGTGAGTTGAGGGTAATGTATCTCCACTGGGAATTGGGACTGGGGGGGGGGTGTTCCTGGATGCAGAGATTGTGGCTTTTCTCTCAGCGGCTCTGAGGGTAGATATTGGACTTTTTCTATTAAACTAGGGCTTTCTGAGACCAGACCCTGGAACTCAGGGTTCTCCAAAGAATAGACTGTGTCCCCCAATCCAACTGTGGGGCTCTCTGAGCACAGGAGCTGTGTTCCTCTCAGACTGGAAGTTCCCTGAAAGTAGGGAAAGTGTCCCCCGCTCCTCCTCAGGGGCCTTTCTGGCACAAGAACATTCCAGAGCCCAGAGCTGGCTGGGTAGCAGAGAGGAGACTGCACAGGTGGAATGGTGATCCTCCTCTGGAGGAAGGAAGGAAGAAACCTCCCCAGGCAGCCTCCATTTCAGGAAGATGTGCGATTAATTAATGAATAATGTCCCTGCCGGGGGGGGGGGGGCGTGTGAGGATGGAGGAGCCCCTGGAGCTCACCCACGCAAAGAACCGCAGGCCATCCGGTGCCCAGGCAGTTGCCAGCCCTAGGCGCTGATGCTGCCCTGGTTTCTGGGGTCATGGGGACCAGAGGGGTAGAAGAGCCCACCGCTGGGGACTGCCCTAATTGGATGACTTTGCAGGAAAGCCAGACAGGTGCGCTGGGCTCTCGCCACTTCAGCTTGCTACAAACACATCTACCATGGTGAGGTCTAGGGGTTAATTGCCTCCTGCCTCACTCCTGGTAACCAATATTTCATTTACTGCTCGGAGGGGGAGCTGCCCAGAGAATCAATCCTGGACAAGCATCCAGGAGACAGGGGAGCTGCGGAGGCACGGGGGCTGTTTCTGGGAGGATCTCTGAGCACCAGAGGGAGAGGCAGGAAGCGAGCCACCAGAGAAAGCGGCCAATTGCTCAAGGCTACTCTGGACCTCACTCAAGTTCTGCTGACCCTGACAACAGTTCCAGGACTGCCCAGGGCTGGGAGAAAATCGCAGGGGTCTAGAGGCTGCACCACCACAGCCGGCAGCGCTGTTTCCCATGCCCTGGTTCCTTCTGCATTTATTCATCTGGGTGCCCCCGTAGGCTGTTAATAAGGTGATTTTCACAAGCAATGACGGTATATTTGAAAGTCGGAACTGGAAGTGTGAGCTCCTCACTCCCTTCCGGGTAAGAAGCCTTAAAACACTACAAATAAGGTGATAAATGGAGTGAAAGTGAACTGTCTACACGTGTTTGGAACCAGGAGAGGCGGCAGGATTACAGGGAGGTGGCAGCTGGGGGCTGGACAAAAAAGGGCCAGAGGGCTACCTGCCCCCCATACTCTCCACATGCTACCGATTTGTCCCATCCACCAAACCCACAAAATGGGAACTCCTGTTACACAGCTGGAAGAACGGAAACGCGGAGAGGTGTCAGGATAGCTAGAACCAGAGACAGCAGAACGCACTAGACGCGCAACAAGTCGAGAAAGAAGCACTTAGGTCCTGGCCATGCTCAGCGTTTCAGGAAAAGACACCTCTCTGAGCCCCCGTTTCTCCATCTATAAAATGGAGCCAGATAATACAAATATACTTACTTGAAGGCTGTTGTGAGGCAGTGGGTGAGGACCTGTTTGTAAATTATAAAGCAAAATGCAAATGCATTTTTATTATTACAACCCAAGTCTCCTGAGTCCCACGATTTAAAAATCTTTTGGCCCCCTGGCTGGGGTGGCTCAGTAGCCTGCGAACCAGAAGGTCGCCTGTTTGATTCCCAGTCAGGGCACATGCCTAGGTTGCAGGCCAGGTCCCCAGTGGGGGGCGTGTAGGAGACAACCAATCGGTGTATCTCCCACACACTGATGTTTCTCTCCTCTCTTTCTCCCTCCCTTCCCCTGTCTCTAAAAATAAATAAATAAAATCTTTAAAATTCTTTGGCTGCACTTCAATGCCTGGGATGGTGATCATGATCTTCATGGAAGATGAAGACACCTGGTTTGTTCTCCCAGCCTGGTAACCCCAAAGAGAATGTGGGGCACTGGGAGAGGGGTTGGTTTGGGGTACCCAGGATGTGGAGCTAAGTATTAAGAATGGAATACTCTGAGTACAGTCTCCAATGTGGACTCCCCACCATTCTGCTATGTGGCCTCCAGTGTGGAGTGAGAGCACAGGGTACCCTCCGAGACCCTGGCCCACCCACCTGGTCCTGTCTCTATCTGCTCTGCTTCACTTCAGTGTTAACAAACACCTCCAACACACCAGGCTCTAGCTTGGCACGGAGGATCCAGAGATGGTAAGAAACCACCCAGAGCTTCCAGATACCCACAGGGATCATACAGGTACATCTAGGACATGGTGCTGTCAGCGGGGCAGGGAAGGCTTCCCAAAGTGCTAAGAGGGGTTATTTCTGAGGGAGCTGGACTACGTGGACACTCCCATTTTTTTACTTCTATAATGTTTGGAAAGGTTTTACAACACCCTGGCAGCCAAGGGTTTTCTCTTTTCTTGTCCACGGGCTTAGCAAACAGTGGAGATGGAGGAACACCATGTACTCTCATCTCTGTATCAACAGCTAAGCTATAACAGTAGCTTATGTACCATGTACTATTCCATTAAACCTCACAATGGTCCCACAAGGTAGTTGTTATTGTCATGCCCATTTTTTGGATGAGAAAAACTGAAGTACAGAGAGGTGAATTAACTTACCCATGATCCCATGGTTTACCCTTGCTGGGAACAGCCCTTTTGACTGGCCATTCCCTAGGGTAGGGGAAGTTGTCAAATCTCACTCCCTCCCAGCCAAATCAGTCTTTCCTCCCCTAAGTCTCCAGACACGCCCCTTCCTGCAAAGTCTGCTCCCTGGGCAGCTCGTGCAGGGGTGGTTCTCCTGCCTTTTGCCAGATGGTGAAGAGCAAACTCAAGGGTTCCTCTCCAGGCCCGCAGGGTGCAGGTCCCTTTGTTCCCTGACTGAGGAATCCCAGCCTGGACTAGGACAGCTGCCTAAGCCAGGAGAGTTACGGACCTCTCCCCACCTGCCCAGAGTCAGGGTTGGGTCTGCTAGGCCCCAGGCCACTTCAGCTGCCTGCAGAGCACCTGCTCATTATTAAAAGCTCAGGTTCCTTGCCTGCTCTTCCATGAAGCCTTCCTGGACTTCCCCAGCAGCTGTCAACTTGCTGACAACTCCAAGGCCATACTGAGTGCTTCCTCCAAGTAGGACAATGGTTTACTCATTACCTAATAATGTGCCTGCCATACAATAATCATTCTACTACCACAAGAGCAGCTATTTCAGACTTCTCACACTCTCCATAAACTTCCACATCCTGTGATGGATGCTGCGATGCACTGGCCAAGTCTCCTCCAGGACTGAGGAACTATTCTCCCAGCTGCTGGGAGTGCTGCCAGCAGGTGGCTCTCGGCTACCAGCCCCCTCCAGGGATTGCCTCTGCTGATGTGAGCTGCCCAGCCAGACGTCCTGCCCCTTTCTCAGGCCGCCTGTTTCCAATGACTGATCAACAGGGGGTTTAAACTGAGGATAACTCTGAAAAACCTTCCCCACTTCAGAGGTCCCAGCTATGCCCAATCTCGCTTCCTTTTCTTCTCTTTCACAGGTGTTAATTCTAAGAGCATTCTCCACTAAACTTCCTGCGCACTTACCTCCATCTCAGAATCTGCACCTACGAGTACCCAAACCCTGCAACATCTATGCCTCGTCCCATTCATTTATCAATTCTTTTGGCTGATTTTATTGAGTGCCTATTATGTTTTGGCCCAGCAGCAAAGGCAGCAGATGGAGTGTGAAGTGAACTCTTAATGGGTGATTCTATCTCCTACCTCCCAGAGAAATTAAATGCTACAAAAAGGAGGTTTTATCAACTTCCACTGTAAAATCCACAAACTTCCCTGCATCTGTGCCCCTCCTCTCCTCTTTCTTTGCCTCCTTGGAGGAGCTGGGTCCCCTTCCAGAGTCCAGACTGATACTATACTGCTCATCCATGCTCCCTCACCAGAATGACCAGTCTATCCTTGTTTGCCGAGGACTGTTTATTTTTAGAGAGAGGGGAAAGGAGGGAGAAAGAGGGAGAGAAACATCGATGTGGAAGAGATACATCTGTTGGTTGCCTCTCACATGCCCCCAGCTGGGGACCTGGCCCCCAACCCAGGCATGTGCCTTGGCTGGGAATCAAACCACTTCATTTCAAAGGCCAGCACTCAGTTCACTGAGCTACACCAACCAGGGCTAGGACTGTTCAGGTTTTAAAACTGAAAGTCCCACGTTCTGTTAAACCCATTAGTCCCAGCTGGGCAAAGTGGGATGGTTGACTACTCACCTCTCACCTTCCTTGGGGACTTTATTTAATCGACAATCACACCTGCTCACTCTGTAGCAGCTTCTTCCCATCATCACGTAAGTCTTGTATTTACATGTATTCTTTTTTTGGCCTGGCTGGTTTCCCTCTGGCTGTTGCCACTCCTCTGAAACTGCTCCTGCCAAGGCCACCTGTGACCTCCTGGTTGATAAACTGAGTGAAAACTTTTCCATCTTCATAGTGCTTGGCTTGTGCTAGGCCAGATCTTAAAGTCTCACATTTAATGATGACAAGAATGATGTCTTGGATTTGGCTCAAGGTCCTTTTAAAATTAGTCTATATCTGAAACAGCTGATGCCATACTTAGGCACAAAGTGTGTGCAGTGAGGAGGGTGCAGGCGAAAGAATGTGCCTCTCCTCTTCCTCCTTTGAGCACCTAGGGTTGGTGGTCTTGTCTGTTAGATAGTGAGATATCCACACAGCTCACAAGAGCATAGAGACTGTTGCCTTTCACACTCTCACTCATATCGGCCTAGAAACATCTTTCGCCACCGAACAAGGCAAAAATTCTGCACCTGGCCCTCATGTCTGGGTTTTAAACCTTGACATTCTTGTTGGGCCAGTGCTAGATCAATGTCCTCTTATCAATATCTGAAGTGTAGAACCCAAGGGTTTCCCTTTGTGTCTACCAAAGCAGGCTCGATCGCTTCCTGGCCTTTTGGCTAAGATCAAGTATAGTATCCATTCTTATCAGTTTAAAGTGGGCCCAGCCAGGCCCTCCCGAGGCTTCTCAGCATCATGGGCTCAGTTGACTCACCTGAAAAATTCTTTCCCCTTGGCTTCTGAGAGCCGAGAAACACTTCCTTTGCCAAACTAGCTCCACTCCTCCTTCAGACCTCAACTTGCCTGTCACTTCCCCCTGAGAGCAGAGTCAGTCTCTGCTCATTGCCTCACCCTGACTCACCTGCTTTCTCCAGCTGACTGTCTGAACCGGACCTGGATCAGGGCAAGTCCTGGCTTACAGGAGGACGCAAGAGGGGCCTGTTCCTCTGGAGGTTCCTGGGGACCTCAAGCCCTCTGCCACACTCCCAAACCTCTGAAAGCCATTCTTTAATAGTTTCATTTCCCTTGAGTGATGGAGATGGCAAGAACACCTTGATTTTCTTGTAGCTTTACAATAATAGATCTTTGCCTAGTTTTCTCATTTTATTCTCACCAGACCTGCAGTGTTATCCCATTGTACAGAGAGGGCAACTGAGGTCCAGGTAGGTGAATGAAGAGTTTGGGCCACATCAACCAGGTATTAAATACTGACTCTACTATCTTGATGGCAGATCCTCTAAAGGAATTTTGCCTCTTGCTTTCGTGCATGCCTCAGACCTGCTTGTGTGTGGGGACAGATCAATTTCATGAAAGTGGTGAGCACCTGGCCGCTGGCAGCTGTCACCAATGTCATCCCAATCCGACTCATAGAAAGCTGTCCCTTTACATGTGCAGGGGGTTTGGAGGACTTTCTCATCCATGCTCCTCTGGGTGAGCAGGAAGGGCAGGCTATTTGCCCTATTTTATAGATGAGTAAACTGAACACTCAGAGAGAAGTGACTTCCACAATCTCAACACTGGAGACTCGGCCACTAGTGAGTGGAAGCAGCCCCCATGATTCTCTTCGACGCCCACAACCTTGGTGTTGGAAATCAGCATGAGGTGAGCCCACCAGAATCCAAGAGGCGAGTGGCTGTGAGGAGGCTGTGAGGAGGCTGTGAGGACGGAGGCAGAGTTGCCCAGCGATGCCCTAAGGGACCGACCCTCATATTCAACAATCCGTCCCGATATTCCAGGCACGCTCAAAGCCAAACGGTGGAATCATCATTCTCTGTCCCCGCTGGCTGTTCCACATCAAGGCTACTCTCGAAATTCATTCTTGGGATGGTAGCATGGAGAGAAGAGACCCTGGGCAGTGGCTAAAAATCCCTTCTTAAATAAGCGGATGCCCACAGAAAAAGCAGGTTTGAAAACGGGTTTGATGTCTGGTTGCTGAAACTGGTGATGAATCCAATCCCAGGGACGACAGAGACGGGCCGTGGCAACCTCGGACCCCAATCCCGTACTTCTTTCTGCAGATCAGTTTGGTCCGCCCTGCCTTGGAGGCAGCTTCAAAACCTCCACATAGCGGTTAAAGGAAATGCGCAAGCGCACTGTTGCCACCGCCCACAACCTCAGGCTGTGCTTTGTTACTTAGGAAACAGCCAATCAGCGATCCAGGCGGTGACCAATGAGAGGCGCGGATAAGTCAATCCGGCAAATTTGAAAGCCTGGCGCGGGCGGAGGTTGGCGTGGTTGAAGGGAGGGTGTGGGGCACTCTCTCCTGTGGCCCCGGGCTCCTGTCTGTGGCGAAGGGACCCGGCTGCGAGCCGCGGCACCAGCAGCTGGGAATCCACGAAGGGTAAGCGCTCCTGCGGGCTCCCACGCTCAGGTTTAGGACGCTCAGTCCCAGAGGCTGAAGGTGGCAGCTCCAGCCCAACCTCTTTAGTGCTAGACACTAAAGTGCAACGTGGAGACCACCCAGGTTCTGCGTGGTCACCTTGGAACAGGCAGGGGAGGTGTGGGAATCAGGGCGCTTCCTTACACATCTGCGCGGGAGATCGGGACCCCTCTGCTCTTTTGTACCGGATCTGGAGTGCGTCCGCACATCTACCCTGGGCCGGGCCTTCTGCGCATCCGGTCTGTGAAAGACCCTCCTGCTTGTGTGTAAGGAAGAATTAGTTCTTCCTGGACACTAGATCTGGAGACCTGGGGCCCCTGCGCATCTATGTGGAGTAGCTAAGACCCTCTCCACACATCGAGACAGAAGAACTGATGGCAGAGCTGTGTCAGAATGAACTTAGTTACTGGGCGCTCAGTCAGTATTTGATTGAATAAAGGAAGGAATGAAAGAATACCTGTATGACAGAAAAGCACGCTTTCTACTACAGCTCCTAGGATACCTCCTCTTAGCTTTGACCCTTTAAGGCAGCGAGTAACTTGGAAAAGATAACGCTCGGTCTCGGACATGTGAAACAGAGGATTTTACTGAAGATGTTGCCTATCTTGCTGTGTATAATGCGCTCCCATGTATAATGCGCACCCTTAGTACTACCAATGTATAATGCACATCCTTATTTTTCCCTCAAAAGTTTGGGCGGAAAGTGTGCATTATACACGGCAAAATACAACAAAAATAATTTTCCTATGATTCTCTGGCATCATGGAAAATGTTGTTTGTAATATTAATCCTGTAATAATGGCTAACATTTTGAGCACCTACCATGTTTGAATGAACTTATTTAATGCCCACCACAATCCTATGGGATAGATACTAATATTTACATTTTACAGATTGGGAATCGCTAGCTAAAAGGAGAAGTTTGCAAATTTTTCTGAATGGGCTTCTCCTTGGTGTTACACTGCTTTCTTCAATCTTGTACCCATTCTTTTTTTTTTAATGAATTTTTTTAAAGATTTTATTTATTTTATCTTTAGAGGGGAAGGGAAGGAGAGAGGAAGAGAAACATCAGTGTGGGTTGCCTCCTGTGGGTCCCCTGCTGGGAACTGGTCTGCAACCCAAGGCATGTGCCCTGACTGGGAATCGAACTGCAATCTTTTGGTTTGCAGGCCCACGCTCAATCCACTGAGCCACACCAGCCAGGGATTGTTCCCATTCTATTTCCTCTCCCTTACCACATCCTGTGCTTCAACTGCCAACATAGCCAGTCCTTCTCTGCCACTTCATTATTAAATTACTCCACCCTCAGATAGTTTAAGATGTCTCAGTTTCTTGGTCTTTATATTATCCAACCCACCTCTATTTATACCTTTTTTTTTTTTTAAGTGTACAAATAGCCCTGGCCAGGTGGCTCAGTTTGTTGGAGCATTGGCCCATTCACCAAAAAGTTGTGGGTTTGGTCCCTGGTCCATGTTTCTCTCTCACATGGATGTTTCTCGCTCTTTCTCCCTTCTACTCTCTCTAAAATCAATAAACATATCCTTGGGTGAGGATTTTTAAAAAGTATACAAGTAGCATATTTTTAGAAGTATTTATAAAAATTTTCTCTATCTGACCACAAAGCAAATCAAAACAATTATCAGATATCAAACTAGATTCTCTTTCCACAAGCAATTAAGTTAAAAATAAAAAAGAAAAATAAATTAAAACAGACCCATATTTTAGAACTTTTTAAAAAAGTTTTTATCTATCTATCTATTTATTTATTTTTAGAGAGGCGAAAGGAGGGAGAAAGAGAGGGAGAGAAACATCAACGTGTGGTTGCCTCTTGAGCACCCTCTAATGGGGACCTGGCCCACAACCCAGGCATGTGCCCTGACTGGGAATTGAACCGGCAACCCTTAGGTGCATGGGCCGGCACTCAGTCCATTGAGCCACACCAGCCAGGGCTAGATCTTTGTTTAAAATTGAATTTATTGGGATGACATTGGTTTACAAAATCATACAGGTTTCAAGTGTACAACTCAACGAAACATTGTCTGCACACTGTATTATGTGCACATTGTCCCAAGCAAAGTCTGTTTCTGTTCCAGTTCCCCGCTCCTTTGCCCAACTCCACCTACCCCCACCTCCCTTTCCCTCTGGCTATCACCATAACTATGTGTGTCTATGTGTTTTATATATATATTTTTTAAAAATTATTCTTAATCCCTTTACTTTCTTTCATCTAGCCCCTTGACCCTCCTCCCTTCTGACAGCTGTCAGTCTGTTCCATGTGTCCATTATGCCTGTTTTTATTTTATTCATTCAATTCTGCAGACAAGTGAGATCATGTGGTATTTGTCTTTCTCTGACTGGTGTAGATCTTTTTTAAAAACCTGCTTAACTCAGTTAAATAGGATATCATAATTGTAATTAAAAGATAATTAGTATGGGACAGTGATAATACCATTTATGAAACTTGTAGGATGCAGGCAAAGCAATATTTCAAGGGTAATTTATAGTCTTAAGTGCTTACATTTTAACTTTTTTTTAAAAAAGCTGAAAGTTAATGAGGCAAATATACTACTTTAATAAGATAGAACAACACAATAAATGTGTAGACAATAAAAAGGCATTAAGAGCAGAAATTAATGAAGTAGAATTTTACTACATAATAGAGGATTAACTTAGCCAAAATCTATAACTTTAAAAAGACTAATAAAAAAGCCAAACCCCTAGCAATAAAGAAAAAAAACATAGAAAATGCCCTCAA
The DNA here is from genome assembly GCA_004027475.1 of Anoura caudifer. Taxonomy (NCBI): domain Eukaryota; kingdom Metazoa; phylum Chordata; class Mammalia; order Chiroptera; family Phyllostomidae; genus Anoura; species Anoura caudifer. The sequence goes on along the minus strand of PVKU01000758.1, from coordinate 293,937 downwards.
ACGTGAAAATAAAGACATAACTTTAGTCACTGAGAAAGTAAAAGAGAGAGAGAAAGACTTCAGTGGAGCACACTTTTTAACAACGCTTTTGGACAATTTTCTAGGAAAAAACAACTTACCAAAACTGATTTAAGAAGTTCTGGAAATTTTGAACAGTTCTAGCTTAGACCATTGAGGAAATTGAATTAGTTTAAAATGTACTGTCACATCCACCAAAAAACCCCTACTGAACTCCACCCCACTGAAATTTATAAGCATTTGGAAGAAATTATTCTAATCTTATACAAATCTTCCCCCCCAAAAAAAGTCCTGTCTACTTTGTGATATCAAAAATGAGACAAAGAAAATTATAAGCCCATCTAATCTCTTCTATAAATGTAGTTGTAAAAGTCTTAAATAAAATATGAACAGTCAGCCCTGGCTGGTGTGGCTCAGTGGATTGAGCATTGGCCTGCGAATCAAAGGGTCGATGGTTCGATTCCCAGTCAGGGCACATGCCTGGGTTGCAGGCCAGTTCCCCAGTAGGGGGCATGTGAGAGGCAACCACACATTGATGTTTCCCACTCTGTCTCCTTCCCTTCCTCTCTCTATAAATAAATAAATAAGTTCTTTAAAAAAACCCACAACTCTCCTCTCTGAACGACCAACCATAGACAGAAGTGGTGTTTGGACATTGCCCTGTAGGTAGCAGGGTAAGGTGAGGTAGGAGCCACAAAACCCCAGCTACAGGGCAGAATGGCCTAATACAAACAGCAATGCCTCTGCTTACAGTCTAGACAAGGTCAAGTTCTGGCCTTGTTAGTTACCATCCAAGTGACAAGTTCCTTCCTGAGCTTCAGTTTTCTTTGTAGAGTTGGGATGTAACTACGGAATGAGATTGTAAATCTCATGTGAAAGTTAAATGACACCATTTGTAAGGCTCTTTAGCCTAGGGCCTGATACATAGTAAGCGCTCGATAAATGTTAGCTATAATAGTAATTACTTTCAGGCTTTTGGATTCAGACTCTGCTCTTCTCTGGCCATTATTCATCCGTAGGACAAACACTGTGCAGCCTTTACTGCACGCTGGATCTGGTGCCTGGGCATCCGGGGTACACAGACTGAATTAGAAGAGGGTCCTGCTCTCTTGGAACTTAAAGACAAGAGACACAAGTGTGTGAGAGCTGTGGAGTCACAAAGGGGACTATGGCAATCCCTATGAAAACAGAACCTTCAAGGTCTAGGCCCCGCCTGCCTTCCCAGTGCCCAATGTCTGTAGGCAGGTCTCCTCAAGTCCTTGGAGATTCTGCTCCAGGAGCTTCTGCAGAGCTTGGTCTTGTGCCACCTGTCCTCTGAGGACGGGCAGAGGATGCTGTCCTGAAAACAACTGAATCTTGGCTTCCCAGCCCCAGCTCAGCAGCGAACTAGCCTCTGGGTTTTAATGAGCTGCCCTGGGTTAGAAATAGGACGTGGCTGTGGCTGGCTCAGAACCCTGAAGATCTTATTAAAGAATTATCTCCCTCGTACTTTGGGCTAAAATGCTCTTTCCAGCTGAGGATCAAAGCAAACTTGACAAACGTTCTCTCATTAATCTCCCCATCCCCCTGGGGTGGGAGCAGATCTGTAGCTCTTCTCTCTGGCTCTCCAAGCAGGGAAGCTGGTGCATCGAGGTGATGTGGCTGGTGGGAAGAGCTCCTGCCAGTCAGATAGGGAGCAGAGACCAGGACCCAGGCATCCTAGCTGCAGCCATGCCACGCGTCACCCCTACCCCCACCCAGCGCACCCTGTGCTGTTTCAGGAAGAAGGAAAACATCTCATTAGGCAAACGGTCTGCCTCACTGGCCCTCAGGAAGTGGAGAGGAGAGGACTGTAAAGGTTACACAGACGCCGCTGCCAGTGCCCTTTTTAATTTCCTGCTCAGGATGGTAGGCGGCTCTGTCTCTCCTCCTCAGCTGAAACCTTCCCCGTGGGGAGCTGGGCTGCCGTCAAAGTCAGCCAACGTAGACCCAGACTGTGGGGCCCAGCACCGGCCGCCTTCACGCAGAGGGTGCCGGGCCCCACAAGGGCCTGGTTCCCTGGGGATGGGGGGAATGTGTGGGGTGGAGACAGGAGCCTTCTCTGTGCTGAAAATTAGGTACAGTCCATATATCTGAAAGTGTTTGCAGACTCCATTATGCCAGTTGCATAAAAGAGACTATGATTATTAGAAAACATAAGGGACTATTACAGCAACATGAGCATGAAAGCATAATACACAGTCTCGTTCACTGTGAGGCCGTGCACCGGCTCTGCAGTCAGGCTGCCTGGGCTGGAGCCAGGCCTCACGGCCAGCACTGGGACCTTGGGCAAGTTGCTTAACCCTCTCTGTCTCCATGTTCTCATTGAAAAATGAGCATGATAATAGTATCTGTCTTGCGGGATTGTGATGGGAATGAAAGGAGATCATGCTTATAAGGTGCTTGAAACAGTCCCTCACATGACAGGCACGCAGCTGCAGACCAGTTGCTGGAACAAGACAAAAATTATACACGTGTAAAAAGATTATTATTGGTTGATGTCTTGTTTTGTGTAGGGAGAAATTCAGTTTGGACGTGGGGGACAGGAGTTTCAAATCAGCTCAATTCTACTTCATTCCCTAAAGAAAACATGAGTTGTTTGCTGAAGTATTAGGTAGAAATTCTACTTTTTTTTTCCCCCTCTGAATGACCTTGGTCCTGTCGGTGGAACTTGGTCTTGCCTGAGAAAGCACTGGTCTGTGCCTGCCCCCAGGAGCAGCCTCTGACCCTTACCTCTGTTAATATATCCCTAGGGTTGGGGTGAACTTTTCCGGGAGGTCTGTGACTCCTGCGTTCCAAAAATTCCATCTCTAGCCTTGGTAGGCTGGCTTGAAGGAGAAATGAAAGAATCAAGGAGAGAGGTCTGAAGGGACTGCAAACGGGAATAAGCAAGTAAGTGTTTGCAATTATTGCCAGGTCAACATTAGGAAATCTGCCCAGCTCACCCTCCACGTGAATGCATTAAAGGAGAAGCTCTGTGTGATCATCTCAGCCAGTGCCAAAAAAGCATCTGATAGAATTTAACCCCCATTCCTGACGGATAGGGGAGGGTAAGGAACTAAATATAGAAGAGCTAAAAATAGGAAGTAACTGTCATTATTTGCAAACTATACCATCATTTAATTGAAAAACCTAAGAGAATCAATGACAGTCTATTGGAACTAATAAGGGAGTTCAGTAATGTGGCCAGATACAAGATCTGCATACAGAAATCGGTAGCTTGCCTACGTGCTGGCAAAAATGAATCAGACGATGCAATTTTTAAAAGAGCCTATTTGCCCTGACTGGTGTGTCTCAGTGGACTGAGTGCCGGCCTGTGGACCAAAAGGTTGCTGGTTCGATTCCCAGTCAGGGCACAGGCCTAGGTTGTGGGCCAGGTCCCCAGTAGGGGGTGCACATGAGGCAACTGATCGATGTGTTTCTCGCACATCAATATTTCTCTCCCTCTCTTCCTCCTTCCTTTCCTTGCTCTCTAAAAATAAAATCAAGATAAATAAAAAGAGCCAATACACAATATAATAAAGACTATACAATAACTAGTAATAAGCCTATCAAGAAATATACAGAACTCAAGTGAAGAAAACTATAAAATTTTACTGAGGATTATAAAGTTGTGAATAATGAAAGGAGATACTAGACAGGAAGAGTTGATATTATAAAGATGCCAATTCTCCTTGTGTCAATCTATAATTTAAAGTACTACCAATTAAAATCTTTGCAGGATTTTTCATAGAATTCTGTAAATTGATTCAAAAATTTTATGCCAGGCAAGATGCTCAAGAATAGCCATGAAAAAGAAAAATGAGGTGAAATATTATAGAATCACAGTAATTCCAACAGTGAGTTACTGTAAAAGGAATAGGCACATCAGCAGAACAGAATGGAGAATCTAAAAACAAATTCATGTTTATAGGAGAATTTAAAGATTTTATTTATTTATTTTAGAGAGAAGTGAAGAGAGGGGGAGAAAGGGAGAAAAACATCGATGCACGAGAAAAAAAAATCAACTGGTTGCCCTTCACACACCTCCAACTGGGGACCTGGCCCCCAACATGGCAACCCAGACATGTACCATGACTGGGAATCGAACCGGCGACTTTTAATTTGGGATGATACCCAACCCACTGAGCCATACCAGTCAGGGCATAGGAATTATGTTAAATGTGGCATTTGAAATTGGTGGAGAAAGGATACACTATTTAATAAATGATCCTGAGATGATTGATTGCTTACCATTTGAAAATTTAAAAACCTCACATCATTTACAACAAAATAAATTCTATCTGTATAAAGACCTAAATTTTAAAAAGAACGAGTAACAGACAAAAATATAAAAGTGCTTACTACCTTGGGGAAGGAATGTCTTCTCAAGTATGACATAAAAACCATAAGAGAAAACCTGACACATTTGATCATTTAAAAATGAAAAAGCTCAGTATGGTCAGGTTAGGATTTTTTCTAGGAATGCATGGTTGGTTTAATACCAGGAATAATGTCAAATAATTAACCACATCAACAAAATAACGGGGAAGAAACACATGCCAGGAGCTGCTGAAAGAGCATCAGGTGCGATTTTAGACCTTCCCAGTAACAACTCTAAGTAAAATAAGCACAGAGGGAATTACCCGCGTGCTGATGGCCATATATGCCAAGCTAGTCCCTCAATAGGAAGCACTAAAGCCATTTCCTTTCAAATTAAGAACAAGACAGGGATGCCCATTGTCATCATTATTATTCAAACTTATTCTAGGGATTGCAATAGACAAGAAATAAAACATTCGCTGTAAACATAGAGAAAACAGGTAAAAAATTATTTTTCTTTTCTGATGTATAATTGCATACTCAGAAAACCCAATAAGCCCTAACTTTAAAAAAAAATCAGGTCCTGGCTGGTGTAGCTCAATGGATTGAGTGCAGGCTGAGGATCAAAGGGTGGCCAGTTCGATTCCCAGTCTAGGACACATGCCTGGGTTGTGGGCCAGGTCGCCAGTGGGGGCCATGTGAGAGGCAACTGCACTTTGAAATTTCTCTCCCTCTCTTCCCTTCTCTCTAAAAATAAACAAATAAAGGATTTAAAAAATAAGTTAAATTTAAAAATTGGAATTAATAAGAGAGTTGGAGGGCGGTAGTGATTCTCTGCTAGCAATTACCACCTAGAAATGGAGATGGGGGAAGTTGTTGCATTCATAAGGGTGATTAAGTCTATAAAGTACTTGGGAATTATATTAAAAGGGCAGGTACAGAACCTATCTGAAGAGAAAACTATAAAAATCTTATTGAGGAACATAAAAAAATCTGAACAAATAAGTCAATAGCCATGTTTTTGCATGAAAAGGTTTAATATAAAATAAATATGTAAATGTAATACAATTCCAATTATAATTCCAACAAAACTTTTGTAGGGGATAGGGATGTTCTGGATTGGCAATGGAATTGATAAAAATTTCCTTAGAGTCTGCCCTGGCTGGTGTGGCTCAGTGGATTGAGCACTGGCCTGTGAACCAAAGAGTCACTGGTTCAATTCCCAGTCAGGGCACATACCTGGGTTGTGGGCCAGGTCCCCAGTAGGGGGTGCATGAGAGGCAACCACACACTGATGTTTCTCTCCCTCCCTTCCCCTCCCTCTAAAAATAAATAAAATATTTTTAAGAAATATTTCCTTAGAGTCGAATAGTACAATAAATGTCTGAGAATAACCAAGAAATCACACACACACAAAAGAAGACTGGTCGGGGCGGGGGGGGGGGTGCATGCCTGACCAGATGAAAAGCACACGGTAAAGGATGGAATGGAAATGGCATGGCCTTAGCACAGGAGTAGGCAGATTAGAGGAACATAACAGAAAGCCCGGTAATAGGCCTCTGAAAAAAATAGCCATTTGGACATGACAAACGTGGTATTTCAAGTGAGAAAGATATAGTTATTAGTAATTGGTGCTGGCACCAATATTCTTATTCTCTTAAGGTATAAAACAGAGATCGGCTGTCGGGGTGGGGGTGGAAGGAGGCGTTGAATGCTTGGCTGAGGGGGCCCCTGCGCGGTCCTAGGGTCAGATTGGTCCTCATATCCTGTGTCTCTGCCCAGGTGTTGCCATGGTGATGGCGGTGGAGGACAGCAAGGTGCAGGTTGTGGTTCGGGTGCGGCCCCCCACCCCACGGGAGCTGGAGAGCCAGCGGCGGCCTGTGATTCAGGTGGTGGACGAGCGGGTGCTGGTGTTTGACCCTGAGGAGCCCGAAGGGGCCTTCCTTGGCCTGAAATGGGGCAGCGTCCACGATGGCCCCAAGAAGAAGGGCAAAGACCTGACATTTGTCTTCGACCGGGTCTTTGGTGAGACGGCCACCCAACAGGACGTGTTTCAGCACACCACCCACAGCATCCTGGACAGCTTCCTCCAGGGCTACAACTGCTCAGGTGAGACTCCAGACAACGAGGAGGAAGAGCCCCGGCGGCTGGCTGCTTTGCCGCCCTGCTTCTTCTCACGTTTTTGTGTCACCTGACAAGTGCCCACTGTCCCCTCGGCTGGGCACTTGAGGAGGCCTCTGGCCCTTGCATTCTCTGTGGGTCCCCCATTCATTCTCCTCCTGTGTGGGAGGCACTCTCCTGGGCCCCGGGATACAGCAGCAGATCAGACAGACGTGGTTTCTGTCCTCTTGATGCTTACAGCCTACAGGGGGAAGAAGACAGTGGTTGAAATCACATCCACAAGTATGTGCTCGTAGATTGAGGTGAGGGATGTGAGGGAAAGAGCCATGGGCCCTCAACAGAGGAAGCTACCTAGACAGGAGAAGGCATCCCGGAGGAAGGGAGACAGCTCAGCCTCCAGGGAGACCCCCTTGCCCTTGAATCCGAAGACCTATGAGAAAGCCAGGACACAGACGTGGAGAGTTCAGGCTACAGAGCAAATGTGGGGGATGTGGGTGGCTCGGAGCAGTGGGACTGTGCAGATGGAAGGCACAGGAAGGGGCTTGGGGAGAGAAGGGCAAGCTGGGTGGAAGTGCCCAGGGGGAGTCATGAGACAAGGCGGGTCTGGCCCTGCCGCCACCCTACTCCCCGCTCTGTCCCCTGCAGTGTTTGCCTATGGGGCCACCGGGGCAGGGAAGACACACACCATGCTGGGAAGAGAGGGGGACCCCGGCATCATGTACCTGACCACTATGGAACTGTACAGGCGTCTGGAGGCCTGCCAGGAGGAGAAACGATTCGAAGTGCTCATCAGCTACCAGGAGGTAGGGCTGTCCCCTCCTGGGACTGGGCAGCCCCACCCCTCATTCTCACCTCCAAAGGGAGGGGCATGGAGTGAGTAGTGGGTGAGGGTGGTAGGAAGGGGGCAGGTGGGGGCCCAGCAAGAGCCCAGAGGGCAGAAACAGCTCAGAGACACACTGCAGGTGAACTAAACCTGCTCTCGTCACTTGACATCATCCTGCAAAGTGACACTTGTGTGGTGGTGTATGGTCACGTTTCCCCGCCCAGCAGCTCAGCCCTCCCAGCCCCTAGCCCAGAGGTTTCCTGGCAGGCCCTGTCCCTCAGATCTCTCCCTTGCTTCCTGTCTCCTCAGGTGTACAATGAGCAGATCCACGACCTCCTGGAGCCCAAGGGACCCCTTGCCATCCGTGAGGACCCCGACAAGGGGGTGGTAGTGCAAGGACTTTCCTTCCACCAGGTGTGAAGCTGGGGTCGTGGCACGAGCCACCCCATTGGTCCTCCAGGGTCCCTCACCAGGCAGTTCGGGGGTGCCCGAGTCCCCCGGCAGCGCCGGTGACTTGGGTTCTGCAGAGCAGCCTTGCTGTTGCTGGGGGCGGGGTTCGGCGGGGGAAGCCACAGCTCCCTTCCCGGTCTTCTCCTGTGTAGCCAGCCTCTGCCGAGAAGCTGCTGGAGATGCTCACCAGGGGGAACCGAAACCGCACGCAGCACCCCACTGACGCCAACGCCACGTCCTCCCGCTCCCATGCCATCTTCCAGGTGAGGGGGTGGGGGCTCGGACCCTGCAGAGGGGGCTTCTGATGCCCGGTGCCGGCTCACCGCTGCCCTCTGCCGCAGATCTTCGTGAAGCAGCAGGACCGGGTTCCAGGCCTGACCCAGGCCCTTCGGGTGGCCAAGATGAGCCTGATTGACCTGGCTGGCTCGGAGCGGGCATCCAGCACCCACGCCAAGGGGGAGCGGCTGCGGGAGGGTGCCAACATCAACCGCTCTCTGCTGGCCCTCATCAACGTCCTCAATGCCCTGGCTGACGCGAAGGTAAAGCCGCACAGATCAGGGTGCCCACAGGACGGCCACTGAGCGCCTGAAGCTGAGGGTCCCTCCTTTCAGCCCGGGGCCAGAGGCTGCCAGGTTCCAGCACGGGTCTGTCTGGTCCAGCCACCTCACCGCAGACCTGCTCGCTGCCCCCCGCCTCCCCAGGGTCGCAAGTCTCACGTGCCTTACCGGGACAGCAAACTGACCCGTCTACTCAAGGACTCCATTGGGGGCAACTGCCGCACAGTGATGATCGCTGCTGTCAGCCCCTCCGGCCTGACGTACGAGGACACTTACAATACCCTCAAGTATGCCGACCGGGCCAAGGAGATCAAGCTCTCGGTGTGTGCCCGCCTGGTGTGGGTGGCCCCGGGCCCGGAGGGGGAGGGGCAGGACCGACGATGTGCCCGGTGCCTGGAGCACTGTTCCCGCAGGCGGAGGGAAGGCATTCCCTGGCCTCTGCCTTCAGGGAAATTGTGGTGGAGGTGGCACGGTGCCTGTGCTTGGGAAGGCTCCAGACAGAGGCAGGGTGGTCTCCAAGACTCGGAAAAAGGGTAGAACACAGCAATGGCGCACCGAGGCAGAATCGCCTCAGGAGGGAGGCAACAGGAGGGGTGGCCGAGTGACCTTTTTCAGCGATCACTCTCAGACTTGTTTTTAGCAGCAAAGCAATGGAAACACAAGCATGTAACACAGACAAGAGCAGAGCTGCTCTGCTTCCCCTGCCTCCTCCAGGGAGCCAGCTGCTGCTGGAAAGCCCCTGGCCTGCTGAGAGTGTGTTAAGCAGACAGTCAGGGTTCTTGGGTTCAAAGGCAACCTCTGCCTCTGCTGTGGCCTCAGGCAAGGCACTGACCCTCCCAGGCCTGTCCCCAGTCATGAGCCCGACTCACGAGAATATGAGTGGGGTGCCTAGCTCAATGCCCAGCCTTCAGGCATGGGTGCTTAAAGCTGCTCTGAGTGAAGAAACATCTCTGCCCCGTGTCCCCATCGCAGCTGAAGAGCAATGTGGTCAGCCTGGATTGTCACATCAGCCAGTACGCCACCATCTGCCAACAGCTCCAGGCTGAGGTGAGGAGCCCACCTGCGGAGCATGGCTGGAGGCAGGGCACCCTGGCTTGGTGCGGTGAGGGGGGCAGGAGAGCAAGGGACAGACGCATTGGGGTGTGGCCAGGGTTCTGTGCCTGGGGATGCGGCAGCTCCCACCTCCTGTGCTCACCTGGGGCCCTGAAGGACGGGCTGTTTCGGTTCCAGGTGGCCACCCTGAGGGAGAAGCTCCGAGTGTATGAGGCGGGGGCCCAGGACCTCCCACAGCCCTCCACGTCGGGCCCTCTACAACAACTGTGAGTTCTGTGGCCCGTACCTACCCCACCCTTCAGCTCAGCCAGGAAAGCCCCCTTCTCCAGCTTCCGGAGAGCCAGGCAGGACTCCTTGCTTCTATTCTAACACCTAAGGCTAAGGGTTCCCACCCAGTGCCCAACACACTGATTGGCACTTAGAATATCCTGTGTCGAATGAGCAAATGACAGCCCAGCCCATACAAGCATCATCTGCTATTCAAAAGAAGGTATGGTTAAGAGATGGGTGTCATTGTTTCCTAAGCCAAAAAATTTCTGGCTCCTCCTCCCTGCCCCTACTCACAGCTACTGCCTACTTGTTACCCAAACACCCATCCTTGTGGGCTCTGTCATGCCTGCCTCCTCCCTGCTTTCCCCACCTGCCCCTACTTCCCACCCCTACAACCCCTCATTTCCCCCCTTAGCCTTTGCAGCTCCTCCCCACCATCCCTCCTTGCCAGCCAGCCCTGCACCCCAGAGCTCCACCCAGAGCCTGCAGTCTTTGCGGAGGAGAGCCTCGGGACAGAGGCCCAGGTGGGGAGGGTCGAGGAAGGGAACTCTTTGGACCAGGAGCAGCCTCCAGAGGACAAGGACAAAGGCCCAGCTGTGGAGGTAGGACCTAGAGCTGGTGGGATATTAGAAGAAGTACCCTTTCCAGTGCAAGGAGTCCCTGCAGTCCCAGGTTCTCTACCGGAACATCACGTCCTAGCCATTAGGAGGCTTTCGGATCCTGTGCAGGAAGGAGAGCTATCCTGCCAGGCCCCGAGTGTCTGGGAGTGAGGGGGGTATGTTATCACAGGGGCGCAGGGAGGCAGGATGGGACTGGAGGAAGAAGGCCCCTACAAGGGCCTGGCCGTTCCAGAAGCTGTCATCCCCACTCTCGGAGGAGGGAAAGATTGTAGAAGCCGCTTGCACAGGGAGGCAGGTCACCCTGGGCCCTCTAACTGTGACACCCTTCCTTTTTAGGTTCCAGCCCAGGTGCCAGAGCAGAGCCTCCAACGGTCACTGCCGGCATCCCCTGGCCCGATCCTGGAGCCCAAGCGATCCGGGGACCGCTTGTCACCACAGAACCCGGAGGGGCACCATTCTAAGCAGTAGGTGTCTTATTCTTCTCCGGGATCCAAGGAGGGAGGTGATGGGTTCCGGCTTCCTGGGGTGGGAGCTGGTACAAGGTTGCAAAAGTTCTGGTTCTGTTCTAGTTAAGAATCAAGTCTTTCTCACCATTGTCCATTATCTGCTTTTTTTTTTTTTTAATCCTTACCTGAGGATATTTTTTTGAGTTGATTTTAGAGAGAGAGGAAGGGAGAGAGAGAGAGAGAGAGAGAGAGAGAGAGAGAGAGAGAGAGAGAAGGAAACATCGTTGTGAGAGAGAAACATTCATCAGTTGCCTTCCGTATGTGTCCAGACTAGGGATCGAACCTGCAACATTTTGCTGTATGGGACGAGGCTCCAACCAACTGAGCCACCCAGCCAGGGCTGTTATCTGCTTTTAACGACTTAGTATTATTGTCTACTCTATCATCTCTCTATTTATTCCTCCACATAGCTGGCAGCCCAGCAGAAGGGAAGCAAAACACCAAATTCTGTCGAGATAGCTGGCAAGTGCCGGGGGAGGGCAAGGCCACCTGGGCTGGCGCATCACTTTCCAGTCTGAGGGCTGGGCTGCTCATCTTCAGCAGGGGGAGCAGCCCAGGGAAGTCAGGTGGCAGGCCAAGGAAGGGACAGACCTCCTGAGTCAGGTGTTTACTATGTCTTCAACAACAGATCGACCGTAGCTCTCTCTTCTCAGAAGTAAACACAAACCACCACCCGCGGCCAGAGAGAAATAGATTTTGGACCATTCTTTCTGTGCTTTTTGGAGAGGTGCTGCTGGTATTTTTTCCCATGGTCCCCAGAACATAAATCCCCTGCCACTTAGCTCCGCGGGTACCGACCCCACTCCACCCTTCCCAGCATGCTTCGCACTAGGTGGTGTATTTAAAGCTTCTGGACAGAAGGGCCTGTTTAATTTTATTTCTTGTTGGGGAGTGTCTGGTCCCAACTCAGCAAAAATGCTGCAGCCGGAATAATCAGCAGCTTATTATCTGTCTCCTGCTGCCGACTCTCCGGGGCCCACCTGTGGCAGGGATGCGCTGGCAGGATGTCCCCTTGGGGCCCAGGGAACAACCATGGGCTCCCCCTCATGACTCAGGGGCTCCCAGCCCGGTGTCCTCTGTTGCAAGGGGAGGGGACACCAGGGTTCTTGTTTCTGCTGTGTGTCTCGTTTTGTGGCCTCTGACAAGTTGCTACCGTCTTGGCGATGATCTGAGGGATCGCAACCCTAATTATTCTCCCTGCTTCTTTAAGCTGAAGCACTAATAAAATGCGACAGAAAACCCTAAGTATTAGGAGATGCAGAACATTCTGGATGATCTCCATACTCGGAAACACCCTAACAACCAGATGATGGAAAATAATTTCTCTTTGGCTTTAGACTTCAAAATCTGAGACCACCAGGGTACTGAGGCAATCTTAGATTTTCCAGTTCAGTGGTTTTTCAGGTTTTTTGGGGTTTTTTTCCCCCCTGCAAAGTCCTTTCTTCAAATGAACTTAGGCTGAAGTCTAATGTGGAGAACAGATAAAGCAGAGCTGCTCCATTTAAAACGTCCTCGGATGGGTTTCTCCACACCCAATTTGGAAATCCCTGGTATAGACCAAGTCTCCATTTGTCAGATGAGTCCTAAGGCACCTGCCCAGGGCCGTACAACCACCGGAGAGAGACAGGGCCACACCCAGCCCTCTGACATCCAGGCCAGCACGTTTATCTTAACGCCCACTCTCCCGAGCAGTCTGATCTTCCTGTGTGTGGCTCGGCCGGTATAGAATGAGTTTCTGCTGTGTCCTTTTTTATTTATATCCTGTCTTCTTTTACAAAGGCCTGGAGGCTGCTTTAGAAAATGAGCTTGGGTGCCCTGTGCATGCAGTGAGGGCAGAGGAGGGGGCTCAGAGGTGTCGGGGCAGGTAGGAGAGTATGCTACCTGGGGATAAATTAGTGGCCATGAATAATCCCCACCGAGATAATTGTGTTTTTCCCTTTATCGTAGGTGTTCCTGACAGGAAGGAAATTTGCTTTATTAGAATCTAAATTTACAACATCAATAATCGTATTATCCTCATAATCTCCCTTAAATAGCCCCTCCCTGCCTGTGAAGGGCGTGCCGATTCACACACACTTTCAGGATCCCAGCCATTCACTAGGAAGCGCAGACTGAAGGCGTTTTTGAGGGTCCTCTCGGAACCGAGGTCAGGCAGCCAGTCTTATTTAATCTCCTCTTATCCTCACTGGGTAGATGGCATTATTTCTGCTTTACAGACCACAGTAGTCAGCTAACCTGATAGTGCTCCCTGTGTGCCAGGTACTCTTTAAACACTCGCTATAAAACAACTCATTCCATCTCCCCAGCTGCCCGGTGAGGTGGGTGCACTTGTCATTCCATTTAAAGGATGTGGAGGCTGAGGGTAGGTGGCAATCCAAGCTCAACAGTCGGGAAGTGTTGGAACGGGCATTCGGGCTGGCAGGCTGGCAGTCAGACTTGAGCCTGGCTCTTCACTGCCGCCTGTCATTGCCAAGATCACAGCACTAACAGGTGGCAGCGCTGAGCGGGCACTCGGATCTTCTGAGTCCAAGGCCACTTGGCACCCTGTCCCTACTTGCCTGGTCACTGTCTTGGTTGCGAGGCACATTTACTGGGGAAACCCCACTCCCCCATGGCCTGTGGCCATCTCTGCCAGCCCTGGTCTTCAGCAAGGGCGCCGCAGAGCGGGAGCCGTGGCCGGGAGGAGGGGACAGGCCAGCCCACATGTGCTCCCTGCCACACCTGGGGCAGTGGGGCCCCGGGCATGGCAGAGAGGACCTGGGCCAGCCAGGTCTGAGTAGGACAGGAAACACCTTCCCTCCGTTCCAGGCTGGCACTGAAGGTGCTGCGCCTGGCCCAGCGGCAGTACTCTCTGCTCCAAGCAGCCAACCTCCTGACCCCCGACGTGATCGCTGAGTTTCAGACCCTGCAGCAGCTGGTGCACGAGGAGCACGCGGAGCCTGGAACAGAGGCCTCAGGGGCTCCGGGCCCAGCCAGGGAGGCACCTCTGACTCAGGAGCTGTGTTCAGAGTCAAGTGAGTCTCGCCCCTGCCCTGCCTCTGCCTATTGGTGCTGACTCCAGAGCCCAGCTGGTGCCGAGGGTTCTCTGGGTCCTCGATGCTGGAACAGGACCCCTGGGGTTGTTGGGCACACGGAGGGACCCCAGGAGTCACAACAGAACTGAGGAGCTAAGGACTCCTGCATGTCTTCCGTGTCTTTCCTCAAAGTCTAGAAACGTTCCTTTCTTCTGCTCAGTCCCTGATCTTTTCTCAACACCCTCCTTCTCCACTCCCAGGGTCTCCAGGATACTCTGGCCCTGTGACCCGGACCATGGCAAGGCAACACAGTGGCCTCCTGCACAGCCTGGGGATCTCCCCAGGGCCTGACTGCACCTCAGCCCAGGTGTCTCTGCAGCCCAAGCAGAAGAAGAGAAGGAGGAAGCTGAGCCCCTCAGAGCAAGACGGTGCCCCAGCCCCAAAGCCTGGGAACAAGTGCCAGCATCAGTCCTTCCTGCCCTGCTTGAGAAGGGGGTCCCTGCCTGAGCCTCAGCCTTCATTCGGACCCACCCCCCCCAAAGTGGGGAGGGCCTCCTCTCCCGGCCCCTCCCCTCGCTTCTGCCCAGCCACAGTCATCAAAAGGCGGGTGCCCCTGGGCTCCTCCGCTCTGCAGAACTGCTCCACCCCTCTGGCCCTGCCTGCTCGGGACCTCAACACCACCTTCGATCTCTCCGAGGAGCCTCTCTCAAAGCTGGATTTCCACGAGTGCGCTGGCTGGGAAAACGTCCCCCACAACAGGCTGGACCAGCCCTCCATCCCCAGGTGGGCCCCCTTCCTGCCTTCCTCCCAGCCCTCCCAGCAGGGTGGCAGGGGTCAGGGAGGGACAGCGACGCTGACTGGAAGAATGGAGGAGAGCGCAGCTCTTAGAGCCTAGACGTGAGCTGTCTCTTTCCCTTCCGTCTGGTCAGGTGGCTCCCCAAGCCCGGGAGGGCTGGGCATGCAGTTCCATGGAGGCATTGCTGCTCTCGGGGACCCTGCCTTGTCTCTCTACCTCCAAGCCCCCAGCCCTGGGCTGGTTTGTGGCATGCCCATGAGGAGCTACAAACGGGACCCTTACTTGGGGAAGGTCAGCAGGGAGCAGGAATTCAAAAGGGTAGTCCAGCCCTCCCTGTTCCTCTGCATCACTTGGGTCCTTTGCTCCAATTAAGGTTCTGTGTCTCACTGAGAAAGAGCTCTATCCACCACTGTAGCCCCCAGATGTCACCCTCTAGCCTAGCATCCGGAACAGGGGTGGGGATCCTCAGAAAACTCTATTCAGCATTTTTCAGTGAAAAGATGAAGCTTCCACCCACATGTCAGGTCAGGGGAACAGCAACCATCTCAGGAAAGTCCAAGGCCAAGAACAGGTGGCAGACTGACCTGGACTTGTGAGGCCATGGGCGGCAGGCTGCCCACCACACCCCCGCTTCTCCCGTAGCCTGAACCACCTCTCAGTAACCAGCGCCAAGTGGGCAGGTGGAGGGGTGAAACTGTCTGAACTCGGTTCCCTGGGCACACCAGAAACTGACACCTGGATGTTCTCCCAGAACGGGCCTGTCACTCAGCTGTCAGGTCCGGCCAAGTGAGGCAGGAGAAGAATCACCTCTTAGCAGGAGGAAACCCCAGAGGCCATCTTGTCTAACCTCCCACCGCCCGAGCCGGAGCTGGAGGGAGGAA
This sequence comes from Anoura caudifer, assembly GCA_004027475.1. Classification (NCBI taxonomy): domain Eukaryota; kingdom Metazoa; phylum Chordata; class Mammalia; order Chiroptera; family Phyllostomidae; genus Anoura; species Anoura caudifer. The sequence goes on along the minus strand of PVKU01000758.1, from coordinate 278,508 downwards.
GCGCTGCACCCTTTTCTGGTTCCCTCTTGATCTGCCTCCCTTCATCTTTCTTCCTCCCGCAGTGGACCTGTGCCCCTGTTCACCATGAAGGGCCCCAAGCCAGCATCTTCCTTCCCTAAGACCTCAGCCTGCAAGAAGAGGCGCGTGGTGAGGTGAGTCTGGGGAGCTGCAGGGGGAGAGTGGACACCTGGGCCCACTGCAGGCCCCGAATGTCTCTGGACCCCTTGGAGCCAGTGGCGGGCTCGAGCCCCGTGAGCAAGGCCAGTGTCAGTGGTCTGACCGAGGTTCCCCTGGTCCTTGCCAGTAGAGAATTACGCTAGAGGTGAAGGGTATCTCCCTTCTTTGGTTAAAGGCCAAAGGACCCTCTTCACGAGCGAGACATTCAGTGTTCACTGGTTAATCCAGGGAAAGAACTACCCACTCCCACTTCCCTCCTGAACCCCACGAAACTCCTTGCCCACACCCCTCCCACCCTCAGATCTGGCCTTGGAAGTATTCATTGGTGCTGAAGGCCAGGGGTCTAGGTCCACCCACCCACTCCCACCTGTAGCCCAGGGGCACCTACTTCCCGCCTTCCTTTCCTCAGTTCCTCAGTCTCCCGCCGCAGCCGCATCGCCCGCCTCCCCAGCAGCACCTTGAAGAGGCCCGTTGAGTCCCTTGCAACCCCAGGTGACCGGCATCGGGAATAGGGATGGTCTGGGCCACCATGACAGGTGAAAAGGGAAGTAGGAAGGGACAAGGTGGGCTGAGACCCGAGAGCCTGGGGGTGTTTCCCAGCATCTCAGGAAGCCTGATGAGAGAGATGGGAGATGGGATGGAGGAGAACAGTGGGGCAGAGCCTCACCGTTGTTCTCCTCCCTCCCTGCCCCCTCCGCATCCCCTCCAACTGGCCTGCAGAGCTGCCCTTCAGTGCCCACTGCCCAGGCAACCCGAGGAGCCAGAGGGAACTGACGAGGGTCAGGGGAGTGCTGTCGGCCGGGAATTGTGTCGCCAAGGTGTCGTGACTGCTGGCCCCTCTTGGCTCCTGGAGCAGCCTGCATCGGGAGCCCCGACCTGCCCTCCTCAGCGTGGAGCAATTAATGCCAACACCCTCTTCCTTCGTTGACACTTGTCTGCCAGGCATTCATTCCGCTACTCGCCCTCTTTGTTAACCTCTTGTTGCGCTCAGCTCCTCAGCGTGTATATATACAGTGGAGAGTGTTAATGTGTTGCTATTCTAAAGGGTGCTGCTGTCCACCGTTCCTCCCCTAGCTTATAACAAACACCCTCCCTGCAGGCAGGTGGCTGGGGGCTCTGTTCCCGGCCCCTAGTCTTAGGGCGCTGTGCAGGGATGATAGTGGAGGAGGGTGAGGATGGGGAGAGGGCCTGGTGGGGAGCCCCAGCGCCACCCGCCCTGGTTTCTGAGACAGGGGCATCTTCAGCCCCATCCCCGCAGCCTGGAGCAGAAGCCGCAGTCCTGGTGATGCAGATGATGGTGGCGCCTTGGTTTCCAAATGGAGAGGGCGTCGCTGCTTGTACTCGGTTGTAAACAGGCTACATACTCAGTGCAAAAAGAAGTGTAAAGAAGAAAGGGAAATTCAGCCCTCATACTAACTACCACCTAGATAGAAAAGCTGTGAATACGTGGGTTTATATCCTCTGATCCTTTATTTCTTCATATATACGTGTAGATATGGATATATATATATTTTATTACAATAATTGGTAAACCATCTCTGTCCGGGGTGTGTGTTTCTCTCTGTGCACCCAGGTAGGATGGCAGTGCACCTTCCCTTTCTCACCTTCACAGTCTTTAAGACCTCAAGACACTTCTGAGGACAAGAACACATTTCCCTCTGCCTCTCCTGCAGCCTCAGGTCTGTCTTCCCAGTGTGGGCGTGGGTTACGGAGTCCTGCGGTCGGTCAGGGTTAGGGTTAGTGATCCCCAGGTCTCAGGTGAGGCTCCAGGCTAAGCCCCGTCAGGCTTGAACCGAGGGCGACCTTGCCCCCACGACGCCCCACTTCCCACCTACGTTGGTGGCTTTCCTCTCCACTCACTTGGGTGGTGACCTTGTGGCACGAGTTCACCTCTGTCCAGGAAGACGTGGCTGTCTGAGTGAGTGAGTGAATGGTGTAAACCAAATGACGGAAGTCTGCGATAACTCGCTTCTGAAAACAAACATGCCAAAGGTACTTAACACATCGGGAGAGCTGTGTAAATAGTGCTGCTGATTTCAAATGAGGCCTTGCTGTTCTGCAGGAGCAGCCTCTCCCCGCTCAGTTTTCACTGCTCTCTGGAGGCGTGGAGAGGACGCCAAGCAGAGCCCTGAGCTCTTACCAGCTGCAGGCAGCTTCACGGACGTTTGCGATCCTGTGAGGTCTAATGAGGAAGCAGACTCAAAAAGTCGAACAAAACATGCCCAGGGTTAGACAGCAAGTGGCAGTGTTGGGATTCGAACCGAGGTCTAGTCTTCTGCACGGCACCAAGCCGCTTCCCTTAAGAAGTGAACAGACATCCTTTCTTTCTGCATGCCTGGGGTTTCCTCCTCTCCAATCAGTCTTAATGAGTTTTTTTCCCCCCGTGTACCGTGATTCCCACAGAAGCAGTCACAGCTTCACATCTGTAGCCCCCAGCAGCCTGGTGTGGTACCGTGACCTTAGGAAGCCTTGCTGAGTGCTGGTTGGATTCAAATTGAATAACTCCCCCTTTCCTGGGGCCCTCACGTATATTACCTCATTTGATCATCACCATCGCCCCTGCAAAGTGCAGAGGCAGCAGGCACAGGGCAAGGCAGCTGGCAGCTAGGACTCTTCGCACAAGAGTCCATTGCACAAGGCAGAATTCACTAGGGCTGGGGGCAGCTCATGCAAGTGGAAGAGGTCAGTCCAGACAAGGATGTTCCGCAGATGGTCATTTGCTCAGCAAACATTTGTGGCTCCATACTGCAAAATGTGCTCTCGGGTGACCCATTAAATGCACGAAGACTCTGCCGATGGAGTTAAGCATGTGTGGCTCCTGCCCTCAGTCACAGAGGTCGGGCTGAGAGTGCCCGCTGGCCAGAAGGCAGCCTGGCTGGTCCCCGTTCCCTGGGAGCTGGCAGGGACTGAGGCGGGCGTGATCTGACCGCTCTCAGCCAACGTCTGTGGTCGGGGACGAGGGTCGAAGATGGGATTGTTCTTACGGAGAGAGAGCCATCTGTAAGACATGGCAATCGATGGCTCCCCTGTCCACTGCAGGACCAGCCTGCTGTGAGGTCCCTCGCCCCACTTCGCCCTGCCTCTTCCGCCTGGGTGATCTGTGCCAAGTCCCTAATTCTGCTTCTGGGTGTTTAGAAGTACGGTCTGCCCAGGCCCTTCACACCCACCTCAGGCCCACAGCTCAGGTCTAGGGTCCAAACTCCTGCCCCCCTCACAGAGCCAGTCTCAGTGCCAGGGGTTTCAGACCCAGAGAACATGGCACGGTCCCTTCATGCAGCATTTCGGAATAGCACCTACCCCTGTCACCTGAGTGTAGGCCAACCCCCCCATCAGTGTTGGGACCTGTCAAGGGGAGAAGACTGGGCTTTCCCCCCTGGGCCTCCTCACCCCCGGTCATCAGCTTGGCCCCCAAAAGGGGCCTCGTCACCACATGGGGAGCCTCTTTAGCAGCTGCTAACTCAGGAGTTCTGCCTCCCAGACCTCTGCCCTTCTGTCCCCAGGAATGTCCCTTTGGCTCTTGGCTAAGTTTGTGGGGATCCTGGTTCCCAGACAAAATCTAGTTCATGGCTGTCTTCCCCTCCTCCATGGATTTTTTGTGCACAGGGCCCCAGGAGCATTCGGGATGGAGGTTTTGGGGCTGGGAGGGCCAAAGTCACCCCAGGGGGGGCCTGGAGACTAGCTGTGTTTGCCAGCTCACCCACAGCCCTCCCACCACCGTTTCCTGGTTCAGCCTGTCCGTTTGGAGGACCACTGAATTGGAAATAACAGGCTGCCCGCCAGCCCTGTCCTCCCGCCAGGGACACATCTGGTCCCCGCCTCTCGCCCTCCCAGAGGGACCAGTCAGGCAGGGAGATGGAGGGGAGTGGGGAGCAGAGCAGATCTGGGAAAGCAATTAAAAAGCGGGTCTCAGGGCGAGAGGCTGAGAGGTGGGGGGAGGCTGAGTGGGGCCCAGGCTAGTGGGGGAAGAAGGGGGGAAAGAAAGGGGCCGAGCTTATCAACCCCAGCCCAGCGAAGCAGCCTGGCACAGGGGTCTGTGAAGGTGACTACGTGCTGAGACGGGACAGGGAAGAGGAGGGGAGAGAAAACTGGAGGTGCAGCCAGGAACCCTTTTGCAATCATAGAAGTTTGGTGCTTCTAACCAGCAGAGTCTAGCTGGCTGGACACAGGCTGGGGCAGAAGGAGCCTACGCCGGCCTGGGGCGGCTGTCCTCCAGCTGGAAGGAGACTACCCCCAAGGAGCATCCCGCTGACAGTGACCATGGGTTCACTCCCTTATCAGGGAGTTCCATCCAAGGGGAAGCAGTGGCTCCTGTCCTGGGGGTGCCTTAGTCTGAAGGGGCAAACAGACTTTATCCTTAGGGTGACCCCAGTCTGATGAAACATAGGCCCCAGCACCGGGAAGCCCCCATCCATGGGATGAGGTACAGGAGAGACAGACCCACAGCTGAGGGAGATGATACACCAAGAGCTCCTCAAACCAGAGGGAGTTGGGGCCTTGGGTCAAGGGCTGGGGAAGGGCAGGGGTGGAGGAGTCAGAGAGGCGAGAAAGCAGGCTGGAAACAGCCTCTACGCTGAGTTCCTCCGGGGCAGTTGGAGATGACCTACGTGTGTCCCCTCGCAAGGCCTGAGCCAAAAACAAACAGTTGTCTAGGGGCAAAGGGTGTGGTCTCCCACCCTCTCCGCCCTGGCTGCTGTCCCCTGTGTCTGGTCCATAATGCCAGGTAACTGCCTACAGGACACTTGGCCTACACCCCCACCCCCAGCCCCCACTCTGGGCCCAACCCATCACTCATACGCTCGCTAACTCGGAGACAGGGACACCACCATAAGGGTCGTTAAATGGGAGCTACGATTCGGTTCGTCCAGCACCTGCTGCATCCGGCTTCCGCTGATTTTATCCTCACAGCTACCTGGTAAGTGTCACTAGCCCCCGCTTTACAAATGTGGAAATGGAGACTTGGGAGAAGGCTCCTGAAGTCGGCCAAGATCATACAGCTATTGAGTGGCCACAGCCTTGCTCTTTCCCCCAGAGGGCATTGCTGTGGTAGTCAGAGGCAACCCCAGAAAATAAAGGGGTGATGCCTCGGGGTGATACCAATTTGGGTTTGGGCAAGCCTGCCTACACCTGAGTCCGATGTTCTCCCTGCCTCTAAGTAGCCGAGGCACCCCTGTGGCAGACAGAGCCCGGGCAGTTGAGCACTGCCATCTAGTGGCCACAACGGCCGGGCTCCCTTCCTCAGGGACAGGTCAGAGGATGGACAGACTGAGGGGAGCAGGAGGAGGGCCGTGTTGTCTTCATCCCACCCATGCCTGCTGCCCACCAGGCTGTGCCAGGCACGGGGAGAGGGATGGGGGCTCAGGCAGAGCCAGCCCCTTGAATTGGAGGCTGGCAAACCTGGAAAATGCTAGACACCTCATGGGTGGGCCGAGGCCAGGTGTGGCGTTGGTCTGTCCTGAGAGGGTCTTGGGCCTATAGGCAGATGGATATCCTGGCAGATTCTGACACAGAGGGCATGCATGGGGTCGGGGGTGATCTTTTCTCTATCTACTTCAACTTGAAGTGGGGCACGGCTTGGCGGTAGGTCCTAAGGAGGGGCACCCAGGCATCCTCTCCCCCGCCCACAGGTTTCTGCTGTCCACACGTTGAGGCCTGCTGGTCAGGGTAGCAGGAGGAGAAGCACTGTGTGGACGGTGCCTGAGCCAGGCCAGGGGGATGCAGACAGCAGTGGAGGCTGAGAGCTCTGACTGCTCAGGGTACACGTGCATCTAGGTTGCAGTGCAACCTAGAACAGAGACAGAGAGAGAACATAGTTGTTAACAGTAGGGCTTGGGCCCTGGCTGGTGTAGCTCAGTAGATTGAGCGTGGGCCTGTGAACCACAGGATTGTGGTTCAATTCCCAGTCAGGGCACATGCCTATGTTGCAGGCCAGTTCCCAGCAGGGGATGCGGGAGAGGCAACCACACGTTGATATTTCTCTCCTTCCCTTCCCCTCTAAAGATAAAATAAATAAGATCTTTTAAAAGATTTTTTAAAACGTTCTTATAAAAAACAGTAGGGCTTGGTAAAATCAATGCATATCGAGGAAAACCATGTAGCTGTTAAAATGATGATGTAAACAAATATTCATTGAATGGAAAGATGTTCACAACATATTGTTGAGTAAAAAAAGCAAATTACAAAATAATTTGTGCAGCATGAGCTCACTTGTGAAAACATGAATTTATATGTGTGGGGGGAATCTCCAGGGGGCCAAATTAGGGCTAATTCGATTTTGTGTATGTGTATATCTGTGTTTCCTGCTTTTTCTACAAGGAATGTACAATACAAAGGCCGTAAGTGGGACCCAGAACCACGACCAAGCCCGTCTCCCGTGCCGGTTCTCAGTGTGGGTGTCCTTAGGGAAGGCTGGAGTGCAGGGATGGGTCTGAGAGCCACAGGGGGGTTGAAGACGGAGCAAGAGGCCTGAGTCTGTGACGGGAACTCAGTGGGGGTGGGGGGGACTGGAGTGAGTGAAGGTGGAGCCTCCACTTGCGGCTGCTGAAACGCGCCTGTGTCTCACACACACGCAGACAGGTACAAGTCGCTGGGCCTCACTAACGGATGAGCGCCTCCTGCTCCTGTTAGGTCTGTTCCCCGAAGGGCTGCTTGGTGCCTCAACTAGAATTCGCTTGAACAAGAATCAGAGACCTCGCACTGTGACTTGCCTGGAAAGGCAGTTACTGCTGGCCATGGAATGGAGAGCTGGGACAAGGTTTTGTCCTCAGTCTCACCCTTCTTTTAAAGAGCTTTGTCCTTCCCTAGCTACCCCACCCGCAACAAGACCAAAAGTCCCTGAGCTTCAGGATTCCCTCCCCACGAAATGGCTTAGGCTCTGGGGTCAGAAGTGGTGAAGACTTAGAGACTCTTACCTCCTATCTCTGTGCTGGGACTTAACAGGGGAAACCCCATAATGTGCCCAGATGAAAAGCACCTTCTCCAGCACGGGGTAAGGGCACTGCCTGGGCTGGAGCTCAGGGGCCTGAGCCGCCTCGGAGAGCTGGGGAGGAGGGAGCAGCTAGGCCTTGTCTGCAGGCTGGAGACCGGGCAGTGCTGGGCTGGCCACCCCCCAGGGCCTTCCCTCGTGCCCACTGAATGACTCACCTTGGCACAGACACAATGGCCGGGGGTGGGCGCCGAGCCTGCTCCCCACTGCACTCCAGCCCCCATCAGATGCTTTCTGAGAAGCTCTTTGAGCAGGGGGCTTGGGCCGTACCCCTCCTAACAGCCTGACATCCTGGGATAAAAACAGCACAGCCCCCTGGGGGCCGCCCACACTGTGTGGCGCCCGCACCGGCAGTGGAGAACAAGGCTCCATTCAGCAAGTGCCCGGGAAAAGGGATCAGAGGCCCAGGCATGGGCAGGGGGCAGAGTAGGGGTGGGGAGAGGAAGGCTGCCCCCTTCCCAGAAGTCCATGGACACAGATGGCTGGGTGTCCTGGTTGGGGCGCTGACCCTTCGGGGCCAGAGTAAAGGGAGTGGATGGCTTTGAAGTCTCAAGGAGCAACGGGGTGCAGGTTCCAGGTTTCCAGTTTAGAAGCAAGGTTCATGGGTTCCCAAACCCACCCATCCCCAGAGGCCTTTCCCGTCTTCTCAACCTAATGTGTGGGAACTCGGAGGAGATAAATCTCCAGTGTGAGAATGAGGTGAGGGGTGGCCAGGGAAACAGGGTATTGCAGAAACAAAATTGGGAGAAGGGACAGCCAGCTCATTCATAACTGCTTTGTGGAGCTGTCAAGCCCCGGGCTCTGGGAGGGGTACAGGGAGGCTGGGCACGGAAGGGTGAGCCCAGCGCGACTGAGGCAGGGGCCCAAGAGTGGTCCAGGGACAGGGCCAAAGAGTGCAGGGCCTGCCCCCTCTCGCCCTACCAAGTTCCTCTAGTCATCGCTTCACTGCTAACGGCCTCAATCCGCCCAGCAGACAAAGGGCTACAGTCCATCCCAGCCTGCATCCCTGGAACGCCGGGGATGAGGAGGAAGCAGGAATGCGGGATGCTGCATGTAGAGGAAGGGACTGTAGCAATCTACTGGGGACTGGGCTCCGCGGGAAGCTACAGCGTAGGCTGTTCCTTAAGGCTCTGGAACAGTCTTGGTTTTGTCAAATGCCCAGCACCTGGCAGGACAAGTGCTGACTGATGGGAGGCCTGGGTTATGGGACCTGACAGTTCAAAGGCAGGTCATAGGTCACCTGGTCCAGCCCTTTCTTTCTTTTTTTAAAATTTTATTTTATTTTAATTGTTGTTCAAGTACCGTTTTCTGTCTTTTACTCCCATCCCAGCCCACCCCCCTCTTTCTTTCTTTTTTAAAAAATATTTATTTATTTTTTTAGAGAGAAGAGAAGGGAGGGGAGAGGAAGGGACAAAAAGAGGGAAACATCAGTGTGAGGGAGAAACATCATCGGTTTCCTCTCGCACGCTCCCTGACCAGGGACTGAACCTGCAGCCCAGGCATGTGCCCTGACTGGGAGTCCAACTAGCGACCTTTGACTTTGTCAGATGACTCCCAACCAACTGAGCCACACCAGTCAGGGCTCCAGCCTCTTCTGGACCCACCTTCCTAGAGAGAGGGTCTCCCGGGCCAGAGATCGGGCCTCAGCCCCAGCATCCAGCCCCCGGCACTGCCCACCAGCACCTCTGTCTGTGGCCGGGCTGGCGCTGGCACCCGAGGAGGCCCTGCCTCTGGGCACAATGACCTCAGTGGGGTGAGAGGCGCTCTCCCCACAGCTGGGCTGCAGCCCAGTCCCACCCCCTCAGGCTATGCCAGGGGATGTTTCCAGGGACACTCGGGGCAGTGCCAGGCTGGCCCATTCCTCCATAAAGCCCTCACATCCCAGGAGCGAGCAGAGCCCAGGCAGGATGGAGAGGAAAAGGGTCACCTCTGCTGCACGCCGCTCCTATGTTTCCTCCTTCGAGACGGTGGCAGGGGGCCTGACTCCCAGCCGCCGCCTGGGCCTGGGTCCCGGCTTCCGCCTCTCCCTGGCTCGAATGCCACCCCCACTCCCAGCCAGGGTGGACTTCTCCCTCGCTGGGGCACTCAATGCTGGCTTCAAGGAGACGCGGACAAGTGAGCGGGCAGAGATGATGGAGCTCAACGACCGCTTCGCCAGCTACATCGAGAAGGTGCGCTTCCTGGAGCAGCAGAACAAGGCACTGGCCGCGGAGCTGAACCAGCTGCGGGCCAAGGAGCCGACCAAGCTGGCTGACGTCTACCAGGCCGAGCTGCGCGAGCTGAGGCTGCGGCTCGATCACCTCACCGCCAGCAGCACACGGCTCGAGGTCGAGAGGGACAATCTGGCACAGGAACTGGGCACCCTGAGGCAGAAGTAAGAGCCTGGGAGAGAGGGCCTCATGAGCAGGGAGGATTGAGCCCCTAAGAGGAGGTGCCCACAGGCCTGCAGGGAATCAGGCTGGGGGCACCCTGCCTCCCTGCTCACTGGCTTCCACACCTCTGGGAAGGGAAAGCTGTCCCTGCCCACCAAATGCTGGGAGGGGCTGGGAGAAGGCCCAGAGTCTCAGGGATCTGTGTTCCAAAGACCTTCTGCCAGGAAGAAAGGGTACTCTCTGCACCTCCCTACTGGGAAAGTCTGGGCCAGAGCAGCCAGGGGCCCCAGCAGAGAGGGTCTGTGTGTTTTATCCACTGTGGGGCCCTGTGACTGTGGGCAGGGAGCTCACCTGCTCTGAGCCTAGGTCTGTGTAAGGGAGGAATTGGAAGGGGAGTTCGGTGTACACAGGAGGACTGGGGAGTGGGGGGAAGAGTAGGATGTCCTAAGAGCACAGGTGACTCTGTCTGTCACCAGCTTATGCTCCCAGTCAAGGCACATCAGCTTGCACAGCTGTGCAGCAGAAATCTTAATAAAACCCATTTCCAAAGGCCAGAGGAAACCCCGGGGGCATGGTGCTTTGCGGAGCCAGCTGGGCAAGCGCCCTCAGGAGCCGGAGGGTGTGTGTGCGTGTAGCAGTGAATGCGCCGTTGGTGGAAGCACCTGTGGGAGCAGGAGGCTACAGCGACCCTGAGACGGCAGCTTAGTAATGAGTCAGAACAAAGGCCCGCATCGCCCTGCTGGCCAAGTCTCTCCTCCTGCCCCTCTGTTAGTCCCGGGGTCCCGGTGGGAGGAGTCTCTCGGCAGCCACCTCCAGGGCGACGGGGACAGGGCTCCAAGGGTCCTAAGAAGAGCGCAGGCACAGGGACGTGTCCTCCTACCCCAGGCTCCAGGATGAAACCAACCTGAAGCTGGAGGCTGAGAACAACCTAGCCGCCTATCGACAGGTCAGGGGGATGGAGGGGTGGGGAGTAGGAGGGGGGAAAGGGTTGATGACAGCCCCCAAAACCAGCCCTCCCAAGTGATGTGCTGCTCCCCGAGCCCTAGAAGGGGAGACCAGAAAAGGCCAGGGAGAGGAAGAGTCTGGTGTCAGAGGGACCCCTTGCCTCCTTCCCGCTCTAGGAGGCAGATGAAGCCACCCTGGCCCGGCTGGATCTGGAGAGAAAGATCGAGTCTCTGGAGGAGGAAATCCGGTTCTTGAGGAAGATCCATGAGGAGGTAAAGTCGGGACAGAGGGAGGAAAGGCCACGCAGAGACTGAACAGAGAGGGAGAGACTGAACACTGAGAGGGAAAAAGAGAGAAACGGAGTGAGACAGAGGTAGAGAGACCTCGTTAATGAGAACCACGAAACTTGGCCGCCTCCTTTTTCCTCATGGCAGTGCCGTGAGATAGGAAACCTCTCAGTACTACCGCCTTTCACAGAGGCTGCTGAAGCCCGGACAGGCTAGAGAACTTGCCAGGGTCACACAGTTAGTCTCTCTGACCCCATTTGTTCTGCCATCTGTCTCCATTTAACTGAGAACCATTCGTAACGAAGAAGATCCCATGAGCTCTGACCTCAGATCATGGATTCAGCATACATGACCCCATGGAACCTGGGAACCCCTGGGCACACCCACGCACAGGGACTCAGACACCGCCTTGTAAGGACACAGGCACACTTTCAGTGCTCCTGTACATCCAGTCCGGGGAGGATGCCATGAGGCCCCCAAACTCCCCGCTGCCTCCCCCAGCCTGGGCCATGCCCTTCCACCAGCTAGGACAGTCTCACTTACCTTAGCCAGCATCCGTGTCCAACAGCCAGGCAGAGGAGGGCATGATGTTATGGGCAACCCCCAACTGCGGCCGGGGCCTGAGCCCTGCTATCCCTTTTCATGCCCTGGTTAGGAGGTGCGGGAGCTCCAGGAGCAGCTGGCCCGGCAGCAGGTCCACGTGGAGCTGGATGTGGCCAAGCCGGACCTCACAGCGGCCCTGAGAGAGATCCGCACCCAGTATGAGGCAGTGGCATCCAGCAACATGCACGAGGCAGAGGAGTGGTACCGGTCCAAGGTAGCCCTGTGAGCCAGCCTGCCTCCTCCAGGCAGCCCTCCTGGCTCCATACAAGAGAATCAGGAAAGGAGTGGGAAGGAAGCTGGGAGAGGATCATCTCTAGGTGGCTGACACCCACAAGAGTAGTGAGGTGACTTGTCCGAGGAAACACAGCCAATATTACTTCCAATAAGAACTTATTGCTGCTGCTGTTATTATTATTATTATTATTACTATGACTACTACTGCTACTACTAGACAGCACTGTTGTGTACCAGGCCTTGTGCTCTGCGTAGATTTTCTTGCTATGAAGCAGGCACTGTTCTTTGATAGATGAGAGAACTGAAGTCCAGAGAGGTTAACTGATTTGCTCAAAGTCACACAGCTTCTCAGTGATCAAGTTAGATTTCCAGCCCTAGCCATCTCACTAGGTAGCCTGCATTCTTGCGGCCTCTGCCATCTGTGTGCTGGGTTATTGGGCATCTACTGCATGCCAGGCGCTGCCCTGGTGACAGAGACACGTCTGACCAGGAAGATGTGATGGGCACCCAAATATGGTATCTGGAGATGCAGCAGTGGCTTCTGTGTCCCCTATCCATGGGTCACTGTCACTGGGAATAATCCCACCCAGGGCCACTGTCCCAGGTGACCTGGACCTCAACTCTGGTGTTCTGCCCAACCCCCTGACTTCCCAGAAAGCCGCCCCTTCCCACACAGCTCCCCATGTTCCGCTGCACCCTCCCCTCAGCATCGGGCCGTCTCCCTATTTATTAATAGTTTGCAGACCTGACAGACGCCGCTGCCCGCAACTCGGAGCTGCTCCGCCAGGCCAAGCACGAGGCCAATGACTACCGCCGCCAGCTGCAGGCTTTGACCTGCGACCTGGAGTCCTTGCGCGGCACGGTGAGCGTGAGCAGAGCCCGAGGCGGGCGGATGGGGCGGCAAGCTGGGGATGGCCAGTGGGAGCAGGGGACAGGCCACCACAGGGGATGCTGGAGAAGAAGGTCCCAGGGCGACCCCAGGACTGGGGGCAGGGCCTTAAAGCACCCTCAAGTAGGTCCGGTCCCAGCACCTGAAGGTGCCTCCAGGGACAGATTCGCTCCACCCTACAGAATGAGTCCCTGGAGAGGCAGATGCGGGAGCAGGAGGAGCGCCATGCGCGGGAGGCAGCGAGTTATCAGGAGGCCTTGGCCCGGCTGGAGGAGGAGGGGCAGACCCTCAAGGACGAGATGGCCCATCACCTGCAAGAGTACCAGGACCTGCTCAACATCAAGCTGGCACTGGACATCGAGATCGCCACCTATAGGAAGCTGCTGGAGGGCGAGGAGAACCGGTGAGCCCTGACTGCAGCTCTAGGGAATCCGCCCTGCTGCTCCTCCCTAGAGTCGCTTTGTTCCCTTAAGGGACTTATGCAGCCTGTGTCCAGCCCCCTGCTATCCCAGGGCCCAGCACAGTGCTCGCCTAACCCACAGTAAGGTATTCAATGAATGTTTGATGGACGAATGAATGAATGAATGAATGGATTCAATTCAACCAATGCTGATTAGGTCCTTGGGTCACCTCCCCTAACCTGAAAGCCTCATCCCCCACCATCCCAACAAAATTAGACTTCTTTTCCCCAGACCTCTCTTTTCTGCCTCCTTAGGGCTTTCTTCGCCACTCTCCCCTCCCCTCGGCCATCTTCCAAGCCCAGACTTCCCATCACAGGGGCATGTTCGCCCGTACCACTCAAGCCCCTTGCATGCTCTTGGAGCTCCGGCTTGCTGGCTGCTGAGGGAAGTTAGGAAACGTGCTCCTCCTGGTAACCCGGTGCCAGGACCTGGCCTGGGATGTCCTTGGGCAGCCTGGTCACCCTCCCTCTGCTGTCTTTCAGCATCACCATTCCTGTGCAGACCTTCTCCAACCTGCAGATCCGAGGTCAGTAGAGCTGGGCCGTGTGCCCAGGGTACTGGGTTACTGCACCTCCCCCAGGCCTCGGGGCTGCTGCTCTGGTCGGGGGCTGAGAACTGGGGCCAAAAGGGTCTGGGGCTCTCCTTGAGGGCTTTCCTGGTTCACTGCAGAGCTTCTGGCCAGACTACACGGCCCCAGGGCATTTCAGGTGGGGCTGGCAGCCACTCCTGCCCTGCCCTGCCCTGCGGCCCTCTTCTATCCCTGTACCCCATTCCCCACGGAATTGGATGAGGGTCTCAACCTGACCACAGATACCGAGCAAGCTCTGCTCATCTGAGTGTTTTGTGTTTGTTTGTTTTTTTAACTGCTTGTCACTACAGGGGGCAAAAGCACCAAAGAAGGGGAAGGTCACAAGGTCACAAGACATCTCAAAAGCCTCACAGTACAAGTTATACCAATTCAGGCTCACCAGATTGTAAATGGAGCCCCGCCGGCTCTCGGTTAGCTGCCTGCCTCTCAGACACGGTGCTTTTCTCCAGTTGGCAGGGAGGGAGCCTCCCCAAGTCCACATTCCCCATCCTCTCGGGCTCTGTCCCCCAGGGTTTCCCCAACAGGCCAGCCTGTGTCTTCTCCCTAGCAACCTCGGTGCCCAGCCCGGGACCTGGCACAGGGGTGGATGTAGGTTCAACGAGCAGAGCTGGCCGGTGTTCGGGTGTTTTGTCCTCCGGTGCTCAGATGCGATGCTGTGGGGCCTCGGGCGAATGCCAGCCTCCGCCTCACCTCTTCCCCATCACTGAGCGGACCCCTAAGGTCTCGCTGTGCCCAGTGGCCAGGCTCTCTGCTTGCTTTGTCTGTCCCCAAGGCTCCATGGCTCTGCTTGATGCTGATTCAGCCCAGAGGATTATTTCCCCCTGGACTGCTGCTCTCATAGTGAATAAACTTTTACGTTCCCGGCTCTTAATTTTAAATATTAGTGAGGTTGACATGTTATATTTTTCTCTCTGAGCGGGGGATAAACTAAATTACTTCTTACTTGTATGTGGCCCTCTGATGATTATCAGCTCTGGGGGAAAAAAATTCTTCTTCTGGCCTAGAAATTCAGGAATACTAGATGTGTGTGTGGCAGGGCCTAGTTCAGCACCAGAGGGGTTGCCCAGGGGGGCCAGCTAGAGGTAATGCTGCCAAGTCCCAGACAGTAAAGGGTCACTAAGGCCCAGAGAAGTGGCAGGGAGGAGGAAAGGGGAAGGGGGACAGCAAAGGGACCCACATGTGCTGAGCCAGTCACTTCACATACATTATTTCGGTTAACTGACTCCGCACTCCCACCTGGAGAAGTGGGTTCCAGCATCCCCGTTTTACAGATGAGGAAACTGAGGCTGAGAGAGGTAAACTGACTTGCCCCCAGTCATGTGGCTGGTTAGTGGCTGAGCTGGGACTTGAATTCTGGCCTGCCTGATTTCAAAGCTCAGGGGCTCCTTCCTCGGCGTAGTGCCGGGTTGTCAGAAAGCCAGGTGCCAGGCAAGGGCTTGCAGAGGGACCGAAATGCAGCCAGACCAGGAGGGCAACAGGGCAGTGGACAGAGTAGCCAGGACATGCCCACACGGTGGGGACTTGGGGGTTGCCAGCCCCCGGGGAGGAGCCGAGGCCCTCCCTGCCTGGCCGAGTAGGCTTTCCTACTCGCGATCTGGGTGTGACAGGGAGCCAAGGGTGGCAGAGGATGCCTAGTGCCCCCGGAGCCCACAGAAGGCCTCCTCTCCTCACACCCGCAGAAACTAGCCTGGACGCCAAGTCCATGTCAGAGGGCCACCTCAAAAGGAACATCGTGGTGAAGACCGTGGAGATGCGGGATGGAGAGGTGAGGGGAGCGGACCCGAGATTCCGGCCCCGTCGGGCTCTGGCTGCCCCCAAGAATTCTTGAGGCCAGGCTCTGGAATAGAGCCTGAACCGGCACCTAGAAGGTTCTTGATCGCTCCCCAGGGAGGCTCTGGAAGAGGGGAGGGAACCTGGACGTAAGTCAGTTCCTCAGCCCCTCCACCGACAGTTTAAGGGGAGCCTGGGTGCCCAGGCCGCTGGATGGGGTCCTGACTTGGGCTTTCTCCCTTTCTGTCTTGACTTAGGTAACCCCAAGGCCAGGCCTGGGGGGAGAGGGGAAATGGAAAGTTAGAAGTTTTCACTCCCAGCTTTCCACTCCCAGCTTGGTTACGGGGACCTGCCAGAGGAATGGGAAAAGCGGATTCGGCATAACCCATTCCCCATCACACCAGCAACAGTACTGGCTAATTTTCCCTCGGCAGCTCACCATGTGCCAGGCATGGTGCTAGACGATCTACGGGGTGATCTCTTTCCCCCTCTGACTGCTGCAGGAGAGAGTTCTGGTTACTTTCTTTGAAAACAAAGACCCAGGGAGGCTGGGGACTCGCCCAAGGTCACATAGCCTGGCAGCGGTGGACCCAGGGTCTGTGTGAGTGCCTAACTGTGGCACTGTGCAACTTCTCTGCCCCTTGCAGGTCATTAAGGAGTCCAAGCAGGAGCACAAGGATGTGATGTGAGGCGGGAACCACTTGGGGGCCCCTGCCCCAAAGGAAGGAGCCTTCAGTAGAAGACAGGATACTTGCCCCTCCTCTGATAGCAAACTTCCCCAGACCTGAGTCCCGCCCCCTCACCGCAGCTGCTCCCCTCCCCACCGCGGCTCTCTGCCGGCTTTTGCCCTAGGATCCATCAGCACTAGGCCTGACAGACGGCACCCAGCCCACTCCCAGCAACTCCATCTAACAGGGCACTCGCCCCACAGGGGCAGCCTGGAGGGGCGCAGCCAGAGCTTGTGCTAGAATTAGGAGGGAAGAGAGAAGTTGGAGAGGGCCTGGAGACCTACTAAATCACCCTCCACATCCTAATCCCAGTTGCCATGGCAACTGTTGCCAGTGCTGGAGGTCCCTGGGCTATCTGAGAAGTGGGTCTTTGAGTTTCCTCAGGCTGCTGGAAGAAAACTGACACTCTGAGACAGGAAGGGGAAGTCCCTGCCGGGGAGGCGGCCCTGGCCAGAGGCTCTGTTAATGTAGAGGGACCCTGGCCAGTGTGAGAGCAGGCAACGGTATCCTGCCACCTGGAGTCCTCAGCAGACAGAATTTCTGGCCCACCCGGATTTCAGAGGGGCCTCCTGAGTGATGACTCAGAGTGTCTCAGCCCCACAGAGCTGCCGTGTGGGCAGGTGGGAGCTCGATTCTCAGCACCAGGGGATCTCAGCGGAAGTGAAGAGGGAAGAGGTGCTGGGAAGGAGTAGGGGGCGCTGCCTGGCCCCTAGGTGTCAGTAGAGAGGTCAAACCCAGGAGGACTTCCTGCATATGGCTGGGGGGCAGGACAGCAGGTAGAGATGGTGGAGGAGGCAGTGGGATGATGCCAGACATCACAGTCGGGGTTTGGGTGACCAGTCACACTTGGCCTCTGGGTCATGGAAACCAAGGAAGTGACTCATCCTCTTGAAGATTCTGAAACAGGAGAGAAAGGGACTGCTGTCCCCAGGGGTAGGGCACACATTGTCCCAGTTCTGAAGGCCCTTCCTTGCTGCACAATCCCTGTCCACCCAAGCCTCTGAGCCCCTGCTGCTGCTGCCTCCCACCCCCAGCAAAGCCTGCTGGGGGAAGCTGGCCTCATAGCTCTGCCTCTGTGCACCCCACAGTGGCCTAATGCTTTTCCCTAAGCCAAGGACCCTGTGTCCCCTCTTACTCAAACACAAAGTGTACTCCAGCATTTTAGGTAGCACTCTATTCTATAATTCTGGAGATTGAGGCATGAGCAGAGTGAAGCCCCTAGTTTGTGTTCCTACAGCCTGGTGGGGGGTGGGGGGTGGGAGACACTTCCACCCAGAGTGCTTGCTCTGCTTCCTAAGGGAGGACTGTGGGGGGGCATGGGATTATCTGCGCCCAAAAATGGGACTGAGAGGCCTCACTCCAGGGTCCCCTTCTTCCCTCTAAGGTAGTAGGGAGAAGTGGGAATCCTTTCCTCTTTCCAAGGGTTAGTGCCCTTTCTCTGACCCCCCTGCCACCTGCTGATGCTAACCCTGGGGCACTGCTGCTGCCCGTAGTTACAGAGGTAAATAAAACCACCTGCTGTGCCTCCCCGGACTGGACTCTGATCTGTTCAGGAGAAGCTGGGGCTGGGGGAAGGGGGCAGCAAGTTACCTTGGAGGAGACCCAACGTGTTTCCTGTCCCTGATCCTCTCCAGAGCTCAATGCCCCCCCCCCCGCACCAGCAGCAGCCACATGACAAATCCCACCTCCAACCTTGCTCCACCGTAACAGTCCTGAGGCCCCCACCCTACCCCCACCTTTGCTCCAAGCCTCTCTTCTCACCCCCAGCCCCCAGCATGGGTACAGTTTCTCAGGAAATCCCTGAATTTGACCTCCATTTTCCTCACTCATTTCTCCTATTCTAGTCTACCTTTCCTCCCAAACCTGCCATTTCTACCAACCAGTCTAAGGACAAGACTGGGAGGAAGTCAGAGAGAATGATATGAGCGCCCCCTACTCTTTCTTCCTTCCTCCCCCTGCAACCCCCGACTCAACCAGCACCTACTTGTCAGTCCTCGAAGATGAGGAAATAAAGCACCTCAAACACTGTTTATACCAAATAGGCCATTTGATACACATGAGGCTCCCTTCTTCCTTCTGCAGTCCGCTGAAGTCGAAAGTTGTGCACCCTGGCTGCCTCCATCCCAGCCTCGGTCCCCATCTCCCAGCCGCCTCAGGCTTCCCCACTTCCCGGGTCAGGTCCCAGATGTGTTCAAGAAAACGGGGAGCAGGTTGTAACTAACAAATGTGTCCCTACCCCCTTGCCCCATGTCTCAGCCCAGGGTGCCTACGCAGAGGCATCTGGAATCATTGAACAAACACATTTGAGCACACAGGTCTTCAGAGATGGGGGTGGGGGGAGAGCGCCTAGGGAGAGAAGCTGGGGTAACAGCGGAATAAGTAGCAGCAGCAACGACAAAGGTGAATGGTGATGAAGACTGCCGTGACGAGCAGGTACCCTAGGAGGGTGAGCTCCACCGCGGAGCGGACCTCGGGGTCCGAGAACGAGACCTTGTAGTGCCCCCGTGATGTCACGCCCAGCCGGAACCCGGCGATCCGCACACCTTGCCGCCAGCAGTAGTAGGTGCCCCTGTCGTTCAGCTGGGTGAAGCGGATGTGCAGGTGATTGCCGTGGTCGATGAACACCCTCATGGACCTGTTGACGCCCTTCAAGTACTGCGTGCGATAGAAGCCCTGGCGGTCCTTGTCCCAGGCCACGGCATGCTCCGGCCGGGCGCCCGGACAGGAGATGATGAGCCCGTGGCCTAGCCTTTGCTGGTGGTACTGAATGGGCACCTGGGGCACCCAGGGCCGGCTGCTCACTTTGGACACGTAGTTGAAAATGGCCATCACACCCCTACGGACCGTCGTCGCATTCTGGCAGGGCACCATGCAGCTCTGAACCAGCAGCTCGGGCGTGTGGTCCTTGGCCTGGGCCTGAAGCTTCCTTGGCACGGCCCGTGAACCACAGGATACCACGTCGGGCAGAGTCTTGCGGAAGCGTGGAGAGAGGTCCGGGCTCTGCAGGTAGCAGAGGCCAATGCGCCACTGCTCCCCACGCACCCCGCAGCGGTCACAGGGGGTCCACTCCCAGAAGGTGGTGAAGACATGGAGGCTCCCATGGTACTCGTCTGCAAAGGGCTCCTGGCCCAGGTCCTTGAAGGTGGCCACCATTCCCTCACCACTCTGGATGTCCACATCGTAGGCATAGAAGAAGTCCCCCTTGCTCGAGCCACAGAAATACAGGCCCGAGTCCTCGGGCTGGGCCCGGAAAACCAACAGGCTGAACATGCGGATGCTGAAGCGGGCCAGCAGGTCACTGCCCACCCGCACGTGGGCTGCCTCCGTCAGCACGTGCCCGTCGAAGTCTGTCAGAACGGTGGTGTGGCTGCTGCCCAGGTGCTTCTGATAGTACCAGACCACGGCAGGCACCTCCTCGGGCTTACAGTGGCAGGGCAGCTCGAAGCTCATGTCTGCCAGGTAGGCCGCGTTGTCGAACATCAGGAAAGCGGGACAGGGGGTCCTCCGGAAAATGTCCTCCTTCTCCACAATTTCAAAGGCCTGGAGGCTCCCCCACGCCCACAGGAGCACAGTGGCACGGGCCAGGTTCATGCCAGAAGCAGGGAAGGGCCAGAAGGGCCAAGGCGAAAGCAAGGCACTAAAGGCCTACAGAACTTCTAGAAATCACCACAAGGAGAGGCATCTTTATAAGGAAAGGATTAAGCAGCCAAGAATAGAAGCAACAATGTGCAAGGACAACAGCCAAAGGCAAGGCAACTTATTCCCAGCTGACGTACAAAATGCCCTTCTAAGGGGACAGATGTGATCTCCAGGAAAAACCATTCTAGAACCTGGCCCTCTCTCCCCTTTCTAGAACACTGGCGCTCACCCAAGAATGGATCAGGAGAAACTGGAATCAGAAGGGCGGGCCTAGGCGCTGGACACGGAAACCCTGCCTCCGGGCTCCAGGCCTTGCCCTGCCTGCCGAGTGGAGAGGTCTTCCTTCTGGTGAGCCAGGGTTGAAAGAAGCCCACCGCCTTCCCCGTCTGGCCATTGGAAGGAGCCTGGGAGGCTGCTCAGACCCACACTGATGGCTTGGGGCCTTTCCAGACCCAGCCCGCCCAGGAACTCAGTCCCTAAGGAAAATATTGCCCCTCAAATAAGGTAACGTTTGTCCCTTTCAAATGTCCATTAAATGTCCATTCATTGGTTTTGCGTTGTAAATATTCTGGTTAAAAACTATGGAGATCTGTATTTGCTTACCATGGAGGAGGAATGATATTGTTTTTTCCCTTTTTTGGGCGGAGACGGTCACTAGAGTTTTCAGCATTTAGTTGGGCACATGCCCATCTCTGAGGGTGATGAGCCACAGGCTTGGCAGACCCTATGGGTGGGAAGCAAAGCTCTTTTGACTACCTGGGCCTTTGGCCATCCTGTGGATCTACACAGTTCGGAATACAGAGCCATTGAGGGGGTGGAGACAAGGGGAAGATTCAGTTTCAGCTTTTGCTCTGAAGATTCTAAGTTGAGAAGGGAAGTGGGTGTGGTTTCTCATTACAGTCCTGCAGAGTCCCCAGGACCATTAACACAAGCCTCCAGTGACCACATGGGGGCTCTAAAGATAACTGGTCCTAAAAATCCACTTGGTACAGCTCTATCAGCTCTTGTAGGAGCCTCTCCTCCTCCTGGAGCCCACCAGGCTGCCCCTCCAGACCCTGCTCCCCCTGGCTGAGACCCTCCGTCCCAGGTGTGGGGGTGCCCATAGCCTGCAGCTTCTGAAACAAGCCTTTACAGCTCGATCTCTCTGCATAGCTCATCAGACTCAGGTTCAGGGCAAAGCGCCCGGTGCTGGCCAGGCTGCGCAGGATCCCCAGCACCACCAGCCGGTCAGCTGGCCTCACGTGATCAGCCAGTGCCACCAGCAGCTCCCCTAGAAGTCCAAACCCCACGTCCGTCTGGAAGAGCTGGCCCAGCTTGGGACCTCCAAGCTGCAGCAGGGCCTGATAGCGCTCCGACCCACTCCGCAAGTATCGCCGCCAGTCCCGGTAGAACTCTGCTGAGGTCTCTGGCTGCAGCGGTGTTTTTTCCTAGACCACAAAAGAGGGAAAGGGAATCCAGAGCTCTTCCAGCTGCTCTGTGACCGCGAGAGTGAGGGGAGCCTGTGGGATTTCGTCTTGGCTCAGCGGCTACTGCTCTCTGAGCACTGGGAAGGCTCTGGTCTGTGTGGGTCTCATTTTCAGGTGAGAGTGGGTCCTAAAGAACCCAGGCCATGATTTGAGATTTTCAGCTGTACCAGGATTTTCCTACTGATGAATATGAGAGGAAGTCAGGGTTTATGCTAAGCAGGGCAGAAGGGTGACTGAAAATCTCGGGAAGAGAGAAAGAACTCAAGGTGAACATTAAGGATCCAACAGGCTGGGTCTCCCTCCCAGCACTGGCACAGGGCCATTGTAACTACAAACCAGAGAACCCGGAGCAACCCGACTCTATGAATGCAAGTCAAAGGGCTGGCAGCCAGGGACCTGCCTCGCACAGCTTCCTGTTTGTTCTGTGTGACTGAACTCACTCTCACCATCTGATGTTGCTTCTCTTTCTGGGATGGAGGCAGAAACCTGGCTCTGTTGGCTTAACGTGAGAAATAAGGAAATGGCATGTGTTGTAAGAAAACAGGACTGGCGGTTTAGGGTGCTGCCTGCTGGGCCTCACCTACCGGGGAGATGTCCTTGGTTTCATCCTGGGAGGATGTTCCCTGAGTAGTGTGACAGTTCCAGGGCACGGTCCTCTTTCCTCCTATCTTGTCTTTCCACTCCAGTGGCTTCAGATGTGATGCCAGGACAATACCCCTGTGGGCAAAGGACAGGGATTAAGGGACGGACCTAATGCTGAGTGTGGCTGTGGGGTAGCTGGACTTTGCATGATACAGGCTGAACCCGTTGACAGGTCAGTGTGACAATAATAAAAATAATAACAGCAGCAACAATAGCTGACGGCTTTTAAGCACTCCCCATGCCCCAGACATTGTGCTCAGAAGTCTTCCATGTAATAACTCATTCAATCATAGCAATGGCTACTCTCTTTTACAGATGAGGAACAGAGGCTCAGAAAGATTCAATGACTTGCACTAGACCACACAGGTCGCAGAGGGCAGGGCCAGGACTGAGCCCAGCATTGACTGACTCTAAAGGCACGGGCTCTTATCCACCACATTCCACCATAATGGGAGGGCCTGAGAAAAATGACATGAGGCCAACCTGAACTCCTCATAGGAAGCCACCCTCTGCTCCACTGCCCGTAACTTGGCAGCGTTCTCCCGCTGGTACTTCTCATCAGCGGTGAGTGCAGCCTGCAGCTCTTTCTCCAAAGCCTTGAAGTCAATGATGTCATTCCTCTCCATGGCCTGTGCCTGGGAAGGCGAAAGGAATGGACACGAGTGGATGGTCAGTAACAGAGGATGGAGAGTGCACCTGGATTCTTTGCTAGCCCACAAAATGGCCCAAAACTCTGGATAACTTGTCACATATCTTGGGGGAGGGGTATTACAAAAACCTAGTGCTCTACAGAGTTACACAGTGAGGATTCGCTTAAGATTCGCTGTCGCTGAAAATAAAATAGAGTCCTGACTTTCGGTATGGAGCCGTGACTTCATTTTTTTCTCTGTCTCTAGAAATATTTCAACCAGTGCTTTAGATGAGGAAACATTTGGATCTCAGGATTCAGTCCCGTCACTTTTCCGCAGAGCGAGCTGCGCTTGGGCGACCTCTCCAGTCTGCAGCCTCCGGGTATCTGACGGTGAGGACCTGTTCTACAGGGAGATCATCTATACGGACTCCAGTCTTGGCTCTGCCTTCTACTCGCTGCGAGACCCCTTGGAACCTCAGATTCCTGCGCAGGGAGCTAGATGTTGCGGCGGAGTCATCATCAACAGCCCTACGGCCGGTCAGCAGGATGTCTGCAAGCAAGCCTATAGTCCTCCCCCGCCACCCCAACGTGCGAAAGCTGAACACCGAGAAGGGGGCTGGACTGACCAGGAATTGAACTCAGGTGTTCTGGTTTCTGTCCTGTTCTGAATAAACAGACCTAACCCTCTTGCCCCCCGACCGTCGCCCCAACAACCCTGCCCTTGGTTCCCTTGCTTTCTTCCAGGATTGCCAGATAACTCGGGTACAGAACCGCTCACCTTGGAACTCGGCCAGCGGCTTTGGTTGCCTAGCAACTACTCCAACACCCTGCCCACGTGATCGGCCCGAAGGCCCCCTTGCAGTGTGGCCCAGAGGTGCCTGATCAGATTCTATCCTCTTCAAACCTCATTCTCTTTGGAGCAGCCTACGCCTCAGTTGGGGGCCCACAACTCCACCTCGGCCGTACTTTTGTCCGCGGTCGCCGTTGCTCCGAGCTGGTCCTCCGGCAGAGGGCTGTCCTCCGCGGCAGAAACGCGACTGCGGCGTCTGCGGGGTCCTTCCGGACACCGGGCGCAGGCGGTGCGGCTGCGTGGGGCGGAAGGCGGTCTCCGTTGGCCTACCTGGAGCTTTTGGCTGAGCAGGAGCGAGGTGAGCTGAGCTGACGCGGGTCGACGGCATGGGAAAGTTGCTCCGGTGGGATGGGCAATTAAGTAATGTCAGATCTGGGGGAGGCTTTATATACTATCTGCCTTTTTCACTTTACACGTGGGTAAATTGAGGTGTGGAGCGGGAAAGGGAACGAAAGACCCTGCCTGCCCCCCGCCCCCCATTCCAGGATTCCGAGATTCCTTCATTGCTTCCATCCGTAAAACCCTTTCCTTGGGCTGGGGTTATTCTTGCACTGTTCTGCTAAGCTTCCTCAGTCATTATTCTGCATTCCTTTGAGAGCCCGCCTTATAGCGGGAAGTTGCAGTGAGGTGCGGTACCGAAAAGTACTAGTTCTGTGCGACTGTGGGCGAGTCAGCTGTCTTCTCTGTGCCTTGTTGGAGTCATTCATTCATTCAACAAATACTTACTGAGGCCCTGCATTGTGCCAGGCACTGTTCTAAGTGGGGAGAAAAATAAACTCTTTGTTTAAATTGTAGTTGGGGAGATGACAGTAAACACATTGATTGATGTATTTCAGCTAGTGGTAAATGTTAATAACATTGAACGTGGTGTTGGAGAGTGTGGGGGGGGCTTTTTTAGAGTGACAGGTGAAGGTTTCTCAGAAAATGTGACATTTCTATATAGAGACCTGAGTGAAATGAAAAAACAAGGTATAAAATAATCCAAAAGAAGAGCATTTTAGAGGAGAATAGTGAGTGCAATGGCCCTGAAGCAGAAATTACCTTGGTTTGTCCTATGAACAGCCTTACATAAAAATGTCTGCAATCACTTCCTAGATCTTGGGAGGGTGAAATGAGCATAGATGTGATAGCTCTTTGGAAGTGTAAAGAATCTCTACGCATGTTGAAAGTTACACCACCCTGGCTGGTGTGGCTCAGTTGGCTGGAGTGTTGTTTCATAGACTAAAGAGGGTCATAGGTTCGAGTCCCAGTCAGGGCACATATCCAGGTTGCAGGTTTGCTTCCTGTTTGGGGTGTGTACGAGAAGGCGACCAATTGCACCCACTTGATGTGTCTGTCTCTCATTAGTTACTAGTCCGTGGAGCTCGTAATTCTGTCTTTTATCTGCAATCGGCACTCAACAGGTTGCCTCAAAGGAGGCAGAAGGATTAACCTAGGGCAAGAAATAACAGTATCTCAAAATTAAACATTCCATTCACTTAATATTTAACAGTGCCTACTGATGCACACGGCACACAGGGTCCCGGGGGTCAAGAGTGGCCAAAACATAATGTCAGCTAACATTTATTGAGCCTAGGACTCTGACAAATTCTTTACACAGACTATTTTGTTTAGTGCTCATAATCTTTCATGCAGTGCAAATTGTTCGCTCCATTTTCCCGTTGAGGAAGCAGGTTTAGAGAGGAGAAGCAACTTACCTGGAGTTGCACAGTTATGAAGTGACAGAGTTAGGGTTCACATCCAGGCCTTCCAGCTCCAGAGCCCAGGCCCTTAACCCAGGCTGTGCTGTGTTGTTGATGACTTGTAAGTTGTAGGGCTGTGTGTTGGTGATCAGTACAGGTCACTGCCGTGCCCAACAATTACACGCTGATAAAGGTGCGGAAGGCTGTAGCAGCACAGGGCCGTGGGAAACTGAGGATCTAGGAAAGCTTGAAAGAGGTGGCATTTGAACTGTACTTCGAATAGAATTTCAGTAATTGAAGTAGAGAAAACCCACAAAATACTTACTAATTACAAAGAGAACACACGTAATTTTACAGTAGAAAAGCCTGGCAGACACCAGTGTAATCAAGTGATTGAGGTAACATCCCCACTGAGGGGACAAATTAAAATCATGTCCTGCCCTCGCTAGTGTGGCTCAGTTGGAGCGTCATCCCATAACCAAAGGGTTGCAGGTTCGATTCCCGATCAGGGTGCATACCTAGGTTGCGGGTTTGATCCCCAGTTCAGGTTTACACAAACCTACAGGAGGCAACCAGTTGATGTTTCTCTCTTACATCAGTGTTTCTCTTTCTCCCTTCCTTTCTCTGTCTCTAAAAATAAAAATAAAAAGTAAAGAAATAAAATCATGTGCCACCTGACCAGAGATGCGCTAAAAAGAACAGAGCATCACTTCTGGGATATTCCTGCCAGAAATGCATAACTTTAACCTAATCATGAGGAAACATCAGACAAACCCAAGTTAAGGGACATTCTACAAACTCACTAGCCTAATCTTCAGAAATGTCAAGTCATAGAAGTCAAGGAAAGACCCAGGAACTGTTCCAGAGTGAAAGCGACTAAAGACATGACAGCTGAATGCCAGCGTGCAGCCCTGGGTGGGCCCTTTGCTGTGCAGGCACCACTGGGACAGTTTGTGAAACTCGGGGTCTGTGGATTAGGTGGTGGTGATGTGTCTGGGTCTCTGATTTTGATGGTTCTGTTATGATTACAGATCATAACAGATGGGATGTAGGGGGATGTTCTTGTTTGTCGGAACCACACACTCTAAAGCAACAGTCCGCAGACCTTTTCTGCAGTAAATACTTCAGGCTTTCTGGGCCGTGCGGGCCCAGTTGCAGCTCTGCTGATGCCGTGGGAAAGCTGCCGTAGACAAAATGAACGAATGAGCAGGGCTGTATTCCCATGTGGCTGTTTTTATAGACGTTGAAATTTGGATTTCACGTAATTTTCACAGATCATCAAATAGTACTCTTTCGAGTTTTCTACTCTTTGAAAAAAGTGTGAAAGGGTTTCTTAGCCGAGGGCCGTGAGCAATCAGGCTGGCCGCAGTTTGCTGGCCCCTGCCCCGAAGTCTTGGGTCCTGACGAGGTGTGCTGTCAGCAGTGTGTGTTCAAATAATTCAGGAAAAAGAACGCTATTTGTACTGATTTTGAGACCTTCTGGTATTAAGGTATTTTAAATTTTTTTGGTATTGCGAAAAGAAGAGCACGTAAACGAGACAAGTAGCAGAGAGTGGAGGGGAGAGTACAGGGCTTTGGGGAGCAGCTGGTAGGTGGGTGTGACTGCAGAGGTGACGTGTGAAGGGGCCTGGTGGACTGTTAGCCTAGATGGGCGGGGCCGTATCATGGAGGCCTATTGCCTTGCCAGAATCTGACTCCTCCTCTTGAATTTTAGCGTCATGGATACCGACCTGTACGATGAGTTTGGGAATTATATTGGACCAGAGCTAGATTCTGATGAAGATGATGATGAATTGGGCAGAGAGACCAAAGATCTTGATGAGGTAAGACAAATTATTGCTTTTTTCTTCTCTTCCTTTTTAAAAAAGCAGTATAAAGTACTGATTCCTCTGTGCTCCCATAAGACCTGTGTATATCTCTAACTTTGCCCTGTTTATAATATGACTTATTGCCCTGACCAGTGCAGCTCAGTTGGTTAGAGTGTCATCCTGTAGACCGAAGGGTCACCGGTTCGATTCCTGGTCAGGGTGCATACCCAGGTTGCAGGTTTGATCTCCAGTTGGGGTGCATATGAGAAGGCAGCCAAGTCGATGTTTCTCTCTCTCCCCCCTCTCCCTCTCCTTCTCTCTGCCTCTCTCCCCCTCTTCCCTGCTTCCTTCTCTCCCTCTCCCCCACCCTTCCTTTCTCTCTAGAAGCAGTGAAAAAAATGCCCTCAGGAGGGGATAAATAAATAAAATATAATGTGACTTATTGGGGTCTTATATTGCACCTAACTTAAGAACTTAGCTACTGAAGTTCCAAAAGGAAATAGAAGACAGTCACCTTTTCCAACTGCAGCTGCACTGGGAACTTCCCTATAAGCCCAGATTTTGAAAGAGGAATGAAAGCCATAGAAAGCGAAGGTGCGGATGCCTACGACTCCCCTTCGGGAGGGCTGTGGAGGGTGAAGGCCAGAGTGGTCTGAGCTTACAAAGATACCAAAGGTGGCTTTTATGTTTTAGCAACGTTCAGAGCAAGAAGTCAACAGGCCCACTGTTCATCATTGGGGGTGTGACAGTCACAAAACATCAGGGAAGCAGAACAAATGTTCCAGCTGCCGTCTGTCTTCTCCATCAGGGAAAATGTCCTTCAAACTAGAAAAAGTAGAGTAGATGCTGGAGAAAGAACATTGAAGCCATGTAGGTGAAGTGACAAGAGAGCATCTTGCAGCCTTGGATGCATTCAAGGCTCCAGGCCCAGGTGCAGCAAGGTCCTGCGGTGGGGAGACCTTGCAGAGGGTAGCTGAAAGCCACTGCGGTCATCTTTAAGAAGCTGGACACTGGCTGTGGTGCTAGAAAGTGAATCAGGCAACTCGTCCTACTTTTCAAAGATGGAGATGAGGCACCGCATTTCAGAAACTACGGGCTAGTGTGATGCGCATCTGCAGCAAAAATTATGGAAGGGGTTTTAAAATGTGATGGTGAATGCTTACAAAGCTCTTACGAGTGGGTTTTTAAATTTTCTTTTTTACGGTGACGAGATTGAGGTACAAGTTAAGGACATGCTGTGGATATCATGTATCTTGATTTAGGCAAGACATTTGATGCCTTATTGTTTCTTACAAACCAATTATTTTCTTTGTAAAAACATTCTTTTAAAGAGATAATTTTCGTTATACAAGTGATTCATGCACACATTCTCATTCACAGCAAACAGATGGGAAGTATCCTTGGTTCTTACCGCATTTCACTCCCCTTCCTGAGATAGCTGCTCTATCTCCTGACATTCTCGTGGGAAGGATGTGGGCTGGCTCCTCATACAGAAAGAGGTCACAGCCACTGGGCAATGGTACCGAAAGGGTTTTGATTAATGGGTCACTGCCAGAGCTCTTGTGACATGCCCCAGGCACCTTGTGCTCGGTCCCATCCTTTTCAACGTTTTTGTCAGTGACTTAGGTGAATATAGAGAAGTTTATAAAATTTGAAATGATCTCAACAAACTTGAATCGCAGGCTAAGTAAAGCCCAAGAATTTGTTCATTAAGTATTTACAGAGCTCTTACTATTTGCAAGGAGTCATGATGCAGAGGCAAGGCACCGTCCCTGCCCCCAGGGGCCTAGCACTGGCCAGCGGAGATGAAGTGCCCACAGAAGTGCCTGTGGTACGGGGCAGCGAAGGACGAGTGCCATTCAAGGCATATTAACCGATGTCCGTGGTAACAGGACCTAAGGAGGGACTAGTCCTGGCTGGGAAACCAAGAAATGTAGCTGAGGAAGCCACATTCACAGTGAACCTGGAGAATGGGAGGCGTCTGTAGAGACAGAAGGTGGAATAATTAGTGATTGTCTGGGTTGGGGCGTGGAATTGGGGAATGGTGGCTGAGGGTACAGAGTTTCTTTTCGGGTGATAAATATGATCTAAAATTGATTGTGGTGATGCTTGCACAACTCTGAATATATTAAAAACCATAGAATTGTGCACGTGAAATTGGTGAATTGCATGGAACATGAATTGCATCTCACTAACGCCTTTAATAACAGCAGACTGAGTGGTTAGGCTGTGTATGGACGCTCCCACCTCGGTGCAGAAGGTCGAGCTCATCACACTCGAGTTCACGCGCCACATTATTGCTTGTGCACGGCTCTGCTCTTGGTCAGTGAACCTGTCCCTTTGTATCTCATTCTCGTACCTGTTGCCATAGTAATTGATCTATTGTATGTGTGTTTTTTCTTTGTATAGCTGCAAAGTGTATGGTTGCGTTGTGCGTGTGTATTAAAGTGAATGGAGTCGTATGGTCTGCATCACTCTGGTTCTTTCTTTTGCCCACTCAGCGTGGGACAAGTGGTGCGTTTTAGGATCCATCTCTGTTGCTGTGTGGATGTCTTAATCTGGGGCATCTGATCTCTCCGGCGTGTGTTACTTAGTGATGGGCGCCTAGGTAACCTGCCATCAGCCTTCCCTCGGCACGAATAATGCCGCAGTGGATGTTCTCGCCTTTACGCGCTGCGTGACAATTTCTTTGGGTTATATTCCTAAAAGCAGAGTTGCTGATCATAGGATCATTCACACACACACATTACATATATACATACATTTGTGTATACACACATACTTCACGTGTGTGTGCTTTGTTCGTCTGTCTGGACTAAGTCCTGTCAGATCACTCTTCAGCGTGGCCGTGCTAGTTCACACTCCGGCTGGCGGGATGGGTTCCTGTAACCTCCTAGTCCACATGGGATGCGTAGGTTTTTAAGAACATTCTTTATTGAAGGTATGTAACTGTAGAGAGATACGTAGGATTTTAATGGAGACTAGGAAGGAGTGCGGTGAGCAGGGGCCCAGAGGAGGGGTGCTAAGAGGAAACGATTTCTGCTTCTGATTGCCGACGCACAGTCGCTGCAGGATGGCTGTGGGTGTGAAGTGGGGTGCGTGGGGCAGACCACGGAAGGCCTTGAATGGGGAACTGGGAGTAAGGTGTGACATGACCCAAGTAGGATGCTGGGACCCTTTCAGTGCAGGGAGGGCCGGGAGGCCTACAGAAATCCATCGCAGAGAAAGAGTGCAGAGGTGTAGGTTTGGCCCACTGTTTGGATGAGGGGAGCTGGACCACCAGATGAACACTGGTTGTGACAGACGAAAGGACGTGATAAAAAGATGCTTGTTTAGTTTTATCTTAGACTTGTGAGGCGTGAGCTACTATTAGGACACTCAGGTAGAAATAATTACAGGTAGTTGGAAATTGTTACATAAAATCCTACACTTAGATTCAAAATACATTCAGCAGCATGGGGCAGGAGGAAACTGGCTTGATAGCTAGTTAATCTCCCTCCTTCCAGTATATTCTTAGTATGGGAACCAGAGTAAATCTTTTTAAAAGAAGTCTGATCACATTACTCCTCCGCCCAGAGCCAGTGGAGCTGGTTTCTCAGCCTCAGAACCATCGACGTCGGGGGCCCTTGGGTCTGGTTCCTTTCACTCAGTAAAATGTCCTCAAGATTTATCAGCGTTGCAGCATGTATAGGTATTTCTTTTTACTACAAATAATATTCCACCCCGCGGATGCACCTCATTTTATTTATCTGGTCATCAGCTGATTGACATTTCGGTGGCTTGCACTTTTGGCCGTCACGACCAGTGCCGCTGTGAGCATTTGTTTACACGTTTTTGCATGGATATAAGTTTTCATTTGACTTGGGTGTGTACCTAGGAATGGAATTGCTGGGTCACATGGTAACTTGGTGTTTAACATTTAAAGATTTTATTTATTTATTTTTAGAGAGAGAGGAAGGGAAGGAGACAGACAGGGGAACATCATTGTGCAGTTGCCTCTCACGTGCCCCCCACTGGGGACCTGGCCCACCACCCAGGCATGCGCCCTGACTGGGAATCGAACCGGCGACCCTTTGGTTCGCACGCAGGCCGGCACTCAGTCCACTGAGCAGCCAGGGAGGTGTCTAACATTTTGAGGAGCTGCCAAATTGTTTTACAAAGTGGCCGCACATTTTACCTTCCCTCCAGCAGCATGTGGTGAGGGTTTCGGTTTCTCCACATCCTCACCAACACCTGTTATTTTTGTCAGAAAAGTATTTTTTGGAACAATTCTGTGAATCTAAGTGAAAAATTTAAGGGTCTGGACTTATTCCCAGTTTCTACCTCTGCTTCCTGGTTTCTGCCCGGGGAAGGAGTTATTTTTTCCCTGAAGAGGGTGTGTTGGGATGAGCCATTTGCCCAGTCTCGATTCACCTGTGACCGGTGGCCACGTTTAGGAAGGGGCTCGTTTGAGTGGGGAGAGCCACTGGGGCCGTAGCTTACACTCTTCCCTTCGTGAAGGATCATGCGAGAGTGGGCCGGGCCCACAGATCTAGCTCGGAGCTCGGGGTCAGAAGCCGTCCCACGTGTGAGGTCACTGCGCTTAACTCGTGCAATGTGCCTTACGTACGGAGCAGGAAACGTGCATGCCCTTATGGCCTCCGCCCCTCCCCTGCCTTCAGGTGGACGAGGACGACGAGGACGAGGACGCAGGTGACCACGACGAGGACCACCCCGGGATGGAGGTGGTGCTGCACGAGGACAAGAAGTACTACCCCACGGCTGAAGAGGTCTACGGCCCCGAGGTGGAGACCATCGTTCAAGAGGAAGACACTCAGCCGCTCACAGGTGAGGCGACAGCCGCCCGGGGGCACTTCGTCTCATCGCCGTCGGCAGGCTTGAGCATTCGGTGAATTTGGTGAATGGACCGACCAGTTTGTCGGTGCTGTTTCTGGTGTGAGATTCAGTTAACCCCTTTGTAACAGGCAGTGAAACTCCTAGCTCTTTCCTGAGGACGTAAGAGTTACTACTTTATTTCTCTAACATCAGTGGAGGTGCTTGAAGACTGTGTTTAAATTCTCCCCCAGTCTGATGGGTTTTATGTCCAAATAATCCCAATTCCTTTAACCAGTCCTTACGATGTTTATCTCCTAAGTAGTTGCATTTTCTAAATACAAGGAGAAGTTTTGAACTGACATTGACCTCAACCAATAGCCAGTCCCCCTCCCTTTCTCCCATGAAATAAAGTCCAGACTCAGCCCACAATTCAGGATCCTTTACTGTCTTCCATGAAACAGCACTCCGAGAACCTTCTCAGCGTCTGAGTGATCCTTGAGAATAACGTAAATTGTATCATGTATCATGCATTCTGAAGGCTCAGCCTAATAGAGCTCTGTGTTTTTATGTTTTCTGCCTACCTGCACATCAATAATCTTTGTTCCCCCAGAACCTATTATTAAGCCAGTGAAAACCAAGAAATTCACTCTGATGGAGCAGACGTTACCTGTCACCGTGTATGAAATGGAGTAAGTTATAATGTCTCTCAGCTTTTCTTCATAAATAATGTGGGTTCATTATTTTTGGGAGGTGTAGGAGGTGGTTTGTGGTTGAAGTAGCCAGTGATTGCGTAAGCAAAATATCTTCCTACGATTTGCCAAGATTTCCCTTCAGTTCATACGGTTGCTGGGACATTTGGCCTCAGCAGTAACTTTTCTCATCGCTCCCGTCCAGATCTCAGCTGTTTCCTCTTCTTTCCAATCTTCAGCTTGGTATTGACAGCCAGCCTTTCGGACAGAGAGTGCCAAGTGTTATGGTTGTCAATACGGGACCACCGGAGCCTGCTTTGACCCAAAATTGCTAAGTAGGTTGGGAACATAACAATTCTGCATCGGAAAGGAGCGCACCAGTAGGTAGATGCACAGGGTGGGGCAAGAGCAAGTTCTCAGTCATGAGCACGCGGAACACAGAGTTTATTCTTATGTTATTGTTGATTCCTTATTGTGTTTTCCGCAGAAACAACTGTTAACTTGCTTTTGCCCAACCCTGCGCGTGTAGAATGGCTTAGACCCTTCCCACTGCTTAGGGAGATACCGAAACTGATGAGATGCAGCCGTCGGGCCCTCATGAGTTGAAGTGCTTCTGACTCACCGTTAGATGATGGAGCTTTTCCCAACCACGTTGTTATCGTGTGTGCCCAAAAGAGCGGGGTCCTTGTCTCGTGCCGAGCTCATCTGCCACCCTTTAGATATCTGCGGTTTGTTCGCTTTAAGTAAACGTTTTATTTATTGATTTTAGAGAGAGAAGGGAAGAGAGAGAGATGAGTATTTGTTGTTGGACTCACTGATGCATTCACTGGTTGCTGCTTGTACGTGCCCCGCCCGGGGATCGAACCCAAACCGCAGCCTGGGCGTATTGGGACGACACTCTAACCATCTGAGCTGCCCAGACAGACATTTCTGAAACAACTTCTCAGTTATCTTCAGAACTTGCTTTACATTCCTTTCTGTTCTCGGTGGTGATTTTTTAAAATCTCCAATCTGTGAAAGCTGCCTAGACTTTTCTTTTTTTGAGGAGCCAAAGTCATCTGAAGACTACTTGCCATAAGTAATGTGGGTGATAAGCAGGAAAGACAGGGCTGGTTTTGATCAAGATGGAAGTCCTCTGCTTGGCATTGGTTTTCTTTTTTAAATTTTATGTGTTTATTTTTAGAGAGAGGGGAAGGAAGGAGAAAGAGAGGGAGAGAAACATCAATGTGTGAGAGAAACATCCATTGGTTGCCTTTCGCATGCCCCCAGCTGGGGACCTAGCCCTCAACCCAGGCATGTGCCCTGACCGGGAATCGAACCAGCAACCTTTCTGTTCACAGGCCCAGTGCCCAATCCACTGAGCCACACCAGCCAGGACAGCATTGTTAATGAGATGACACTTTTATTAACTAGTCCTGAGGACAGTTTCAAAAGAGAAGATCCCAAAGTTATTTTAAGTCCCCTTCATGTCAGTAGAATAAACAGATGACATGTAACCTGAAGATTTTGGCAGGGACAGTACGCATGTATGTGTGTTAGTTCTGGTATGTAGTTTTTGGGGTTTTGTTCTTGCTTGCTTTTTAAAACTCATTTTACTGTTGCAATCCTCGTGGCACTTCACAGATTGCGTCACGGTCGTGGGTAAGTCTATGCCATTCCCAGAACCGTATAGGTGCAGAAACTCAGGTCAGCCGCTGAGCATTCTCGCGTGGGTCTGAAGGTTGTTCCCGAACACCTGAAAATACCTACAGCGCTGTTACACCTCTGCCCGTGGGAAAGCCTTTGCCGAAGTGCCTTTCCTCGTGTCCTTTCTCCTCGCAGTTTTTTGGCGGATCTGATGGACAACTCGGAGCTCATCAGAAACGTGACCCTCTGCGGCCATCTCCATCATGGCAAGGTGAGGGGGCTTTCAGTCTGCGGAGCGGGGTGTCTCCTCCTTCCTGCTCTTTTCTTCAGCCTTCAGAGTCACGGGTTGGGGTTTGAGCCCAGAAGGCTAGACCTTCGGACTCCGGGGACCCCCGTGCCCATCGTGAAACCTTGCCGTGGGATTCTAGCATGTCCTCAGTGGTGCGGGGAGCCTGTTAGTAAGCCGCTCGCGTACCTGAGCCTTGTGTCGGCAGCTAGACAGATGAGGGGAAATTGAGCTTTACTGTGATTTTATACGTTTTCATTTCCCTGGGGATGCTTGTCTAAGAGAGACTGCATCTTTCATTTGAAAATAATCCTGTGGCTTCAGTGTTAACTTTTTGCTGACCCGTAACCCTCCCCATTCTCTCCCTCCTCTCCATATCCCTAAACAATGTGGTGGGTTGGGAGCTGCGGGGAGGGTGGAATGGATTTTCCTCTGTGGTTGGCAGGTCTTAACCTCCCGTTTCCTTTCAGACATGTTTTGTAGATTGTTTGATAGAGCAGACTCACCCGGAAATCAGAAAGCGCTATGACCAAGATGTAAGTAGAAATTTGGTTGAGAGTTTAGGAACCATTCATTCGGAACGTACGGAGGCGTGTCTGTCTGCCTCCCCTTCCTTCGGCTTTCTCCGTCGTCATAAACAATGACACCTACAGACTGCTGCTTTATAATTGTAATCTTTATTAATAGCCTTTAAGAAAATAATTACAACTTTCTCAGGGGCATGAAGAATATTAACCTGCAGTATTTTTGGATGATCTGTTATGCACTTGGGATCCTCCCTCTGTTCTGATGTGTCTTGACTTTTATAGCCTATTCTTTCCTGTCATAGTATTAAAAGCTTCCGCTATAAATGTAATACAATGGCCCTTGTTATTTTCGTGATAAATTTAAATGCCTGTGAATGAGGCCAAGAGTGGCTGCAAGTCTCAGCGCAATAATTGTTCCGTCTCTGCCAGATTGACTGTTTTGACATGTGGGGCCTCCGTGCAGGCTGGATGTGTCTCCCTTTACCACTCGGAGTGGCGCACTTGATACAATTTAGCGCTCCAGCCATACCCGGTCCTGAGTGACTGCGCCCACCCCCTGAAAATGCACAGCCAGGAGCATTTTCCATCCGGGAAGGCCCCAGTCTCATTGTCTGGAATTTCTGTAGGGACCCCCGCTCTCTTCAATCTGTTTTCCTCCTGAGGCGGAGACCCTGGAGTCGGGAGGCGGTGGAGGAAAGTGATTGATGTTCGTGTGGGAGGGAAGTCTGAATTCAGGTGCTAACGACAGCCCTCCTTTTCCTTAGCTGTGCTACACTGACATCCTCTTCACGGAACAAGAGGTGAGTGTGCCTGGGGAAGCGCAGCTGCTGCCCGCACCAGGCCCGGCAGTGGTGGTTTTGCTGGGGGCGGGGGAGCCTTTCTGAGAACACTTCATCCATGCCGCATCCCCCCGCCCACCTGTTTATCTCCCCGCTTCTACCAGTCACCCCATGATCTGTAACTTGAGGGAGAGCTGGGGAGGCAAGCTGTAGGGTAAAGGGAGGACCCTCCGCCCTTGACTGAATTTAATGCGGTCTAATAGGGCGAATACTATAAGTTACGCGGAAGCTCCACATGGTTTTTTGAATGACATCAGGCTTAACGTCTGTAAGATGACTTCATCCGTGAGACAGTCGCTTTCTAGGCACAGCTTGTCTTTCAGACGGGTTTGTCTGTCTGCGCTCCTCTTTCTGTGGAGAGCAGTGAGCATACCTCTGATTCTCCCCTTCCAGCTGGTGGTTCTTTCTTTGTTTCCATCTGGGACTTTATTCCTCTCCTCCGAATGTTTCTCTTTGCCCCTCTGAAACATGGATCAGTTTCCTGTCACATGCCTCCCACTGGGGGCCTGGCCTGCAACCCAGGCATGTGCTCTGACTGGGAATCGAACCGGCGACCTTCCGCTTGCGGGACAACGCCCAACCCATGGAGCCACACCAGTCAGGGCCCCTTCTTTATTTCTGTCTCAGCTCAAGTAAATAAATATAAATATGGTTCACTAAGGAAACTTCGAATGGTGCCAGCATGATAAACAATCAAACATTAGCTTCTGTTGTTCCTTAATATAGTTATTTGACTAGAGTTTAGTAATTACTCTCTGTTATAGCTTTTATAATTTTTTTATCCTCAAGCGCCCCCTGGATTGTTTCTTTTTGCCTACGTGATGCTTGGTTATTATTTTTGTTTCCAGAGTGTGAGAAGGATGAGACTTTAGGATCCTGATCCTTCATTAAAGTTTAATGCAGCTTTGCTTGCTTGTTCACTTTTACTTTTTTATATTTGAACCAACCGCCCCCCCCAAAAAAAAAAAATTGCTGTTTAAGATATTTTGTCTTCAAGGCTGTTCTGGGTAGAGGCCTAGCTGCAGACCCCACCCACTACAAGGAGAGACATCAGTGTGATCTACTGGCAGCTGGCGAGCTCCGAGAGCAGAACGAACCCCTCTCGCAGAGGAAGAAGCCGTGACCTCTGTCTCTTTGTGACTTGCAGAGAGGCGTTGGCATCAAGAGCACTCCTGTGACCGTGGTTTTGCCAGACACCAAAGGAAAATCTTACCTCTTCAACATAATGGACACCCCGGGTAGGGCTTTCCTTGACCCTGTCTCCTTGCATCTGACTAGTTCTCAGCAAGCACCGTGCTCCAGGCCTCCCATTTTGCTCCTCTCTTTGCTCTAGAATACTTACATTGTAGGGAATCTTACTCACTTGTTCACTGGAGCCTGTGTCAGGCCCCCTGCTAGACATATGGTAACTGAGGTGAGTCAGGCATGGCCCCCCGCCTCAGGCACTCAGTCTTTCGAAGGGGACTTTGGGGACCACGCACCAGCTGCTGGTGGACACTCAGTGTACCGTGGGAGCAGCGTGCCTCGCCCTGTGGCGGGCTCTTTACTTTTGGAGAAGACCAAGTGGGGCAGAGTTTTAAGCAGGGAAATTTGGGTTTTGACGGATCGGCCTTCCTTGCCCAGTGCCCTCATACCTGTCAGCCCTGCCCCTGCCGGCAGCACCTTGCCAGGCACTGTCTCCTGCGCTCCGGGCCCACCTTTGCCCTTTCTCCTGCCTCCAAATTGTTTTCTGTCCCCCAGAACTCTGCTTCCTTCTGATTAGACTAAGCTGGTCTGCGAATGTGAATGTGTTATGCCCTCCTAAGTAGAAACTTCCTTCTTTTTATGTTTGGGGACCTCCTGAATAAAAGTTTAATCCAAGAGTGTAACTCTAGTGGTGGAATTTTACACACCGCAGTGAGCTGTGGGGGGAAGGGAAAGGGATACTGGGGGTTCACCTGCCTTGCGTACCCCGCAGGCTACCTGCCAGTTGTTGCCACCACGCAAATGGCGACTTAGTTGGTGACTTGGTTGATATTTGCTTTGCAGGACATGTGAATTTTTCCGACGAGGTCACGGCTGGCTTGCGCATCTCAGACGGAGTGGTCCTTTTCATCGATGCTGCAGAGGGCGTGAGTCTGGATTCCCTCCCCCTCGTTAGATTTGCCCCACGCATTGCCCACAGCACTGAGCAAGCTGGGAGCCAGAGAACATGAAAATCTGTGGGATTCGGGCTCCCATTTGATCGAAAATTTTAAGGTAGCGAATGAAGTTCAAAATTAGTTGCTGAATGTGAGTTCCTCACTCCCTGCCCAGTGAAGCTCAAAATGAATGATAGGACCCATTGCCATTCAGAAAACACAGAGATTGAGATGGCAAGTGTAAATAAAAGGAAAGGA
Source organism: Anoura caudifer (assembly GCA_004027475.1). NCBI lineage: Eukaryota > Metazoa > Chordata > Mammalia > Chiroptera > Phyllostomidae > Anoura > Anoura caudifer. The sequence goes on along the minus strand of PVKU01000758.1, from coordinate 240,593 downwards.
GGAGAGTATAAATATATAAATGGATTTGAAATGTTAATGAGTTTTTCTAATGTCAAGAGAGGTTGGCTTAAAAGGCCATGTGTCTTTTATATTAGGTAATTGGCTAACCTCATTCATGTTGTCATTAGTGAGATAGCCAGCAGAGGGAGCCAGAGTTGCCTTTTTTTAAATTGACTTTTGTAATAATTTCAGACTTACTGAAAAGTTGTAAGTACAAAGAACTCATCCTCACTTGCTTTGTAATTTTTTTTTTTTAGATTTTATGTATTTATTTTTAGAGACATGGGAAGGTTGAGAGAGAAACATCGATGTATGGTGCCTCTCACACACCCTGTACTGGGGACCTGGCCTGTTTCCCAGGCCAGCACTCAATCCACTGAGCCACACCAGCCAAGGCTGCTTTGTAATTCTTTCTGTACATGTACACACGTGTGTGTGTTCTCCTCTTGAACCATTTGAAAGTAAAATATTTCAGAATGTGTTTCCTAAGAACAAAGGCATTTGTGTACATAACCATAGTATAGTTTCCAAACTCAGAGAATTTAACGTTGATACAATATTTTTTTAAAGATTTTATTTACTTATTTATTTTTGGAGAAAGAGAGAGAGAGAAACATCAGCATGTGGTTGTCTGTGACGCTTCCTCAACTGGGGACCTTGTCCCACAACCCAGGCATGTGCCCTGACTGGGAATCGAACTGGCGACCCTTTGGTTCACAGGCTGGCATTCAGTCCACTGAGCCACACCAGCCAGGGCTGTTGATACGGTATTGTTGTTCAGATCTTTTTGCACAGGACTTAGTCTTGCTAATTGTCCCAATAAGTCCTTTATAGAGTCGTTTCCTCATCCAGGAGGCTGCATAGCAGTTAGTCTTCCTGTCGCTTTAGTTTCTTTTAGTTGGTTGGGACTGTTCTTTTACCTTTCCTTGGTCTTTTACGACATTAGCACGAAGGGTATTCGCCGTTTATTTTGTGGAATGTCCGTCTGGGTGTGTGATGTTTCCTCGTGATCACATTCAGATTATTTTTGTCAGGATCACTATGTAAGTAGAACTGTGTTCTTATTAGTCCATCACATCGGGAAGTCCACGGTGTCACCTGTCCCATTGGCGACGTCAGCTTTGGTCATTGGTTAAAGCAGGTCGTCAGGTTTTTCTTCAGTGTGAAGTTACGATTTTCCCCTTTGTGATAAATAATTTGTGGAGTGATACCTTGAATCCATTATACATTCTGTTCCTTACCAAGCTTTACCTACAGTCTTTATCATCCGCTGGTCGTTCCTAGCTTACTTGCACGAGAGTTGCCAGTAGTGGCTCTCGGACTCCTGTTTTCCCGTCTGTGTTCACGGGTTGGCATTCTGTTGGAAGGAGGGGCTTTTCCCTCTGTTTGCCGGCTTATGGCCAGTGTGCATTCACGGGTTTTTGTTGCACTCACTGGGTTGAATCCATTACTGTCCTTACATATTTTGATACTCTAGTTATCCCAGACTTGGCTAGTGAGAGCTCCTTCGTGCTGGCTCCTTTGTCCTTTTGACACGTCCTTTTTTATTATTGTTATTATTATTATTATTACTTCCGTACTCATAGGCACAAAAAGATGTTCTAGACTCATCTTGTACCTTCCCTGCCCCAATCCTGGAATCAGCCATTTCTCCAAGGAACTTCGGCTCCTTATAGTAGGGACTGGTATTCAGAAACAGATCAGGATGTGTTCATTGCTGCTGGGTCCTTTCACTGAATACAGATGATATATACCCATACATATCTGTAACTGTTCATACTCACGTATATTAAAAAGCCATTGACACACACACACACACAAGGAAGAAACTGTTAGTGTCCCCTAATTCCTGCAATTCCATTTTAGCACCGTAGGTTCTTCCTAGTTCTCCTTCTCTCCCTTCTCTGCCACAGACAAACCTGGCTCCCAACATCGGCACTGTACTTACTCGTTTCTCAGTCCTGCGAGGTGCCCTCGTAACATTCCCGAATCTGCCTTTGGGCAAGGTGCCCTCTGTTGCCACCCAATAGTCTACTTCCCCAGGTCCTCCTTTCCCCAAACCTTGAATTTTAAAACAGTACCCTCTTTGACTTTGCTCCGGCCTTTTCCACCCTCCTTGCTGTTACCACCTGTGTCTCTCAGGTGATGCTGAACACAGAGCGGCTGATCAAGCACGCGGTGCAGGAGAGGCTGGCGGTCACCGTGTGCATCAACAAGATTGACCGGCTGATCCTGGAGCTGAAGCTGCCTCCAACTGATGCTTATTACAAGCTGCGTCACATTGTGGATGAGGTCAATGGATTGATAAGGTATAAGGAACCTGGTGGTGTCCTCAGGGACTCTAGTTTTTATAAGTCTTAACCTTGGACTCCGGGGGCAACTCTGATCTCTTGGCATGCATTGATGAGCTTGTTGGGCAGGGCTAGAGGCTCGTTCCGTGGCTCTGCCGGGACTGACTCCGCAGCCCTGGCCTCATTCACTTTCCGCCTTAACCAGCCGTGCACGCAGCTTCAAGTTAGTGTTGTGGTCAAGGCCGGGGGCTCTGGAGTCAGTCTCATGTTCACCTCACAGCCACCATGTACAGGTGAGCAAGTTACCTAAGCTTGTAGAGCCTCAGTTTCTGCCTCTGTAAAAAGGGGATCGTAATCACATTTGCACAGTGAGGTGTCACAACAAATTGAGTAGATGTCTGCTGTAACACACGTAGAGTGCTTCGCAGTAGCTGATCGTTGAGTAATGCTGGCTGCTGTTATTAACACTGAGGAAACGAGGGGGCTGTTTCTTGGCTGCTGTTTCTGGATACAGCTACTTTACAAGATAGGTTTACAGGGGCTTACCTTAATAAGTGTGCGTGACGGTGTGGGAGACTTCGGGATACAGTATTAAGGTGGCTTTGAAGAATAGATTGAGGTGGGGGGGTTGTTTTGTTTGTTTGTTTGTTTTAAGATTTTATTTATTTTTAGATGGGAAGTGAGGGAGAAGGAGGAAAGAAACATCAATGTGTGGTTGCTTCTCACACGCCTCCTACTGGGGACCTGGCCCGCAACCCAGGCATGTGCCCTGACTGGGAATTGAACCAGCGACCCTTTGGTTCACAGCCCGCACTCAATCCACTGAGCCACACCAGCCAGGGCAGATTAAATATGTCTTAAAAGTAGTTTTATCTGTAGGCTGAAGAATGTACTGGATGCCTTCTGGAGGCCCTTCAAAGGGCATGGGGAGAGACCGTTTTACTAAGAGAACACTTCTGCAGTTGACGACTGGGGGCAGCACCTGCCTGGCCAGAGACAGGTTCACGTCCAGGAGTTTCTTTGCTTCGCAGCACTGATTCTCAACAGGGGTTGCTCCTCCCTGTCTCCGGAAGGGCTGAGGATGACCAGAACCCAACATAATATCAGGAATCCAAAGTATAAAATGATACACTTCTTCAAAAAGGAGGTGGGGTGGGATAGGGCGCAGCCCTGGGCCACCGAAATAGGACGTCATTTCTCAACCTCTACACAGTAAATAGCGACATAAACATGATTTAGGAATATGGAGGTGAATGCTCTGAAAGCAGTCGCCTCTGGGGAGCATAACTTGGGGGTGGGGTAGAGTGAGGGAGGGGACTGTTTCTTATAATCCAGTACTTTTATTTCTAAATCAAGAAATTCCATAAAACATTTACATAGTAGGGCTTGGGCTGTGGATGTGATCCCTGGGTATAACTGGTTTTCTTATAAGTACTAGTGAACTTGGGGTGCTGATGCTGCGCATGGCTTTTGAGGTACAAAGTTTTAACATGAATTTGAAAAACAAGCCAAATTAAACAATAAGAATAGGGTGGTAGGATTAGGGAGCAAAGTTACTTTTTCTTTCTTTCTTTTTTTAAGATTTTATTTATTTTTAGAGAGATGGGAAGGGAAGGGAGAAAGAGGAAGAGAAACATCAATGTGTGGTTGCCTCTTGCGCGCCCCCTACTGGGGTCCTGGCCTGCAACCCCGGCATGTGCCCCGCCTGGGAATCAAACTGGCGACCCTTTGGTTCGCAGGCTGGTGCTCAATCTACTGAGCCACACCAGCCAAGGCTCTTTTATTCATTTATTTAGTCATTTATACTGATGTTTTATGTCTATTTGTGTTTGTAAAATTGAGATTTCTCCAGAATGTATTTCTCTCCGATCACATCAGGTTCATTTCCTGTGTTCTAAGATCTTGGTCTCTGTCCTCCAAGTTGTCCCTTATCTGTCCAGTGCAATTAACTTCTCCAGGGCCGTGCAGACTGCTCCCAGCTCTGGGAAGTCAGCTTGTTACTGGGAGTTGGGGAACAACTTCATCATGTCACTTTCTTGGACCAGGCTGTTGGCAAAGCTGACTGTTATGTAAGCGCTGGCTGAGGGCAAGGGCTGGAGAGAGGCCGCGATGTCGGGCCCCTGCCCTTCGCCCTCGGCGGCGCGTCCGCCTGGCCGCGCACTCACAGCTGTCTCCGTTTCAGCATGTACTCCACTGACGAGAACCTGATCCTGTCCCCACTCCTGGGCAACGTCTGCTTCTCCAGCTCCCAGTACAGCATCTGCTTCACGCTGGGCTCCTTTGCCAAGATCTATGCCGACACGTTCGGTAAGCTCTGGCTGGCAGTCTGTCTCGCCAGCTTCCCCAGAGTCATGGGTGCCTTTCCCGCCGAGCGCCTTAGAAATTGGCTTCTTGCCAGAGTCCCCTGTTGGGGAGGAGCGTTTTATCAACTGTTAGTCTCACACCTGGGGACTCTTTTTGGCCCCTGGACCCTTTCTTCAGGCTAAGTGGCTTCTAACAAATAGATCAGTAAAGGTGACAAGGGAGAAAAAGATGCAGCGAGAGCTTGTTTTAGGAATTAGGCACTCGCCTAGAGTGAGATAAATTCTGCCCCAAACGAACTACCCACGCTCACACAGCCCCTCCAGATCTCTTCCTCAGAGATGGCGTCTCCCTCGTCGGTAGCATCCTAGCTGTCTTCTTTTCAGCCGTCTCTAGGCAGGCAGGGATTTTGAGAGCCTGCCTGAGAACTCCGTGTTGGACATGCAGTCAGCGCAAACGGGCCTCCGCTGGGCTCCCCGGTGGGCGGCTGCGTAGGTCCCTGGGGCCCGGACATCAGCTCGCTGGGGCCAGCTTCCCATCTCGGGAGGCTCCCGCGCTCCTCTCCACCTCTGTGCCTCCCCAGTTCCTTTCAGCTCCTTAAGGGCCCATGTCCGGAATGTCGTGTGTCAGGCACCGCACTTCGTTAGAGGGGTCGTTGTCACCCTGTTTCTAGAGTTGAGGAGACAGGCTCTCAGGAGCCTCGCAGCTTGGTGAGCGCTGGGGCTCCAGGGCTTCTGTCCTGCCAGTCAGCTGCCCTGCCTCGTGCCCAGGGCAGGCATGTGTGCTCTGTGGATGAGAAGGGTAAATAAAGCTTGTCTTTTCTTTCTTTTTCTGAATATATGCGTATATATTTACTGCATTGTCATTGCAGAAAAGTGGAAAACAAAGTCAAATCTAGTCTAGAAAGCAGAATTCACCCATAATCTCATTATCATAACCATCACAAACGTCTTTTTTTAAATCCTCACTCCAGGACATGTTTATTGATTTCACAGAGAAAGGAAGAGGGAGAGAGAAACATCTATCGGTTGCCTCCAGTACACGCCCTGGCCAGGGATTGAACCCGCAACCCAGGTGTGTGCCCTGACTGGACATCAAACCTGCAACATTTTAGTGCACAACGCTCCAACCAGTTGAGCCACCTGGCCAGGGCGCAAACGTTTTGTTGAATTTCTTTCTTTCTCTCTTCAGTGTTTTATGTAAATGAGGTCACATTTTATGAACATGTATAAATATATAATAACAGGATAAATATTCACACAGCATTGGAGCAAAACAATTTGCCTATTTTATTAAAACTTATTTATAACAATAATTTCATGTAATGACAGTGGTCCACTGTATACTTGTACTATAATTTAACCATTTTCTTATCATTAGACATGTAGTTTCATTGTTTCCAGGTGATTCTTTAAAAAAAAATAGGTGGACAACAAGGGAATTCATCTTGGTTTCCAGTTTATAGGTTTTTGAATGTTTTTTGTATTGGCACATAAAGCAAAATCCAAGGCCTTTTCTATAATTATAATGTATTCGTGATTTCTGATTGAAAATGGCCTGAGCCTCACGGGAGAGCAGCGTCCTGTGAGCCCGCCGTTCCAGGGAGCCGTCGGCAGGCTCCAGTGTTATCGTCACGAAAAGCCACGTACGGACTTCTGAGGTCAGCTCTGGGAGGGAGGAGTCTCAGAGACCGTTGGGTTCCTCCCCTTCATTTTACAGACGGGAAAACCATGCCCAGAGGTTACTGATGGAGTTGGAACTAGGTCTACTTTGGAACTTCTTCTCTCTATCACAGCATACTGCCAACATTGGTACCTACCGTGTCCACTTACTAGAAATGCGACAAAGCGTGGTGAAAAGAAGGCAGTTCCTCTGCCTTCTAGGAACTTCGTCCAGTGGGTACACAATCCCCAGAGCAATGGATGCAGTGTGGGCTGAGTTCCTGGGAGCTGCTGTAGGCAGGAGGAGCTGAGGGATCAGAAGGGGGAGTCGGCTCCTAAGGCTGCTAGAAGGACGTGGGGCCGGAACAAGTGGAAAGTAGGGAAGCAGGGATTCTGGACCCACAGGGTTGGGGGGGAGGCGCGGAGGCAGGTGGTGTCGGCCCATGGCCCAGCCCGCTCAGTGACAGCGGGCAGTCTCACCGAGGAGAAGAGTTGGGGTAAAACTGCCGGCAGGCTAGGTTGGGCCCGCACGGAGGGGCGTTTGGAGTGCCGGGTGGGGGAACTTAGACTTCACCTGTCAGCAGTTCAGAGCTGTTACACATTAAATATTGGGGCGGGCTAGTATGTGCAGACCTGCTGGGAGGTAAACCGGAGGCAGGAAGACGTGAAAGAAGGGCACCTGTTCGGACATCAGGACAGTGTTCAGGCCCAGGGTCGTGGATACGGGATCGGCGTTACCTGTGAGACTGAGGAGGAGGAAGTGAGTTAGAGAGATGGTCGCCCATTGTTTCGGAAGCCTTTATTCCTTCTGTTGGACACCGGCCTGGTTCTCGTGAGGGCTCAAGCAGCTCAGTCCAGTGACTGTAATCCAGCCTATGCGGAGTGCGGTGACAGAGGTGTGTGTAGAAGACAGGTTGGTTCACAGGGTCGGGGGACAGTTTCCAAATTAACAAAGTGGGAAGAGAAAGAAGTTGAGCCCAGATGAAGTGCCAGCAGCAGCCCCGCTGAGAGAGAGAGAAGAGTCTCAAGGGCAGCGGGGCTTTAGGGAGAAGGTACTAAATCCCCTTGTACCATCTTGAGCATGAGAGGCCGGTCTGCTCTGAGTGGAAATACCCACGAGATAGTTGGTGTTATCAGTGATCTGTTTGAACGTTACAGGACTTCTTGACTCGGAAGGTCTTGAACTTTAAAAGCCACGATTACTTGGTTCAGTCGGACCAGGATTAGCAGCTGCAGTCACGCTAGAAATATTAATTAATAAAAGATGAGACAAAGGTTGGTTGTGCTGTTTTCTGCCCGGAAGGCTAGGTATCTGCCTTCTGTCAGCTTAGGGCCAGTCAGAGCCTTAGCACGACACTGCGGCTTGGAGGTGGCTCACACGGACAGCAGCATAGCGCTTCGGTGGATCGGGAAAGAGTGAGGGAGCCATGAGGTTCCACTTCCAGAAGGGACGGGGTTTAGGTGCTGGCAGAAGACAGCACGCAGGCGGTTGAGCAGTTCTGTCAAAGGAGCAATCGGCCCCCTTGTCCACGGCTCTGGCCTGAGCTCGCTGGACCTGGAGCGCTCCCGGGGCTCCTTGTGGCGCCAGCACAGCCTTGTCAGCTTTCAGCCCGTCTTGCCCTCTGCGTCTCTTGTCCTTGCCTGCCTGCCTGGGTGGCAGGAAACGTCCAGGCCTCGGAAAGAAAGGTGCTAGAATTCCTCAGCCACAAACCACTTGTGGCACCTGAAAGAGAACGTTGAACAGTAGTTTGCCAAGTAGCTTATAATTGTATGGCTTCTCTTACAGGCGACATTAACTACCAGGAGTTTGCCAAAAGACTCTGGGGTGACATCTACTTCAACCCCAAGACGTAAGTAGGGTGTGGGAAGTGATGCTTGAGGGGTGAGCCACTGTCCCAGTGAGTGAGGACAAGGAGGGAGAGAGTTCTGAAGATTCAGACCTTTTTTCTTAGTTGTGAGCTACCATCCCTCCTCCTCTAAGCGAGCCGCTTTCATGAACTCCTGACGGGGCGAGAGGCTGCTTCTCCCGGGGTTTCCACAGCTCAGGGCAGGCACCTGCGAGAGGCAGAACCACCTGCCCTCTCAGGAGTCGGGGGACGTTAGGCTCTCCCACATGCACGCCGCTTCCCCTTGGCCCTGCTCAGGTACAGACTCGGGAAGTTCACCCCGGAGGTCGGCGACACGGCCTTCTTCCTCCTGGATCGCCCGTAACTCTCCTGTTTCTCTTTAGGCGGAAGTTTACCAAAAAGGCCCCAACCAGCAGCTCCCAGAGGAGCTTCGTGGAGTTTATCTTGGAGCCCCTTTATAAGATCCTTGCTCAGGTATGGGTGTTGGGCCACCTGGTTTAAGTCTGCCCTTCTAATAAGCACAAGATGAACTTGGCCGTCCCCCTACCCCTGAACCTGCTCCGTTTTGTGTTGCCGAGAATGGAGATGGTTAGTCACCGATCCTGTGGATCCGGAACACTACCATCCTCTAAGTGCTGTTGAATTGGGGGGCGGGGAGGGGGTTGAAAAAAAGTGTTCATCAGTGAGCATCTGAGTGAAGGAATTATGGTACATCCCATAAAATGAAGTATTTTGTAGCCATTAAAAGAATGGCAGTGACCTTGGTTTTGATGACTTCTGGGCACGTTGGCATGTGATGGTTTCAGGTTGGACAAGGTGCATCCGACGGTGGCACGGATGTGGTTACACAGGGGTTGCTCCAAAGAGAAGCGTATCATGTTGCATCTGCATGAATTTGTGCTCCCTAAAAGGCAGACCTGAGAGTAATGATGTTGTACCAGAATTTTTTAAAAGATTTTATTTAATTATTTTTAGACAGAGGAGGAGAAAGAAGGGAGAAAGAGAGGAAGAAACATCATTGTGTGGTTGCCTCTCACGTACCCCCCACCCCCCAACCAGGGACCTGGCCTGCAACCCAGGCATGTACTCTGACTGAGAATCGAACCAGCAAACCTTTGGTTCGCAGGCAGGCACTCAACCCACTGAGCCATACCAGCCAGGGCTATAGAGACTTTTCTCTTAAGACAATTGTAAAATATGCAAGTGTTGACTAAGTACTGTGCCCTGTGAACACACGCGTATACACATAATGTGTGTGGCTAGTCCAGCTTTAAAATAGGAAACCATAGCAGCAAGACAAAATAAGGTGTTAAAATTTATTAGTGCTAAAAACTACTCAGTATCTTGTGTCAGACTAGAAAGGAGTAATAAAAGAAATTCACAGAATCTGTCTCGGCAGAGACCTGGAGTCTGCCAAGGGCGATTTGGCTTGGCCCTGCCCTGACAGCGGATGGGCTGGTACGTGACCTTTTTTGGTTCCCTCCAGTGCAGTCAGTGATCCTCTAAATCCTAGAAGTCTCCGAATAGGGAAGGGTAAGGGATTGCCTCAGTGGGATGAGATACTGCGTTTCAGACACTAGGGGGCAGCACTGACAGCAGTCCATCTGTGAGTGCCAGGTTTACTGTCCTGTGTGGGCATTTTACCAAGTCTGCTTTGCCCAGGGTTGGTTTGCAGGGTAGGTACCAGAGATCTCCTTGAAACTACATTGTCCTTGCCAAAAGCTCTCCCCATAGATGAAAACCTAGTGCATTGAAGTTTCAGATTGCCCACTGGCCTTCTCTTGTTCTCCGAGGCTGTCACTGCAGCTGATGTGATGTCTGGTACTGTCACAGGTTGTGGGCGATGTGGACACCAGCCTCCCGAGGACCCTGGATGAGCTTGGCATCCATCTGACCAAGGAGGAGCTGAAGCTGAACATCCGTCCCTTGCTCAGGCTGGTCTGCAAAAAGTTCTTTGGCGAATTCACAGGTAATACCAAGCTCATGGCCCCTCACGTCACTGTCATTACTCCCTGCCACGCATCCTGAGGGGCTTTTTCCTGACCCACAGTGGTGGCCAGAGATCTGAGGCTCTTTGGTGGACGTTTACTACAAATAAACCACAGGTCGGGGCACAGAGCACCTGGGTTTTTTCCTAGCTGCTTTCCTTAGTGGATGATACTAAGAATCCTATCTTGGAAAACAAAAGCAATTAAATTTCCCTACCAGGAGGAGCACACAAGTAAAGGAAATGGGGAGGCAGATTCTGAGGTTCTGTGTTTTCGCCAGGGGCAGTCAGGAAGGTGAACTCATGGGTGATGTGAATCAGTGGGGAAAGCACCAGGCCAGGACTTGGGAGACAGGTTGTAGACTCAAATTTCTCTTTCTCCTGAGCTTGTCTCTCCCGTATTTTACTTACACAGAAGGCAGGTGATACAGGAGAATGGGCCCTGGACTGGTTAAGAAAAGGCTAGAGTCTCAGTCCTGGCCTTCCGTGGGCTGACCCTGGGCCAGCCACCCAGTTCTTCTACGACTCCCGTCTGCGACATAAAGGAGAGGAAAAGGTGTCGGCCAAGGACCCCATCAGCAGTCTCTTCCTTGGGAGTCGAGTGAGATGTAGGCATCTGAGTCTCCAAAGCGCATGATGTCAGCACTGTGTTGGGGCTGGCCGTCAGCCTGACATGGCAGGTGCCACTGAAGCAGACATGCCTCCCCTAGGTGCCAGTGGAGGTTTTCTCTTGGATGGCTTGTCGGCTGTCAGGGAGGGAGGAGTCCCTTCTAGGGTTGCTCTCAGCAGACCTAGGAAGGACATGGGGTGCTTACTTGGCTTCATGTGCGTGCCCAGTGAGTGCTCACATTCAATGAAAGGGCATGGGTTGGTGGAGATACTTGAAAGCTTGTGTCGGCCGAGCTCCAAGGAACCAGAGACGAGCTTTTTGTCCTTTCTGACATCAGTGCGACTCCGGCCTTTTAGCAGCGTACCCCCAAGAAATGGGGTATCACTCCCCCCGAGAATCACCGTGTCGTGGCTTTCAGAGCAGGAAGTCGCCCTCTCGCTTTCTGCTCTCTGACCATCGTGAGTGGATGCGGAAGGTAACTCGCACCCCCGCTGCGAGGGCAGGGAGTGACGGCTTTCTCGTCCCCCGCAGGCTTCGTGGACATGTGTGTGCAGCACATCCCTTCCCCCAAGGCGGGCGCCAAGCCCAAGATCGAGCACACCTACACTGGCGGTGTGGACTCCGACCTCGGCGAGGCCATGAGCGACTGCGACCCTGATGTAAGGGAATGTGGCTCCTGGCGCTCTGATTTCTTCTCTCTTGGGCGGGATGCTGTTCTCTGGTGGCAGGAGTAACTCGGTCCCACCCCTTCCGTGCGTGCCCCTCCCCGTGAGCAGGCAGGCAGACCCGAATTCGAAGCCGGATGTTGCCACCATAGTGGTATGATCTTGGGGGCGTTCTTCAGTCCTTCTGAGCCTCAGGGTCTTGGCCTATAAAGTGAGGGTGATAGGATGCGTGTGGTCATTATGGGGATTAAATAAGATTAAGAAACTGTTATGGTGCCTGCCAGGTAGTAAAGATTCAGCCAGTGATTGCTAACCTGGTCAGTCCTGGCTTTGGAAAAACTTTCCCAGCCGTACCTTCGGCGGTCGGTCTGCTTGCCTGAGCACCCAGCCAGATGGGAATTGTGAGTTACATCTTTGTAGGAAGTTTGGGGCAAGTCAGGCTTGTAAGCTTGCAAATTAGCAATGTTGATCTGCTATCTTAAATCTGCTTTTCTTCCCTGTTGCCCTCATCTCCCCAGAAAGAAAAATGGAAAATAAGGGTTTTTTTTTTTTGGTTAGTTTTGGGTTTTGCTGCGCGTTCCTTGAACATCTGTTTATTAGCAGGGGGAGAGCGTGGTTGGAATTTTCCCCGGAGATCACCCCATCCTCCTGGAGGTCGGAGCTGCCTCCTCACAGAGCTCATGCCATTGCTGGGGTTGGGGGTGGGGAACAGTGGTGCTTGCCTGGAGAGTGTGTGTGGCTGAGGCCGCTTTCTGTCCCCTCCCCCAGGGCCCCCTGATGTGCCACACTACCAAGATGTACAGCACAGATGATGGAGTTCAGTTTCATGCCTTTGGCCGGGTGCTGAGCGGCACCATCCATGCCGGGCAGCCTGTGAAGGTGCTGGGGGAGAACTACACCCTGGAGGATGAGGAGGACTCCCAGATATGCACCGTGGGCCGCCTTTGGGTCTCTGTGGCCAGGTACTGCTACCCAGGGCCTCTGAGGGCCTGACTTGTCCTCTGTGCTGGAACTGCCCCAAGCAGCTGGAAGGGGCCATTCTCCCTGGAGACACAGCAGCTGCCTGGCTCCCTCCACTGGGGCGGAGTGACCCTTCCCCCGCGGAGCTGTTGACTTCCAGGTCCCACCACCCCGCGTGGCGAGGGCCACCAGCCAGCGGCTGCGGAGATGAGGCCGGCGCCTCACTTTGCACATGGATGGCGTATGAGAACGTCTGTAGCGGCATTTCTGCTGCTCTTCATCCTCATCCCCTCTTCCTCTTCTGTGTTCCTCGAGTCATAACTGTAATGGTTTTGCCCCAAAAGAAATTGTTTCCCAGTCTCCACTGACTATTCTCTGACCAACAGAGAAGACTGCTGCATCCCTTGTAGCAATCCCATTTGCAGAAAAACCTTAACTTGGGCCGCAGGGCTGCTTGTTGGCTCCTAAGTGCAGCATCTCCGCTGGGAAACAGAACCAGGCCGTCCTGGTCCCAACATGGTTGCTGGGCCTCGCCGAAGGCCCCCTTTCCTCCTCCAAACCCGCCCTGTTCCCTGGAAGGCAGAAGATGAAAGCGCTGGGAGAGCCGCGGTGTATTCTGGGATGCTTTTGGCATCACCCGGCATTCCGTGCCTTTGAGAGCAGCTTGCTTCCCAACAGCGTCCAACTGAGATTAGGTTTTCCTGTCTTGTCCTCTAACCCTTCGCACTTCCTTTCGTGTCACTTAGCGGTTTGTGACTATATACGTGTGTGGTTATGACTGATCGTTTATTACATGCCTTCCCTGCCAGAACATACCTGTTTGGCTGACCCCTGTGTCCGGCTCAGGGCCTGGCACACAGTAGGTGCTGAGTACATTTTTCTGGAATGAACACTCTGCCCCAGTGTCAATGCTGCTTATTGGCTATTGCTCCAGGTACCACATTGAGGTGAACCGAGTTCCTGCTGGCAACTGGGTGCTGATCGAAGGTGTTGATCAACCAATCGTGAAGACGGCGACCATAACTGAACCCCGAGGCAATGAGGAGGTAGAGTTTCCGAAGAGGCAGTTGAACTGGCTTAAGCTAGAGGTTCACAGCAAGGACGGCACACGTGAGCAGTAAGCAGCTGGACTGGCAGGGAACTAACCCAGAGACGCTGCCACTTCCTGGTTCCGGACCTCAGCACAGGCTTGGCTGTCTAGGTCTGACCCTGCTGGAGTTGCCCTGTGCTCTGCTCAGGTGCTAGGGATTCGGAGGAGTGCCTTTTACTCTCTCCCCTCTCTCTCTGTTCTGCCAAGATAGGTGGGAATGAGTGGCCCTTCAGGTCGCCTCCCGGCAGCCCCGTGGCCCCGGTTAGAGAAGAATGTGCTCCTAAGCAGGCCCTCAGCGTCTCTCTTCCCTTTGCACTTGCTGTGCCTACTCAGGCTGGGGGTTCTCACTCCTGTGCCTTTTGGATCTCAGGCTCAGATTTTCCGGCCCTTGAAGTTCAACACCACATCCGTTATCAAGATTGCCGTGGAGCCAGTCAACCCCTCCGAGCTGCCCAAGATGCTGGACGGTCTGCGCAAAGTCAACAAGAGCTACCCGTCCCTCACCACCAAGGTAGGCCCGAGGCCTGCGACGCTGCCACGCCCCGCCTGCCCCAGCTCAGTGGTCTGTGCCGCCTGCTGCTTCGTGTCCACCAGGTGTCTGACCCGCTGCTTCCAACAGCCTGCACCAGGACCTAACCCCTGTCGCTGTCATTTGGATGACATGGGGGCACAGGGCTGGTGCACACACGTGCATCTTTCACAAGTGCCTAGACAGGAAAGAGATGCTTCTTCAAGAGTATACTTTGAATTAATTTTCCAAAAAATATGGAGGGGGAAGTGAGTCCCTCTGTCCCTTCTACACTCTCTTGCCCACCAGCACACCTTTGAGGAGTTGGCCAGGGCCAAAGGGTCAGCATATGTCTACAGACACAGGGCAGGGTTTTCCCTAAATGGCTAAAGTGGGAATAAAGTTGACTCACACCCTGACCCATGTGGCTTAGTTGGTCGAGCCTCTTCCCATGAGGCGAAAGGTCCCTGGCTCGGCTGCCAATCAGGGCTCCAGCCTGGGTTGTGGGTTCGGACCCCTGTCAGAGCGCATAGCAACGGTGCATAGCGACAGATCAGTGTTTCTTGCATCACTGTTTAGACAAAATCTTTTTGTAAAAATTGGTGATGCCCCTGCCTGGTGCGGCTCAGTCGGCTGAACACGGGCCTGCGGACCCAAAGGTCACCAGTTTGATTCCCAGTCAGGGCACATGCCTGGGTTGTTGGCCAGGTCCTCAGTTGAGGGAGTTCGAGAGGCAACTACACGCTGGTGTTTCTCTCCCTCTTTCTCCCTCTCCCCTCTCTAAAAATAAGTTATTTTCAAAAGTGGTGATCTCACACCCAGTAGCACTGTGCTGAGTGATCAGATGTCTCAAGGATGTTCTCTCCACTGGTCCTTGTTGGACAGGCTGGAACCAGATAGTGGACCCAGGCACCTCCTTTCGGGGTCCAGCCTTGATTCCTCTTAGGTCTGCTGTCGTGGGCACAAGAGAACCCAGGCTGCGACCCCAGGGCTGCTGTGTTTCAGGTGGAAGAGTCCGGCGAGCACGTGATTCTGGGGACTGGGGAGCTCTACCTGGACTGCGTGATGCACGATTTGCGGAAGATGTACTCAGAGATAGACATCAAGGTAAAGCAGCAGCCCCTCTCTTGAGTGACAGCCTGGCCAGGGGCCTGGCTCACAGCTCCAGACGTGATTTCACAAGCAACTAAAACCTGGATTCCCCTGGAAGACCCAAGGGGAGCGGGGCACCCCGCTGCCGCAGATCGGTTTCAGAAAAGCGTGATCTGTTGCTCCCTAAATGGGAAGGTATTTGAGATCTGGTTTGCCCCCTTCTGCAAGGTTATTCTCAATGTTGTATATTTAAAGTCAAGGCTCCCAAGCCAAAGTTATTCTTGGTCATTTGTTTAAAAAAGACGAAGTTGGACAGTTAACCCATCTGTGGTGACTGGGGCTCGGGGAGGGTGGTTTCGAGGAGGGAGTGGGGCTGGCTCTCCTGGATTCATCGTCAAGCCTTGAAGGCGCCCCTCAGTTCAACTGCCCGTGTGCACGGCCTCAGCCTCCCGGTGGAGACACACGTTTTCTCTAAAGCCCTTCCGTGCTGGGAGTGAGCGCCCTCAGGCACCCCTCTCAGACTCTCCTGTACGTGCGCCCAGGACTGGCGCTGTAGAAGGTGCAGGGTTCCCCAGGCACAGCCCGCGTGGGAGCTTCAGGGAGGAGCCGTGCCACCCAGACGTCTCGGGTCGAGAGCGGGATGGCTCCTCCCCGGCCGTCTCTGGGGCCACCTCTGACAGACCCGCGGAGGTACTCAGTGAACGGTGGTGGGTCTGCTACACAGATGTGGAAAGGTACCTTGGGGCGCTACATTTAAATCTGAATTCGACCCTCGTATACTTGGCCCCAGAACACAGATGTTGCACCACACTACATTTTCTCAGGTTTCTTAGTGATGGTGACTTGTAGGGACTTTTAGCTTACTAGTTCATTTATCACAGGTGCTGATTAAGACTAGGGGTTCTCACGGATTTCGTGTCAAGGGGCCCTCGGAATTCCCTCAGGCAGAAGGTCGTCCTTCTCGTCCAGAACAAGACCTTACCTAATAATTTGTCTGGTTCCCAGGTTGCTGATCCCGTTGTTACCTTTTGTGAGACAGTGGTAGAAACATCCTCCCTCAAGTGCTTTGCTGAAACGCCCAATAAGAAGTAAGCTTGGAGCCCTGGCTGGGTGGTATGGTTGTTGCATCATCCCGTACTCCAAAAGGTTGCGGGTTCAATTCCCGGTCAGGGCATATACCTGAGTTGTGGGTTCAGTCCCCAGTTGGGGTGCAGACAGTAGGCAGCTGATGTTTCTCTGTCACATCGATG
Source organism: Anoura caudifer (assembly GCA_004027475.1). Classification (NCBI taxonomy): domain Eukaryota; kingdom Metazoa; phylum Chordata; class Mammalia; order Chiroptera; family Phyllostomidae; genus Anoura; species Anoura caudifer. The sequence goes on along the minus strand of PVKU01000758.1, from coordinate 224,331 downwards.
TTTCTCTTCCTCTCTATCCCTTCCTTTCTGTCTGAAATCAATAAACGTATCCTCAGGTGAGGATTTAAAAAATAAATTTTAAAAAAGGAAGTAAGCTGGGGTCGCAGAGTCCCTTGGACTGCCAGGAGACACTCTCCCCTCCCCACCAGGTCCACCTCAGTCACAAGCTCTGCGGAAGCAAAGCCCCCACAGCCTTGGGGTGGGGGTGCTCAGGAGGCCTGAGTTGCAGCCCAGGCCCCTGCCCCGTTGCACCTTTGGGCACGGTCCTGAGAGGCCCCTGCCGGGCTTTCCCGTTCAGGATGACTTGCAGTCATCCCTTCTCCCTCCCTGTGTCATGTAACCGTCTTAGATGTTGCCCCAAACCTTACTTTTTAAACAGTGGTAGATTCTAGTGGAGGAGGACAGAAGCTAAGCCCCTTTTGGCTCGACCCTGCCCCTGTGGCTCTCACTAATGTCACTTCCTTCGCTGTCCCCTTTGTTACCCTTTCCTTAGGAGTGGCCCTTCCGTTTGTCCCACTCACCCACCTCACGACTCCTTTCCTTTCTAACCAGAAACAAGATCACCATGATCGCTGAGCCTCTGGAGAAGGGCCTGGCCGAAGACATCGAGAACGAGGTGGTCCAGATCACGTGGAACAGGCAAGAACGCAGCCCGGGTGCCGGGGCGGCAAGGCGGGGCACCACCGCGTGCCCACTGGGTCCCTGGTGCCACGCTTCCTCCAGAAAGTAGCTCTGGGCGCGGTGCGGGTGGGCCGCAGTGACTGCCTCCGGAAAGGCAGGGCCGGCGGCCCCCGGTGCCCACGGTCACAGAGCGGGCCGAGCCCTCCGTCCTCTCCCCCTTCCCCAGGAAGAAGCTGGGAGAGTTCTTCCAGACCAAGTACGATTGGGATCTGCTCGCTGCCCGTTCCATCTGGGCTTTCGGCCCCGACGCCACTGGGCCCAACATCCTGGTGGACGACACCCTGCCCTCTGAGGTACAGCGGGGCCGGTGGGGGCCACGTGGCGGTCTCTTAGCTCAAGTGCAGAAACTGCAGAGTGTTCTTTTTTTTCCCCTGAAAGTATCTGTGTCTTCTGGTGAAGGAGAATGTGCTCTTACCAATGTGCCTACCTTCTCCTCCCTCTAAACTCTGGCTGTTGCCACGGTCACTACTAAAGGACCCTTATGTTCCGTGCAGGTGGACAAGGCTCTTCTTGGCTCAGTGAAGGACAGCATTGTCCAGGGTTTCCAGTGGGGAACCAGGGAAGGACCCCTCTGTGATGAGCGTGAGTCTGCCAGTCTCTCCACGTCCCCTCCCTTAGTCCTGTGGGGTCCTGGCACCCGGGTGCAGGGGCTGGGTGGGTGGGCTCCTCTTTGGGACCTGGCAGGAGAAGCGACTTGGGGCACACGGGGCCATCCCACGTCCTGGGCCAGCCTCCCCCCTCTGTCCCTCCTGATCCTGTTGCTGCCACTTTGTACATCCTGGAAACGGAGTCATTTCTAGATTGACATTTGTTCCTCATTCCTGAGAAGGAACGTGTTTGAGGAGGTGGGTCAAGAGGAAGATGGGATTGGAGCGGTTTATAGAACAGAACTGGCCTTCATTGGAACAAATACGCAATTCCTAGAACTTACTCTGCCTCCCAAAATAATCAGATGTCCGCAAAAGAAGCCTATAAACTTCTGGGAAAGCTCTGTATGCCCAAGCATGGCCCGAAACAAGCGAGCGCGTACCTAGCTGCTGCCCTTGCCGCAGGCCTCGTGTACCTACCAGAACGCCCATCTGCAGGGCGCTTTCGTGCCTTGCCTTTCGTGGCTGCGAGACAGCTGCAGAGCTCCCAGAGGCTCCTGCTGCTCTGGCTGTGGGCCCACAGCACTGGAACCACTTCTTAAATCGGCCGCCCCATCTCCTTTTCAGTGATCCGAAACGTCAAGTTTAAGATCCTGGATGCCGTGGTCGCCCAGGAGCCGCTGCACCGGGGCGGGGGCCAGATCATCCCCACGGCCAGGAGAGTGGTCTACTCTGCTTTCCTCATGGTGAGTGAGCAGGGCTCTGCTGCTTCGGGGCACCGGGTCCGCAGCCTTCCCCCAGCTGAGGGATGCTTTCTTGCTGCTGCGTTTCAGGCCACTCCTCGCCTGATGGAACCTTACTACTTCGTTGAGGTCCAGGCCCCTGCAGATTGTGTCTCCGCCGTGTACACTGTCCTGGCCAGGCGCAGGTGAGCAGCCCCGGGCACGCTGGGGAGCACAGAGAGGAAGAGCAGAGAGGACGTCACTCAGTCACCCTGGAGGGGTCAGCCTCCCACTCTCTCCATTCCTGAAACCTAATGAGCTGAGTTTTCAGAAGAAAGTAGAACAGGAATGAGGAAATCCCCAGATTTTCTGCGGATTAAAATTTGAGATTCCTTATTGGGCACCCATCCTGAGAGAGCACCTGGGGAAAGGACTGCAGGGGGTTGGTGGTGAGAATGCCTATAAAATCTTGCCCATCGGCATGTCCACTCCGGCCCGGAGGTTACTGCCCCGTGACCTCCGTGAGGAATTAGACTGAGAGGCCCCGCCCTTTCCGCCTCCAGTAGTGCGTGCGTTCACAGCTGCACCCTGACGGTAATTCTCATTTGGGGGCAGATGGCCTCTCCGCTTTCACCGCTGTAGGGTTGGAGACTCAGCCTTTGTTGTTCTGTCTCAGGGGACACGTGACTCAGGATGCGCCCATCCCAGGCTCCCCTCTCTACACCATCAAAGCTTTCATCCCCGCTATCGACTCTTTTGGCTTCGAGACTGACCTGCGGACTCACACCCAGGGGCAGGCCTTTTCCTTGTCTGTCTTTCACCACTGGCAGGTAAGAAAATGCTGCAGGCTGGCCGACCTGGCCTCCCCGCCATGCGAGACCGGTCCCTCTGACCTGTCCCCCTTCCCAGTCCGGACTGAGACTCTCCAGCCTCCTTGAGAAGAGTCCTGCTTCCAGGCCCGAATGCACCGGAGACCTGCCTGGACGCTCTGAAACCCCTTTGCCTTTCAGATTGTTCCTGGTGATCCTCTGGACAAGAGCATTGTCATTCGCCCCTTGGAGCCCCAGCCAGCCCCTCACCTGGCCCGAGAATTCATGATCAAAACCCGGCGCCGGAAGGTGTGTGGTCTCAGACCCCCTCACCCCGCCCCCCATCGCCCCAGCCCCTGGGGCGTTTTCCCTCTCTTCATTGCTGCCTTTTGGGCCCTTATGGCAAAGACTAAGAGCAGCTCACTGTGGACTGTAGAGATGCAGTCTGCATAGGCCTGGGACCCAGTCTGTCTGGGGAAGGAGGACCTGCTCCCCAGTGGCAAGGGCCCTAAATTAAGCAGGGCTCCTGGAACAGCTTGCCCGGCATTCCACCCCCGACCATCCTCCTGCCCACCCACAGCTCTCAGGGGCGCCCCAACTGGTTCACACACCACAGGGCTCATTCTTGTGTTCGCCCCCACCCTCTGCAGGGCCTGAGTGAAGACGTGAGCATCAGCAAGTTCTTCGACGACCCTATGTTGCTGGAGCTCGCCAAGCAGGATGTCGTGCTCAATTACCCCATGTGAGTGCCAGGCTCCTAGCAGCTCCTGCTCCCTGGAGGGGCTGCATCCTGGACTGGAAGCTGGGACCTCGTGTGACTTGGCCTCCGTGTTGTCGGAGAGTGTCGGCGAGCTGCTGTGGCCATCTTAAACAGCCAAGAGCCCCAACTCAGGGCCCAGTGAGGGAGGCAGAAGGTGCCTCCTGGTCCCCTCTCTGGCCTCTACCTGGCTCCGTTCCCAGGGAACAGAGACGAGCTTGGGTTCAGGGAAGGAGAAGGGGACGTACAGTGTTTAACCCCAAGAGGCCCTCTCCTCAGAATTTACATGGAATTTTTCTTTACAAGTTTGACCTCAGCCATGGTTTATGAGTAAACAGAACATTCTGACCTCTGCCTTTCTCTGTTCCTTTCCCCCCGCCCTCCGCCCCCTTTCCTCCAGCACAGTCTGGTCCTGGCACCGGGGCTCTAAAGCTGTGTCGTCTCCCACGAGGCTTCACTGCCTCTGCTCCCAGCTGCAGCCTTCTTCCTGCCCGGGTCCCCGGGGAAGCAGCCTTGTTGGCGAGAGGCGCTCCTGCCTCTTCACGCAGTGTCCCCGTGAGCACGGAGGCCTGTTTACTGCTCCGCTCCCACTTCTGGCGGCCTGTCCCTCTCCCGCGCTTCCCTGGGTGGGACCTGAGCTGGCCTGGGAGGTGTTGGGTGTCTGAGATCGGAGGTCTGCTGCACCTCCCTTCCTGCCCTGAGAGTCCGTGTTGCCCTGGAGGTGGGGGCCAGAACCCTTTGATTTCCACCCTTTGCTCTAAGTTTCCCCTTCCAGCCACTGCCAATCCCTTACGCTGCCCTCCCCCAGGTGAAAAAGAGACTTGTTGATTTTCCGCAAAATTCCTTTATTAGGAACATGTCAGCGATCGATGTGAGGGTCTGACTGCCCTGGGCTGTGGGAACCTACTTTCCCCCCGCATCCTGTGCTGTTCTCTTGATGTAGTCTCTGTACATCGTGTACACGGCACCTGTGGGAACGAGAAGGAAAAACGCCCCTTGGCGTTGGAAGTTGCACCCACCCTCTGACTCCCCCAGGTGTCCCAGGGAGGAGTAACAGCAGAGCAGACCCGGGGGTCTGGCTCCCGCTGGTCCCCGGAGAGTCCAGCTGGCCCGCTCAGCTCTCTGCCCTAGGGCAGACGGCCACTGTGAGCGCCTGGCCGCGCAGCCTGGGGAAACAACCCACTCGACGGTTCACAAAGCATTTCAAGTGCGTTTCTGTCTGAGCAACCTCGCAGCGACCTGGGAGGTGGGCAAGCCAGGGGTGGTTATTGCGTCACACATGGGGGCAGGATGGGAGAAGAGGATTTGTCCCCGTCACATAGCTGTCTGTTTTCATCTCTGGCTCTGGTGATCCAGAGAGGAAGAGAGTTTCAGCCTCAGTTCTGCTGCGTGTTTTTTCCCACCTCTGGGACGAACTGGTCGTGAAACAGACTGCACACTGTCCCCACAGGCCTGGGACAGGAGATTGAACAGGGACCCCCGAAAATGTCTCAGTATGGGGGGGTCACCAAGGACTTGGCACAGAGCCTTGCATAGGGAGTAGGGACTGAAATCATGGTCCCTTAACTGTCAGGACTCAGCTCTTTCTCCTGTGGCCCCACTCACCCAACATGATCGCACCCACGGCACAGGCCTGCGCTGCCACGCGGGTGTGGATCAGGTGTATGGACATCTTGGTGGAGCCTCGAGCCTTCAGCCGGTAAATCCTGTATGCCGCCACCACCAGGCAGCCTCCTAGGCCTGTAGTCAGAGAACATGACCTTGGCCTCATCCATGAAGCACATCGCTCTTGATGAGAGATACACCTCACTAGGCAGACCAGGCATCTGGATGAACAGCTGCTTTGGTGCAGGTCCACGGGGGCTCGGGGCGGTCATTTGGTTCCTTCGGGGGGGCATTTTCAAAGTGGCTGCCCCCTCTGGTGGTGCCCCTCTCCCATATTCAAATAGCCCATCATCATGACTCCCCTGCCCCCATTAGCTCTGCTCTGGGCCCTCAAGCCACTGTTGGCTTCCACATCCTGGTGCAGCTGTTCTGCTTTCCCGGGGCCTTGAGGAGGAAAGCCCTGGGGGAATCCCGGCCGGCCCCTTCCCCTCCAGACATTGGGGTTGGTGCCCCCGGCTTCCCCAAATCCCAGGCACCCCCTCGACCACCACCTCCACCCACCCAGACTTCCTCACTTCATTTTAAGGGAGTGTCCCTTTATCCCCTTGACACCTCTGCTGCTGGTTCCCTCCTGGCTATGGATTGTTGGGTGGGTAGGACTGCTTGAGCGCTTGCTTCATTCCTTGAAAGGACTAGGAGGGATGTTCTCTAAAAGAAGGCCCCCTCTACGCCCCCCGTTCCTTCCTTTCCCACTCACCTATAGGCACCAGTGGAGACTCCCTGGTCTTCCTCAGGAGCTTCTCAGACACGCTGTCTTCACCTTCGGGTGGCACCCACCAGCCTTTGTCAGCAGACATGATCCTGCCCCCAGAGGTTAGCAGCTGGGGTGCCTAGGCTTCAGCCCAGCCCTAGAAGGAGGCGCCCCGCAGTCAGAGCTCCAGCGTCCCTCAGTTTGGAGTGGAAAAGAGAAAGCCGCCCGCCTCGGCCCTCACCATGCCGCTGCCTAACACAGTAGCCCAGGTGCCCCGTCTCAGACGTCTCAGACGCAGGACCTCTGGCACCGTTTCTGTCCATCAGCCTCTTCCCCAGCCCGTTCTGACATCACCGTTTTCCCTGCTTCCCCCTCCCCAATCTGCATCCCTGTGAGTGTTATCCTTGGACCAAAAAAAAAAAAAAAGCAGCTGGAAAAATCCACAGGCGAGGGTGGGAGGAAAAGGCTTTGAACCCTGGGACCCCCCCCCCACCCCCAATTGGCCTTGAGTTTGTGACAGTTACTCCTGAGGGAGCTACAGAGCAAGATCTGGCCCCAGGGAGCCAGAGCCGTCCCAGACTCAGAGATGGCGACCCAATCACTGGAGCCAAGGAGCAAAAATCAGGCATGGGTTTGTGCATGCTTTAGCGTAGGTTTTGGACATGAGTGCTAATGGAACAAACTCTGGTCCCTGCGCTGTTCCCATTTCCAGGTCCATCTCTTGCCAGTTTCTTTGCATATAGCAACTCCCTGCCTCCATCCCTGGGCTGGTGACCCTTATTCTACTTGCTAACCCCTGTAAATGTCTGCTCTGATCGCAAACTAGACAGAGTCCCAGCCCTGGGGTCCTTGCCTGTGGGCTGCCTTCTAAATGTAACCATGAAACAAACTCCCTGCTTGAGGCAACTTTTATACCTGGTTGCCCCTCCTTTCCTAGAGAAGCGACAACTGTTGGCCCCGTGGGCCCTCAGCGTGCTGGTGCTTACCGCGGGAGATGGCTAGGAAGTGGACCGCAAACCGCTGGGCCAGGGCTCAGCGTCTGCCGAACCAGCCACAAGCTGATGATGAAGCCGCCACTGTGGGCTCAGAGAAGCAGTGGCAGGCTTTATGGAGACTTTGAAGTTGGGAACGGAGAGGGGAGGAGATAGGCCAGGGCATCGGTCTTAACCCCCCATCTGCTGAGTTTCAGGCTGGCCTCCAGGCACTGGAAAGGAAAGACCAAATGGAAAGGAGTCCTTAGCAGGTTTCATCTTTGAATTCGTGTGGACATAAATGGCTGGGTCAATGATGGACTTGATCTGGAGAACTGGGATGGGAATATAGAGGCAAGGATGGGTAGGGATCCGGGGTTCTCCCATGGATTATACTGCCTCAAATACTCTCATGAACAAGGTGGGCTGGAAATAAAATCTTCCAGCTGTGGGAGGCAGGCGCTCTGGTCTTGGTCTTGATACCTTCAAGGATGCTTTCTGCACCAAGGAGATTTGTTCAGGAGTTTGAAATAACCGGACTTCCCTCACATCTCTGGGGCTCTTTGTGCCACCTGTGGGTCATGCTCCCTCAGGTTACAGAGATGACAATGACCAGCGTTAGTGCCTATTCTGTTCTAGACATTTGCATTGCAACCTCCGTACTACGCTATATGGTAAGCAGCTGTTTGTTTGTTTTAAATACTTTATTTATTTTCAGATAGAGGAGAAGAGAAGGAGAAAGAGAGGGAGAGAAACAGCAATGTGTGGTTGCCTCTTGTGCACCCCTCACTGGGAACCTGGCTGGCAACCCAGGCATGTGCCCTGACTGGGAATCAAACCGCCGACCCTTCAGTTCACAGGCCGATACTCAATCCACTGAGCCACACCAGCCAGGGCAAGCAGCTCTTTGTTTATAGATGAGGGAACTGTGCTTCCAAGAAGCTATTGGATTTGTCCACCTAGTAAACGGCAGCACTGTGATCTGAACCCAGGTCTGGCTGGCGCCAAAGTCTGTACTCCTGAGCCGCTTTCCGGGAGGCTGGCCAAGCTGAAACCCTCTCCAGATTGATTCTGAAGCGTAGGAATGCCAATCAATCATGCCACTCAATTAGGAAAAGTATCTTCTGGCTAAGCAAGTGGAGAAAGGTTTTGATGCACTCTGGAGAGTCCCGCTCCATCCCAGGCCTTTGTTCCTTCCCTAAACTACTCTCAGCCCCACGCGTCTGTCCAAAAGGGGCTTTTTGGCACTGGAAATTTGTCCAGCAGCTGATGTCTCTCTTCTCTCCCTAGCACTCGCTGCTCCAGGAAGAGACCCAGGGTCACTGCAACTCCCCAAGGCCTTCACGCATCCCCAGTGTCCCTGGGAACTCTCCTCCCAGTCATTCACACACTCTCCCCTGCCACCTCTCCTGGTCCCAGTAGGGGCCTGAAATTCTCAAGAGATGGATGATCTAGCCCAGAGGTGGGGGGTGGGTAGAAATGTCTGGATGAAACAGGGCAAGAATCCAGATCAACTCCAAGCCCTTTAGAAAACAGGAACTAAGCTCTAGCAGGGGTGTCCAACCTTTTGGCGTCTCTGCGTCACACTGGAAGAAGAGCTGTTTTGGGCCACATATTACATTGCAGCACGTAAGCACACACACACACAAAATCTCATAACATTTTAAGTAAATGCACAGTTTCGTGTTGGGCTGCATTCACAGCCATCCTGGGCTGCACGCAGCCCACACACAGGCCGTAGGTTGGACACTCCTGCTAGAGGGGGAAGTTCAGCTTCTCCCTGTTGAGATCATGCTGATGCTCCCCAGCCTCCCAGCGCTGAACTGAGGAAATAATAATAGTTGCTATGATTTACTGAGCACATAAGAGCCAAAAGTGTGCTAGTTGCATTCAGTAGATTACTTTATTCATTGAATAATCCTCACAATAGCTATGAAGTAAACACTGTTACTATTCTTCTTTCCATTTCACTGAGGAAACACTGAGGCTTGCTTAAATGTCTTGCCCAAGGGCCCAGTAACTGACATGGAGAAAAAGGTCCAGACTGCTCACCTTCCCTGAAAGCAAATCTCACTGTCGTGGACTAATGGGAGAATGACTACAGTGGAGGGGAAGTCCTGAAATAGAAGAAAATTGCTTTTTATTTTCAAAAGTGTTTGGAAAACACACAGATCTTTTAAGGAACAGATTTCTGGAGAGTCTTGCTTTAGTAAACATGTAAGATAAAATTAGGATAACATTTTTGTTAATATGCCAAGTCTTTAATAATTATTTTTCCAGCATTTCTACATGAGTAATTTGCTTAGTAAACTTCTTTCTTCCAGATCAGGTCACATTAACAGAAATTCTAGTTTACAGGGCTTTGAGCGAACAATGCTGACAGGCAGGGGGGCCCGAGCGTGGGCTGGCGTTAGACGTGGGTCAGTTAGCTGCTTGGCCACCCACCCTCTAAACACTTGCTCTTCTACCACTCGACCTCTTTGAGTCTCCATCATCTGTAAACCGGAGAGAGCAGGTGCCCACAGGATCATCCTAAGGGTTAAGTAAGATGATTGTGAGAATTCCTGGCACACTCTGCCTGTTCCTCTTTCTTTAGAAAGAGCAAGAGGCAGGGTATGGTTAGCAGGCTGGGGGAGAAGTGGAAAGTCCCTGACGACAGATTCCGGGTGGTCCACAGTGCAGCACACCCTTTCCTGTCCCTCTGAAACCTCCCTGCCTACTGCCACCTCTTGCTGGGCTTCCCTACCTTAACCAGAAGCTTCAGGCTCCCTAGTGTGTTGGGGGAGGAAAAGGGGAGGGTGGGGGGGGGCAGGACTTGAAGCTCCACCCAATCGAAGGCACAGCTGTGTCATATATAGCCCAAGGGAGTTGAGGGACCAAAATGGGTCGTGCAGCCTTTGCCTCGAGCTATGGAGAGCTGTGAGTGAGGGGATGATGGAGAATGAATTGGACGAGGAACAGAGGATGCTCTGAGTTGGGGCTGGAGTGGGAAGGACCCAGGGTGAAGGACTGGGGGTATCACAGAGAAGAAAACACTGGGCCCTGTAGTAGTATCTCGGGCCTAGAGAGGCAGAGTGGGGTAACAGGAACAGGCAGGGGCAGTGGAAGATTCCAGACAATGTGGCTGGGCTGAGGCAGCCCCTAGTAGGTGCCTGAGTTGGGGAGGGTTTAACACTCCCTCCTTCTAAAAACAGGCACTGAGTTCCAAGGACCTTACGGCAATTCTCCAAGGACAGCCCTGAGAGCCACCGGCCTGGAGCCAGAAAAATGCTGTTGGGACCCACTAATCTTTCTGGGGAGACTGCCACATATTTGGAAAACTTCTAAGGGGGTGTTGATAGTGGTAATTAGAAGGCCGAATCAGACCGCAGCGATTCTGATGTTAAAGAACCCTGCCTTGTGAAGGAATGGTTCTGAGCTGCAAAAGGACACCAGTAGAAACCACCGTCTCAGATGACACATGTGCGATGCAGAGATTTGAAATGTGTTGCTAAGGTCCTTGTCTTGGGGGCTTTGGAATCCAAATACCCAGCTTCCTCTACAGCACACTAGGGAAAGGGACTACGGCCTTGGCCGTCTACAAGGTTCAGGCACTTCACGTATCTTATTTAATCCTCACAGTAGCCCCGACACGTAGATGTCATCGTGCCCATCTTAAGAATGAGGAAAGCAAGGCTCTCCATTCGCTCTCCAGAGCGAATTTAAGTGACTTAGCCAGATCACACAAGTAAATGGCCGAGCTACCCAACCAATGATGATGACCACGACCTACCACGGGACGATAGAAAATTAGCCCTAACTATTAATAATGTGATTTCATGTACATTTCATCATCTCATTCCCACACCATCTTAGAAATTCCGGTAGACAAGTACAAACAGCCGGGTAGAGCACACTTCTGAGCCCAGGGCTTCCAGCCATTCCAGGACTTTCTTGCTGTTACCGCACGGGGGGCCTGAGGCAGCCTGCCTGGGGCCAGCTGTAGTGTGTGGGTTCTTGACTCTGTGTAGGAAAGACTTCGCAACACGAGTCCAGGTGGCTGTGAGGGTGCATTTATTCAAGCTGGGGACAGTGACACAAGGAAGGGCTAAGGAAGTGAAGCAGGAAGTAACAGGAGAGCGTAGGTGGGGCTGCCTTAGCTTGCTGGGAAGTCAGAGAAAAAAATGCCTTCGAGGATTGGTTCAGGGAATGAGCCTGGGACAAACAGCCAGCAGCCAGTTAGAGTTTAGGAGACTCGTGCTTGTGGGGAAAGAAGTGGTGGAAGAAGGGAAAGGAAATGGCTCAGGCTGCTCCCTAGAGGGATAGGGCATGCGCCCTGGGTCCTTTGTCTTGAGGCTTTTATCTTTTTCTTGCAGGAATTTTAATGGAGGTCTCATGAGGTTTCCAGTAGAACATTCATCAACTCTCCAGGTGCGCCCTTTCAGGGTCCTTGTCTCCACTGATTGGTCAGGTGACAGGTGGGGGGCCTTTAGTCATTGCACCAGGTTGGGGCGTAGCCCAGCTGGTTTTGCTGCTTTTCCGGGCCTGGAGCTGAAACACAGCTGAGGCCTGGATGTTGTCTCTGGGGAGGAAAGGTTACCCCGGGGGGTGAGGTCCTTGTTTTCCCAGCTTTGCCCCCTGCCAGGCCTTCTGCCCCGGTGACCACCTGCACCTGGCTGTGCATTGCTCAGCCATTTTGTTCAGCTGTCCGTCTCGGTTTCCCTATTCTGCTTGCCAAAGAATTTTTCCTGGCTTCTCACTCTCCTGTCTTATTCTTACTGCCAGCTCCTGCACGGACTTCACCTATTCCTCATTTGCAAGTAGATTAATTAATCGTAGTTTAAAATTCAACGTTAATATACAAGAAAGCGCTAACCAGGCTCTGGGAAACCCTGGTAGGGGCTCACCTTACTGTTCCTTCTGCGCTACTTGTGTTACCTATTCAAAAAAAAAAAAGTGACAACAAAAAAATCTGCTTCGGCCAACATCCCTGTGGCAGGGAGAGGCAGTGTGTGTCCCGCCAGGCTAGCTGAAACTGCTAGGGATTATGAGGGAGGAGTTGCGTTACTAATACCCGCGCCCTGCTGTTAGTACAGGCATCAAGAGCTTCTTTAACAATGCTTTAAAAAAAAAAAAAAGATTTTATTTATTTATCTTTAGAGGGGAAGGGAAGGAGAGAGGGAGAGATATATCAATGTGTGGTTGCCTCTCATGCGTCCCCTGCCGGGAACTGGCCTGCAACCCAGGCATGTGCCCCGACTGGGAATCAAACCTAGATCTTTTGGTTCGTGGGGCCCACGCTCAATCCACTGAGCTACACCAGCCAGGGCATTCTTTAACAATTCTTATTATGGCCAGTCTGGGGCAGGCGGTGCTTCCGGTGGCCAACGGGGAGCTTTCTCAAATCCTACCTCTCTGGGCCTCTGCACCCATCCCCCAGCACAGAAGAATCTGTTCTGAGTTTACCAGACAAGTGGAGACCCTGGAAAATGTGTAATGGAAATAGTGACACGCTGCAGTCCTCAAGTTGACCTTACCGTTCCCAAACCACAGAGCCCCAGGGCGAGTTCTCAAATTGGGTTTTGATCTTTTTCTGCCTGGGCCCCATGTGAATACAGTGATGTTCTCACAGCACTGGGCTCCGTTCCTCCCTGCTGGAAACCAGCCCCATTTCCCTGAGTGAAACTTGAGGCTTTTCTTTTTCTTCCCCCTACTAGCCTTTTTGTGCTAGGAATGGTGAGCCTCCCCTCACTCATTCACTCTGCATCTGTTTTCTAAGCAGCTGCTATGTGCTGGACCCTGCTTTAGAAGCTGGGTGGTATGCTGCGGCCCTCCCTTCCAGGAGCTCCCATTCTAGCAGCCACCCTGGTTTGCTCTGGGCCCTGGTGACTGTCTGGCCTGGAAATCCTCTGGCTTAGGGCTCTGGCCCTAGGTTTCCCACCTGTAATTAGATTAAAGGATGTCAATAGCTGGCAGTGTGACAGAGGAGAGAAAGAAGAGTCTGGAGTAGGAGATAATAGCCTTTGGCTACATTTCTGGTTTTTAAACTATCTGCAGGTAAAACCACTTAACCAGCACTGGCTGGTGTAGTTCAGTGGATTGAGTGCAGGCCTCTGAACCAAGGGATCACGGTTCGATTCCCAGTCAGGGCACATGCCTGGGTTGCAGGCCAGTTCCCAGCAGGGGACACACGAGAAACAACCACACATTGACGTTTCTCTCCCTCTTCCCTTCCCCTCTAAAGATAAGTAAATAGAGTGTATTAAAAAAAAAAAAAAAAACACTTAACAGGCTTGGGTCTCATTATTTCCATCTTCAAAAGTTTGCCCTACCAGAAGAGAGACAGGACTGCAAATTTGGTAGTGTGGGGGAGGAAGAAACTTTCCTCCACCCTGCTAGGTTCTTTCAGCTGGTCTGATAATCAAATAGACATGAGGCAGATTAATGAAGTGGCCAGATTTAATTATGTACATACATGAGGGAGCTCCCCTGATGGGTGAGTCAGAGGGCCCACCTGCAGGAGAGTGTTAGAGACAGAACAGGCAGATGAAGTGTATATGGCATTCTGAGCTATGGATGAGGTAAGGCAGGGGAAGGCCATTCACAGGATGATAAGAAAAGCAGGTTTTCAGTAATTAAAAGTTTGCCCTGTCTTATACATAGGTCATACAAATTTATTTGTGGCAATAACTCTCATTATGAGCAAGGCCCCTAATTTAAATTCTTCAAGGGAGAGGTGGAAATTTCTTGAGCCCTCAGGATCTCAGTTGCCTTTAGCTCAAAAGGATTCATGTGTCAAAGTGACACATCTTACCAAGGCTCGTTCGGAATCCCTTCAGTAGTAAGTAACAGATACAAAAAGTGTGATGTTCTCAACCTCCATGACCAGTGGCTGGTGCTAAAAGATGGGAAGCCTTCCCCCAGCAGATTTATCTATGAATTTATGAGAAAATATCTAATAAACATTAATTATATATTAATTATGTATATAAATAATGCACAATACAAGGCGGGGCCAAAGTAGATTTACCACTGTTTGTATGGAAAATAATACAATAATTAATTCATAATACAAAAATAAGCTGTTTCACATACAACTGTAAACCCTATACATTTGTTTATATATCTTTATATACATATAGGCTATATATACACATATATAATCAAATGTTTTAACACCATATTAAAGATGTTTACTGAAGTCCTAATATGCCCCACAAAAGTGTGTAGTTCAGATGTGGCCACTGAACATGCCTGTGTATTCAGCATTCAGATTAAGAACACAACAGGACCAGCCCCTAAGCAGTTCTCACGCTCCTTTCCAGTAACTACTCTTCCGTCCGGCTAATTACTACCCTTGCTCCTAACAGCACACGTTAGTTTTGCCTGTTTTCGAACTTATATAAATGGAAGGTTTTGTGAGATTCACCTGTCTTACTGTGTGTAATTGATTGTTCTCCTTGCTGCATAATGCACCACTGTGTGAATATAATGCAATTTATCGATCTTTTCTACGGTTGAGGGGCTTTGTGGTAGTTTTCAGTTTTTTTGGCTTTTACAAATAGTGCTGCTATTAATACTCTAAGGGGGATAGGGCTTGAAAAAAGAAAAAAATACTCTAGTACAAGTATTTTGGTGAACCTTTATGCACATTTCTGTGGAATTCCCATGGAGTCATCATGTATCCTTCCGCAGATTCAGCGTTAGTAGATAGTGCCAGTTTTCCAAAGTGATCTGTACCAAATTATACTTGCTTTTAGCAATTTGTGAGAGGTTTAACATTTCAATCAGCATGTACAATGATGTCACCTGTGTTACTTTAACTAACATGTTCTTTATTTAAATTTTCATAAATTCAGTCTTCGCACTTGTTATTTTAAATACATCTGTAGAGGAAATGTGATAATTGGGTACCGGACTGGGGCATGGCAAGAACGCGGGGGGGCAGGGGGCGGGGGGGAGCGGGAAGGGAACTTAAATACAGAGTCCAAGCAGCTGAGTGGGGACAGTGCCTGCTCTGGATAAACAAATGTTACTCAGAAGTAGAGGCCACTTGAATGTAGGGGCTCAAAGTGAACAAATTTTTGACATTTTACTGAGAAACCAGAAATAGGGCTTTTAAAATTTTGGCAATTCATTCATATTTTTGGAAAACACCATACCGGCCAAACAAAACTTCGTTAGTGGGCCAGGTGCCTAACCCTCAAGTTTCCAACCTCTGGGCTGGCTGTTAGGGCCGGATCCAGCTTTCCGGGTGCAGGTGAGGGATTGAAACTCAGTTGTTAGAGCTTAATTTCCTCTCTGGTCAAATGGGTAAAATAAAAGCTTATCCTTTTGTATAGTGATGGTCGAACGAGATGATTCGGGAGTATGAGAGTTGGCAAACACTGTACAGAGTACTTTCCCATCATCTCCTTGGTGCGTCTTCTGCTGTGCACTGACTCAAGCTACTTAAAGTATTTGAGGAATTTTCAGATTCTTACCAGGCGGTTCAAGACTGGAGATTCCTATGCATACAAACTTTTAGAAGTCTTCAGACTGCTGGGATGCAAGGAGTTAAGAGGAAATGGCCTATTAGGGTCTTGTTAATCCGAGAGGTCCAGGACTTCAAATCTATCTAGAAACGCCTCTAAAAGCCACTAATCAAAGGAGCTAGAATGGTAAGTCTACCAAGGGCTCGTAGGATTCTCGAATAACTTCAGAGCAGAACCTAGAAAGGGACATCAGCATCTTGCGGTACACTGGACCAGGGCCCTAGTGGAGCGCAGAGGACAACTCCGGAACTAATTGGACCCACTCAGAATATCCAGGTAAGGGCGTGTGCTCACTGCGCTGTTAGCCGCCCCCTCCAGGGAGGCCCTGCCACGGGGCACTCCGGTCCTGGGAATCAAGATGTTGGAATGTATTGACTCAGAGAAATCTGCATCCACCGTGCAGAATTCACGCGGGTGGGAGATACACGCGCCGCGCCTCCGCCGCGTCCCGGATCGCCCGGGAGCGCGCGCAGCCCCGACCGCGTAAAGTTAGGCGCTCGCGCCCCCGCCAGCGCGCTCTGGGACGCCCCCTCCCACCCGAGCGCCACGTGCCGCACGCCCCCTGCTCCCAGGCCGCGGCGGGACGCCCCCGCCCCCATCGCGGCGCGTAGTGCGCAGGCGCCTCCCCGCGGGTCCGGGCGGCGGCGGGAGCGGCTTTGGCTCCGGCCTCGGCAGGAGACTGAGGCGAAGGCTGCGGCGGCGGCCGAAGAGGAGGAGAAGCGAGGGTGGTGGCGAAGGCGATGGCAGCGCGGGGCACATGAGGCGGCGGCTGGCGGGACGGGCTGAGGCCCGGCGGAGGAGGCGGCTCCGGGGGATCCCGCCGCCCGGTGAGGGGCGACCGCTGGGCGGCTGAAGAAAAGCGGGCAAGGGGCGGGCTCCGGGTGGGGACGGGAGAACTTGTGGCAGGCAGGAGAGGGGCCGCGAGGGACGGGGCGCCGGGAAAGAGGAGGGCTTGGGGGAGGGACAGGGGCGCCGCCGAGTGGTTCCCGCCGGGCACGGAGGGGCATCGCCACCCGCGGCCCGCCGTCGCGTCCTCCCGCTTTGTCCCGGGCGCGCGGTTTCCAAATTGGGAGGGAAACGGCTCGGGGGTGGGTCCGGGCAGCGGGAGGGGGGCCAGGGGGACCCCGGGCGCGCACTTCGGCGGCGTTTTGGCGGTGCTCCCAACTCCGCGGGGCGGTTAGGGGCGCAGGACCGCGCCGGGCGCTCGGCGGGCTGGTCTTTGTCTCCGACGCCCGGCCCCTGACATTTCTTCCGGCGGCCGGGGTACGTTGGAGGCTCCTGGAGCATCTCGCCGCCAGCACTCCTGCCTCCGGCCAATGTTGCAGAGAAGATTCAGTGCAGGGGCTGGAAGGGGCGGGGGCCGGGAAATGGGACAGTTGACTCTTGGTGAACACGTTTTCTTAACTTCACATGATTTCCTCCCATTTAGTGAAAGTTTGGATGACTGTTCTGGGCTTTGTTTTTCCCCTTCCGGCTCCAGATTCAAAATTTAAGAGAAGGCGCTAACGCTGTGATTGTGGGCATTTGTGTGGTTGGCCGCAGCGTTTGGAGCTTTGAAGTGAAAACATTTACGTGAATGTGTGGTTTAGATGTTGGTTTTTTTTTCTTTTCTTTTTTTCCGATTGTTTCTAAGATGGGGATTTCTTTTTCTTTGAGAAATGGGTGAGTTTGTTCTTACCGTTTGCAGGAATTTTTGTTCATTGAGAAGTGGCAGTGGTACGGACTTCTTTGTGCTCACGTTTTATTTTGCTAGCATCAAGACGATGCTTTGTGCAGTCGGATAAATCAAGTTAGAATAAGTTCTGGGTAGGCGTTATATTGTGTGCCTGGTAAGTCTAACATTGTCATACCTCATGTTGTGTATACGTTCAAGTGGGCACATGGGAGAGTGCTGCAAAAGTCATACTACAGATGAATTTTAATTCCTTGATAAACGGAGAACAGCAAGCATATTTCGAGCACATTAATATCTGTAGAAAAGGATTACTAATGTAATTTACGGGTCAAATCCTTTATCTCCCACCCCCAAAGAGGGTTTAGGTATTACTATTCAGATTAAGAAGGTAAAAAAACCCAAAAACTTCATTGCAGGGTCCTTGACTAAAAATATTTTGAATTGTCTTCCTGTTTGCTGGGGTTTTCTGGTTGTAGTTTTTGGAATTTAGCACAGAGTTGTAGTTGCTTTGGATTTCTTAAGTGCTATGTAATGGCAGAATTTGAAAACCGCGAAATAACTATTCCGGGTAAAAGGTGAAAAGCTCTGCTAAGCAAATCTGTGTCTTAGTGTTCGCCAAATCTTTGTGAACAGTGCGGTAGGCAAAGGACATTTTGAAGAGAAGACAGGCAAGTTGTATGGAAGTTCTTTTATTTTCTGTCCTGATTTGTAGCTGTTTAATATTATTTGCTATTTGTCTGAAACTGTTGTGCACTTTTCCAAAGCATTATAAACATCCTCTCTAAAAGTGAATACCTTTAGTTTCTTTTTAGGTTGTGTGACTTTAGAATTGCTCTTCTATTTGGACTAGGTAGCCTCCACAGTTTTCTTTAAAAGGAGCAACGTAACTTTCTACTATTCAGTTCATGAAGGTAGAATTGAGTTTTAGCCTTTAATCCAAAGGGTTTAAAAAGTTACCATATCTTGAACATAACAACCCTACTTATAAATGCTGTTACCTGTAATAATTATTTTTATTCATATTTTATATTTGAATAAATTAGCCAAAGGAAGAGATACAGAGTCTGCATCTGCTTAGCCTCCCCTCCCCCACCCTTAGGCTCACCAATCAATTCAAATTGGGGTCCTAGAATACAAAATATGTCATTCAATCCAGAGTGTCCTTTTCTTCATAAATAGTTTGCTGCATGACAAAGTAACGAGTTCCAACTTTTTTTAAATTTGAAGTTCACGTTTCAAAATAAATGCGATGTGTTCCTATCATCATCATCATCGTCATTATTCATCTGGATAGTTCAGTGCAACTGGAGGTGTGATTCTTGTTTCCAAACTCATGCTTTTCTTGAGCATAGAAATGTGTGGCTTCCATCCAAAATATCTGATAACAAGTTAGTCAAAGAAAGGATGGGATTACTTTTAGTTTGGGTGTGTTTGTTTTGTTTTGTTTTGTTTTGTTTTGTTTTTCTTTTGTAGACCATTCTTTTGAAAACACATATGAGAAGGTAGATTTTAACTGATAACATTAACCTGAAAGTTTGAAAACACTTCTGAGCTTAATATCAGCTAAGTGCCAACAGTTGTGTTTCCAACGTACTGCCGCAACTGATGAGTTTAATGAGCTTATTTTGTGTGGAAGTAAGGACCTAGTCTGTCAAGTCTCAGCATTGCTATTTTCTACCACTCTCAAGAATGAATGAGCAGACACTCAATACTGGCTGGCATACCGGAGTACACCCTTGAGTTTTGCAGATACTGCACTGGCTGACGGCACTTGGGTTTATCATTCAGACCTGTGGAATGTGTTGCCCGAAGGTCCTCCCAGCTGTGCACCCCCCCCCCAAAGACAAGGGTGAGCTCTCTGCGCATAGCATTCTATTTCTAAAGAAATGAAGTGTTCTGTGGAGTGAGTGTTGCTTTTTGAGGCTGTGTTGCTGTAGCACCGGCGCACTTTGGACACAAGTGTTCTGGTGCCCACAGATTTTCATTCAGCGAACCTTTCTTTATTTTTCTTTTTCGGTCAAGTACTTATTTTAGGCACTGAACTAGATGCTGAAGGTTCAGAGATGAATACTATTTGATTTTTGCTCTGAAAGTGCTTATAGTTTAACATGCTAAAAAGGTTTAGCAATCTGGAAATAATCTAACATCTTTGAGTTTAAAAAAAAAACTGTGTAGCATTTGAGAGTGTTGTGTTTTCTCTCTATAAAATGGAATAAAGTTCATACATCCCTATGCTTATCCTCTAATCTCTAAACTGTATTCAAATCTCAGTGGTTACAAAGATTTTTTTTTTTCTACATCTTTGTAGGATTTATCAGTTTTGACCGAATTTATGGTTACTTAACAGTTCTTTCTTTTGGGAACGTTCACAGTAAAGTAGATCTGGACCCTGTCTGTTTTTAGGGAATTCTCTTTGATCCATTCTTGGACCTTCGTTTCCTAATTGTGCATCCAGAGTGGATGTTTGTTTAGTTTCAGAAATGTCCTCCTTGACATACTCTGTTCTTTTGGGTTCTAAGTTCCCTCCTTGTGCTCTGGGTGTTCTTCAGGCTTCTCCAACCCACTGCTCTTCTGATGGATCTTTAATTGTTCTTCCTGAAGTCTTGGTTCTTAGTCGTCTTCTCCTTCCCACTCTTGTCTTAATCTGTGCTGTGGCTTCAGTTATCCCATGTATTTGGAATGCTCCCCGATTTTTCTCGGTAGTTCAGATCCTTTTTCTGGTCCTGGCTGTCTGTCCAACAGATATCTCCCCCTTACATACTCAGTGCTTTGAATTGACTTGCCCAGACTGAGCTTTTGATCTTGGCTCCAAACCTAGACCTTCATTGTACCCTATTTTAGGGTACTTTTTAGATTTTATTTATTTATTTTAGAGAGAGGGGAAGGGAGGGAGAAAGGGGGGGAGAAACATCAATGTATGATTGATAGATCGATTGGTTACCTCTTGCAGGCCCCCAAGTGGGCACCTGGCCAGCGACCCAGGCATGTGCCCTGACTGGGAATCATAGGCTGGCATTCAACCCACTGACCCCACTGGTCAGGGCTCCAACTTTATTTTTAATTTTCCCCAGATGGCTACCCATAGTAGTTCAATATCATTTATTGAATATTCCATCTTTTTCCATTGGTTTGTAATGCAACTTGTATCATACATGAAATTCCTGGATATATTTGGATCTTCAGGACTTTTCCGTTCCATTCCATTGATCTGTAAACCTTTTTGCCAGTTCCACCTTTTATAATTTGTATAGCTTTTACGATACATATAGAGGAGTTTGTATCACCTCGTTATTCTTTCAGAAAATTTCCAACCATTCTTAGTATTTGTTTTTTCACATTCACTTTGGTAGCAGTTTGTCTGGTTCCAAAGAAATCCTGCTGGCATTTTTGAGAAACCAAGATTGCACTACACTGTAAATTAATTTAGGGAGAACTAATATCTTGTGATGGCTTGTGTATCCAAGAGCAAGCATTTAAGTCTTTTGTGTTGTGTTCTTTGGTACTGTTTTTAAGTGTTCTTCATTTAAATTACGTGCATTTCTTGTTAGGCTCCTTCCTGAGTATTTCATCTATTATTTTTCTTTCCTTCAGTTGTATTTCTAGTGCTTGGATATGACTGCCAACTTCTGCAGGGCCTTCTGCACAGTCTTATAATAAAACCCTGAATACACACAGCATAGCAAAAATATCGTTAGGTCTTCGGGTTGTATTCTAGGCTCTACAGCTAATTAGTTGAATGTAAATAATCATGGTGTTTGATATGCTCTTCAGTAAAATAGGGGTGTTAGTCTTATACTGTGGTGTCAAACAGTGAGCCACTGCAGCAGAATAGTTGAAAGATAACTTTAAAATCCATGCAAGTTTTATCTATGAGCTGTAAGTAATTTCTTACTAATATGTGTGACCTTTTCAAATGTATATGTAGTTTATGATAAGTAAACTATAGATTTTAAAACGTTACCAGTTTATGGTAGAGTTTTATCTTTGTGTGTTTTCTCCAAAAACAGATACTGAACATTTAACTGCTGTTTTGTAGGGCTCCGGAGAAGTCTTTTGCAATTTACATAAAGGTCCTTAGGCTCTGAAAGTTGGGGGCTACTGGCCTAGGCAATTCTAGTGTTTCTTTTACAACTAACAGTGTGTGAAGCTTTGAAACTATAGGTCTGTTTGTGGAAGATTTGGATGATAAAGGTGTTTGGTTTTTTTTCCTTAATATAGGAATTTTTAAGCTTATAATGTCAGAAGTGTTAGTTCTTGGATTCTATTTTCAAAAGACCAGATTGACTAGCCTATTTAGATTTATATAGGAAATGGATTAGTGAGAGCGGCAATGTAGGGCTTTCTGGAAGGGAGTTTGTTGTTTGGGTGTCTAAATCAAATAGCTTGCCTTGGCCTCCCGTTCCAATCCGGCCGGTAGTCCAGGTTCACGTCATTCCTTGTGAAAGCTTTGTGTTACAGGTGGGGCAGCTCAAGCACGTGCCCTTCTCAGATTCGCTTGGAAAGGAAAGCTTTCTTTGGGTTTGGGAAAATGATTAGGAGTTGGGGGGAGTGTCTCAGTTCTTTTGTTGAATGTGTACCCTATTATACTTGAACTTAGAAAAGAAGATGGAAAAGTATATTTATGATTTGAAATATGTCCTGGGAGGAAAATTTATAGCTTGCAAAGCATTCTACTGAATAGATTTATTTTGATTACGAGTTAATTATAGTTACTAGTTCAATGAGAAATTTGAAGGAACCACATATTCTTGTCCCAACAGAAGAGTCCTTGATATGAAGGAAAGAAAATGAAGTGGCGTGATTAGGAAAGGAGTATGAGTTTTGTAACATTTTCACATGTCCAGTAACACTTACTAGAACTCGCTTGTAGTAGAGAATGGTAAGCTTTTGGTGGTTGTTTTAATAACCACTTTATAAAACAAAGGTAACTCTTTCCAAAATACTGACTATCAAACAGTTACTAACCAGCAGGTAGGTAGCGATGGGAACAATGATCTACCTCAAGGAAATGTTGGGTATATTGATTTTCTGTGTTGCTTTTGGACCATTTTCTAGTGAGTCGCTAAAGAAATGAGAAGAGCAGCACTATGACGCTAAGCTGCTATATAAGACATCATGTCAAAAGCACTGTCTTTTTTCTACATCCTTACAAATTAAGAATTACCCTCTAGACTCACCATCTGTATTTTAATCTGGAGTGAAATTTTATGTAAGTTGTCTCCTAGACCCCGCCATGCAGGGGCGGGGTGTAATAACTGTACCAAAGGTTCTGTGAGGCAGTTAACACTTTTCTGTGATGTATGCGTTACTTAATTAGGTCTTTATAAATGTATGCAAACATTATGAAATTTGTACCCTGACCTACTTTTACATTTCTCTCGGGGCTTTTACTGCACAGTAAAGCTTTGCCAACTTCATTATTACAGAGTTATTGTATTGTAGAATATACTGAAAAGCAAGTAACAGAGAAATTGTCCGTAGGCCATTGTTAGTTAATATTGGTGTATTCCTACTCAGGCACAAAATTTTATTGGGAGCTTTTGTTTGCTTGCTTGCTTGTTTTTGTCTTTTTACTACAATAAGCATTTTTTCCACGTAATGCACTATTCTTTTAAAACGGGTTAGAAGTGGGCAGGTTTTATTCAGCCAGTAAGGTCTTTAGCTCAGTTTTATTAAAATGTATTTTTCTTTTAGTTGTCAACATGAAAAAGAAAGGTAGGAGTATAGGCTGATACAGCCCCCTTTGGAAAAGGACTAATCTGCTAAAGCTGACACAGCATACCCTGTTACTAGCAGTTCTGCTTTTAGGTGTACAACAGAAATGCGTACATATGTTCACCAGATGGCATATGTGGGACGCTCAGAGTAGCGTTATTCATAATTGCCCCAAACTGGAAACTGCGCAGATACCAATCGATAGTGAATGGATAAATTGTGATGTATTCACAGAATGGCAGTACAATGAAGCAAATGAACAGACCAGAACTAAACGTAACAGAGTTGGTGACTCAGTAGGTGTTGAACAAAAGAAGTCAGACACAAAATGGTATATTCTTTATGATTCCAGAATAAGAGAGTCTATTCCATATGATTCCATTTATATAAAGTTCAAATACAGGTTATATCAGTGGGTGTCAGTGTAGTGTAATACTGTTCCCCAAGGGGCATTTGGCAATGTCGAGATACATGTTTGGTTGTCACAACTGGAAGAGGCCAGGGATGCTGCAGGACGACCTACAGTACCTAGGACAGTCGCCTGCAGCAAAGCATTGTCGAAAAAGTCCGCAGTACGGAAGCTGGCCCTGGGCTGAGGTGATCTGTGCTGTTAGAGGTGTGGGTGGTGGTGTCTCTTGGGTATGCAGGGCGTGATCGTGGCTCTGGGTGGCTAGTGGTGTTTTGCTCAGGGTTTCAGTGCTGGTTACATGGGTGTGTTCAGCTTGTGAAAATTCACTGAACTGTACACTTAGATGTGTGCACGTTTCTGGTATTTTATTTTATGAGTTTTATTTTAGACTTGACAGGTGTGGCTCAGTTGATTGGAGCATCATCGTCCCATACACCAAGGGGTTACGGGTTCGGTCCCGAGTTGTGGTGGGTGCAAGAGGCAACCAGCTGACCCATGTTTCTCTCTCATCTCTCTCTCCTCCCTCCCTCTCCCCTCCTTTCTTTCTCCCTCCTTTTCTCTCTTTAAAATCCACAGGCATGTCCCTAGGTGAGGATTTAAAAAAGCAATTCAGCCCTGACTGTATAGCTCAGCGGATTGAGCACCAGCCTGCAAACGACAGGGCTGGCAGTTTGATTCGCAGTCAGGGCACATGCCTGGGTTGCAGGCCAGGTCCCCAGTAGGGGAAGCGTGTGCAAGAGGCAACCACACATTGAGGTTTCTGTCCCTTTCTTTCTCCCTCCTTTCCCCTCTGTTTAAAAATAAAATAAATAATAATTTTTTAAATTCAAAAATAAAATATTTAAATTTTATTTATTGATATGAGAGAGAGAGAGAAACATGGTTGTTCTGCTTATTTATGCACTCACTAGTTGCCTGTTTTATGTGCCCTGCCCTAGGATCAAACCTGCAGCCTTTGCGTTTGATCGGGACAGTGTTCTAACCAAATGAGGTATGAGGCCAGGGCTCTGTACGTATTTTAGACTTTGATAAAAAATTTACCAAAAAAAAAGTCATGCTTCACATAGAAGTCCAGGTCAAAGACTTCTTTTGAAAGATATGACAGTATGGTAACTCCCACAGCTGTAGCCACTAAGCAGTACACCCCCCCCCCCCCCCGTCCTTTAGTTAGTTGGTGCTTGTGTTCTCCAGGCCCCGTTTTCCTGTTTCAGTTACTTGCATTACCTCACTGGTATCTAGACATTTTACAAAGGTCTTAAACAGCTTTGTTGAGATTTAATTCATACCATACAGGTCACCTATTTATTTAAAGAATACAGTTCAATGTTTTTAGTATATCCATAGCCTTATGTAGCCATCACCACAATCTAATTTTAGAATATTTTTGTTACCCCAAAAAGAGATTTAATACCTATTTGCAATCATTCCCTGCCCCCCACATCTCTAGGCAACCACGAATCTGCCTTTTGTCTCTACATAATTATGGATTTGTTAACAATTATGGACGTCGCCTGAATTTTGTGATCTCTGTTCTGAAACAAGATTTATAATTGTTGTACAACACTTAATTATACAGGTTATATAATAAATTATGTACAACTATTTTGAGGGGCATTTGGGATAAATACTAGATGTGGAATTACCGATCGAGGCATATAAGCATTCTAAGGTCCTTGATAACTATGACCACAGTGCCTTCCAGAAAGATTATAGCAGACCACCCTGTTCTCAGTGTGTGACAGTGTTCGATGCAAATTTTGTATTGTGAACCTCTTCATATTGGCATCATTATACATTTGTTTTATATTGTCTTAGTATACTTGCTTTCCTGCACTGATAAGTGTTCAGACGGTTGGTTTGGCCTAGGCTTGGTTTGGACGAGTGTGCCGGTACTGTTCCTTTGCACGTGAAGACAGGGCCGCTGATGGCGCATGGTGAGTGAACGCGGTATCCCAGGTTCCCCACGCTTCTCCAGCTGGTTTCTTGTGGTTCTTACGTTCAAATAGAATGGCTTTTTGCCAGCACAAATTGGCACTTCACCCACAATATACTGCATTCTGTTTCCTTTTTGTTTAATAGAGCCAAAATTTCAAACTACTTTCTTTCCATTAGGTTTTATATTTGATTCACAATAAAGTATATTTTGTGTTTCTCGAATATTGTCCATAGCCAAGAGCTCTTTGGAAAAACAAGTTGTTTTTGTGTTTGTAATACATAAATTACTGTTTGCTGGTTAGCTGCCATGATGCTTTGCTTAGAAATTGTCACTAGCTAGTTATTAAACATCTATTATCGCTCATGCAGAATTAACTTCCACTTAAAATGTTCCAGTTAAACAAAACTTCATTGTAAACCCTTTAATTGATTCCTTGTCTCTGTACATAAAGCGATCTTATTCAGGAGAGTGAGTCACTAGCACCATTCCTAGCGGATTGCTCAGCTCATGATCCAGGACGCCCAGGGAGTTAATACTTCAGAATCATGGGAAGTCACTATTGAGACTTTTTAGTCCAACTGCTGCTTTTCTGGGATGACTGGGAAATGCCTTCTTGAAAATTTGGCATCTTACTGTTATTTAATTTCACTGCCATTACATTGCCTATTTGCACATAATCTGTTGGTTGGTTGATGAATTGTGCTCTGCTGAAGTAATTTTCATCAAATGTTTTAATAGAAGGGACCTTAGAAATCATCTAATAGGATTCAGGGGTGGCCAACCTTTGGCGTCTCTGGGCCACACATTAAATATACAAACACTTAACGAAAACAAAACAATCTCATAATTTTAAAGTAAATTTATGATTTTGTGTTGGGCCACATTCATGGCCATCCTGGGCTGTGTTTGGCCCGTGGGCTGCGGGTGGACACCCCTGCAAGTTATTTCACCAATGAGAACTGGACGTAGCTTAGTCCTGAAGCACCTGTTTGGAATCTTTTGGCTCCTACTTCAGTGCTTGCTCTGATTATTTCACAAAATTCAAGGTTAGGGATCACCTTCTTAGAATATTTTAGTTCATTCTGGATTTTTTTTTTAATCAAAGAAAACAAGATTTTAAAATATGGTTTAAAAATATGGTGTACCTGTTGCAGGTTTTAGGTTTGTTGTTTTTTAATTAGAAGGAATTTTAAACTTGGATCTGACCCATTTGGATTTGATTGTTGCATTTGCAAAACATTTAGAATAGCACTAGTTATTTTGAAATTTTTAATTTCCTGGTTATTATAGTTCAGTGAGCTTTAAAATGTGACAGGGGACAAGTTATGGGTTTTTTAGTTGTTGATCTGAAACACTTGGGGAGGTGTTTTTGTTGTTGTTTTGTGGTTGTTTTTGTTTTTTACATGAGTCTGTTAGACTTCCAAACATATGTGTGAAAGCAGTATTTCTGGATTGGAAAAAATGATTTGGATAAACTGGAAAGTAAAGTATTTCCCTGTAGAGTCAATACAGTATAAAATATGTTTAACAGATGGTTTCAGTTACCTTTCTCTAGTCTTCCATTGCATAGCATATATAATCGTACATTGAATACCTCTGGAATACAGTTGTTGTTTTTAGAAAGTAAAATTTCTTATAAATTACTAGATTGCAACCTTCTTAGTAAGAGGTAAATACTAATTGCATGAATGAATTTTAGCCTAAAACTTTTTTACTTTTTTATTATGCTAAAATATACAGAACAGAATTTACCATTTTTAAGTATGTAGTTCTCTGGCACCAAGCACATTCCATTGCTGTGCAGCCATCACCACCATTCGTCTCCAGAGCTTTTTTACCTTCCCAACCGAAACTGCACCCATTAAACACTAACTCCCCCTTCGTCCAAGCTTCGTGTAAGTAGAGTCATGTACTTATTATTCCCTGCTTTCAGTTAGCGTAATGTCTTCACTTCAAGGTTCACCCATATTGAAGCATGTGTCAGAATTTTTTCCTTATAAGGCTGAATAATAATCCATTGTATGAGGTCTGTCCAGAAGGTATCCAGCCATGTAATATGGAAAATAGAGACATTTTTTTTGACATTTTATTTATTTATCTTTAGAGGGGAAGGGAAGGAGAGAGGGAAAAGAATATCAATGTATGGTTGCCTCTCGTGTGTCCCCTGCCGGAAACTGACCTGCAACCCAGGCATGTGCCCTGACTGGGAATTGAACCATGATCCTTTGGTTCACAGTTCCGCTCTCAATCCACTGAGCTACACCAGCCAGGGCAAAATAGAGACATTTATTGAAGAAAAAGAAACATTGTACATGGAACAATGACACCTCAGTTTGCTTCAAAGTAGGCACCTTGGGACATCACACAGTTCTAGATGCCATCAGCTGCCCTGTTGAATTTTCCTGATTCTCATCAAAGGTCTGAAATCTCTTCCCTTTCTGGGGTGATTTTAGTTTTGGGAAAAGCCAGAAGTCACAGGGCACCAAATCTGGGCTGTAGGGGGGCTGAGTCACCTGGGTGATTTGATGTTTCACCAGAAACACTGCATGAGATGTGATACGTGAGTGGACATGTTGTGATGAAGCTGCCAGTCACCAGTTGCCCAGAGCTGCGGCCTTCTGAGTCATCCAGATAGTTTCTGTGGAGGAATGTTCAAGCTTAACGCAAAATTTGATGCACTTTCATTGCCATTACTTGGTCATTTTGAATGTGACAGCCACACAGTACGCATGCTCGCTCAACGGTGTCTACCGCCCCCACCAGCTAGTACGGTGAAGTCGTCATTGTTCACGCATGTGCATTCCAGTCCACTCTCCTTGGCTGCCAGGCGACATCGATGTCACACAGACTTACGTTAACAGTGGCTGGACTGTACCTGCACAGACCTCATATGTGTATACCGTATTTATCTGTTCATCTGGCACTGGACAAAAGGTTGAAAAGTTGCTTCAGTCTTTTAGCTCTTGTGAGTAGTGTTGCTGTGAACATGGGTGTGTGAATATATGTCGGTGTCCCTGCTTTTGTTTCTTTCAGGTACGTACCCAGAAGTAGAACTGCTGGACCATATGCTGATTCTATATTTAATATTTTGAGGAAATTGTAACCATAGCATTTTCTACAGTTGGCTGCGCCATTTTACATTCCCACCAGCAGTGCATAGCAAGGATTCCAATTTTTTGATAGTTTGTCAACATTTGTTTTCTTTCTTTTGTTCTTTTAAAGATATTAATGTGGTGGGTTTCTTGGTTTTTGTGTTTTGTGTGGGTTTTTTTTTTCTTTTCTTTTCTTTTTGGCATTTTCCTAATGATTAATAATAGCCTAAAACTTCTTAGAGTTTAAATTCAGATTATTCCAAGCCTTGTTTCTGAAAAAATATATTAAAGCCATTGGTGCGAGAGTGAGGAAATCAGCATACTCATACCCTGAGGGTGGAGCTATAAATAGTTCATAGTTTTTTGGAGGGGTAATTTGGTAATACATATCAACAGGTTTAGAATGTTTAGAGAGATGATGGGTAAATAGTCAGCCTTTTCTTAACACATACAAAATTTTTTTCACAATTATATAACTTGACCCAACAATTCTTTAGGAATTTTTCCTAAATCTATATTTAGGGATGTGTGCAAAGTTATAAGTATTCTAGCAAATCATTGTAAACAACTGTGGCGTCTGGTCACATGTAGGTTAAGTTTTGGTTCAGTGGCCCGGGGGTGGGAGCTGGGTGAGTAGAACCTGGGAATTGGCCTTCAGCATGCACTCTGGGTGATTCTGGTGAAAGCGGTCCGTGGACCACATCTGAGGAAAGTCTACTCACCATCACTTCACATGCTTTATTTTTTACTTTATTTTTAAAATTATTTTATTATTGTTCAATTACAGTTGTCTGCATTTTCCCCCCACCACTCCCCACCCCAGCCAACCCACCTCCCTCCCTTGCTTCCACCCTCCCCTTTGGTTTTGTCCGTGTGTTACATGCTTTAATTTCAGGGTCCATGGTGTGCTAAGGCTCTCTGCAAACTGGTCCCTGGCTTTCCTGTTCAGCCTTCTCTTCAGCTACTTCCCCAGTACCCTCCGTCATGTGCCAGTCTAAGAGCCTTCCTATGCAGCCTTTCACTCGTGCCATTTTCTCCATCTGCCTTGCTTCCACTTCTCGCCCCCGCTCTGCCTGTGGAAGCCATGCCCATCCATCAGAGGCCCACGTGTCTTCTGCAGTAAGCTTACACTCCCCCTGCCCAGCTTTGTGGAGGTGTGATTGACAGCTTATGCTTTTTTAATTCATAGGAATTCATCTTTGTCCCTTCTCTGAACATTTTCACGTTCTGTATTTTTATCCCATTCATTATACTTTGTCCTGAATTATGAAGTGTTAGTGTACCATACTTGTTTTATATTTTTTACTCCCTACAAATTCATTCAGATCTGTTGTTTAATATAGCACACATTCACTGAGTCCTTTTTTGTGTCCTGGGTAGCATACTAAGTGCTAGGGGCTCAGAGAATCTTGAAAAACATGGACTTTCCTCTCAAGAAACCCATATCCCAGCAGGAAAAATCAGTGCCACTAACCTTGATTCTGTCGAAGAAGGCCTGATATTGGTGGAATGAAAAATTACTATGGACTTTCTAGGGAGGGGATTAATTGAGGAGGTCAAGGACACTTGAGCTGACCTTTGGGCTAGATTTTAAAGGACGAAAGTTTTTCCAGGTAGGAAGTAGTGGAAAGATGATTTAAAGTAGGGAAAAAATCAATGAGCAGAGATTCGAATTTATTAAATCACTCAGTGCATAGTTGTTCTAAGTGCCAGGGTTTTAAGAACAAAGTCCTTGCTTAAATTTTATTGGGTGACAGATAATGAACACATTAACAAGTAAAAAATGTGTTCGGTAATGTTAAGTGCTCTTAAGGCAAAAGGCGGGGTAAGGGTGCAGAGTGATGGAGGGACATTATTGTGGGTGGGTGGCAGGGAAGTCTCACTACAGGAGGTGACATCTGAAGAGACGCATAAACAGGTGAGGGAGCAAACCATGAGGATGTTCAGGGGAGCTGGGTGAATGGGGGAAATAACAATTGCATGTGTGAAAATACATAGTGTAAATTGATGTAAATACATATTTAAAATTTTGAAGTAAAACAAATGAGCATTTCTAATAAAATTTTTATAAATAAAATTTAAGTTTTATTAACTTTAAAAAGTTCACAAAACGATTTTTTGAAAAATTCTCACCAAGGCCCTGGCTGGTGTGGCTCAGTGGATTGAGCACCGGACTGTGAAGCAAAGGGTCACCAGTTCGATTCCCAGTCAGGGCACATGCCTGGGTTGTGGACCAGGTTCTCAGTAGGGGGTGTGCAAGAGGCAACCACACATTGGTGTTTCTCTCCCTTTCTGTCACCCTCCCTTCCCCTCTCTAGAAAAATAAGTAAATAAAATCTTTAAAAAAAATTCTCACTGAGGACATGCTTATTGATGTTAGAGAGGGGGCAGGGGGAAAGAGACTGAGGGAGAGAAACATTAATCAGTTGCCTCTTGTGTGCACCCCATGGAGGATGGAATCCGCAACCTAGGGGTGTGCCCTAACCAGGAATTGAACCCATGATCTTTTTAGTTTATAGGACAATGCTTCAACCAACTGAGCCACGCCAGCAGGTCATAAAAGGATTTTTTTTTTTTTAAGATTTTGTTTATTCATTTTTAGGGAATAGGAAAGGGAGGGAGAGAAACATTGATGTGAGAAAGAAACATCACTTGGTTGCCTTTCAAATGCCTCAAACCAGGGACCTGGCCCGCAACCCAGGAATTGAACCTTCCACCTTTTCATCTGTGGGAGTGCCCAGACAACTGAGCTATGCCAGTCAGGGCACAAAAAGAGTTTTTATAAATTTCAATCAGACTTTATGGGGTGTGGAATGTCTTCAGGGGTATTTTCTTTGAAAAAAAATAATATAGTTGTTTGGTTCAAAAAACGACAATGTAAAAAGATACATAATCAAGTCTTGGTCCTACCACGTCCTCCTTGGTCACCTCCATCACTTGCATTCATTTTTTACATGTATCCTTGTTATAGAAGTGTGAGCAAAACTGCAGATTCTTTTCCTCTTATATAAAAAGTATATACTATATACTTACATACCTTCCTATTTTTAAGTTAAGTGTTTTGAATAGCTTAGAATGTTCCTCACTTTTTTTTTTTTTTTTTTACCACCACATGAAATTCTGTTTAAGTAGACGATGGTTCATTTAACCATTCCTTTGATGGGGACGCTTGTGTCGTTCGTAGAAACAGTGCTATCGTGTGATTATTCCCAAAAGTGAGACTGCTAGGTCAGGGGATGGCTGCATTGGTAGTTTTGTGAGCTGTTGCCAACTTGCCATCGGAGCTCCTACCGCTCACATTAACATTGCGTGAGAGTATTTGTTTCTCCATAGCCTCCCCAGCTCATGGATTTTTGCCAGTGTGATTGGAGAGCCTTGTGTCTCATAGTAGTTTGTTTTATTATTTAGATATAATTCACATGCCTTAAAACTTATCCTTTGAAAGTGTATAATTAAGTGGTATGTAGTATATTTTACAAGGTTGTGCGACTGTCACCACTGTCTAATTCTAGAACTTTGTCTAAAGATTTTACTTACTGGTTTTTTGGAAGAGGGGAGTAGGGAGGGGAGAAACATTGATGTGTGAGACATGCATCAGTCGGTTGCCTCTCGCACGACCCCAGTCGGGGACCTGGCCCACAACCCAGGCATGCACCCCAACCGGGAATTGAACCAGCAACCTTTCAGTTCTCAGGCTGGCACTCAATCCACTGAGCCACACCAGCCATGGCTAGTTTTTGGGGGGTGTTTGGTTTTTTTACTCTCTCTATGTGGGAGATTAGTTCTTTGCCAATAAAATAATTATCAAAAACTTTCCCTCCAATCCATTATGTTTCAGTATTGCTTATGATGTATATTTTGTTTTTAACCACAGAGACACTTTTTTTGTATTCAGATTTATTTTTTCCTCCCATTTCCAGAGTTATATCAGATGTTAGCTATGTTTTGTTCTAATAATTTCATGGGTTCAGTTTCTGTATTTAAATAGTTTATATGGGGATTATTCAGATATCTGATGTGAAATATGAATTCTCCTTTTATCTTTTTTTAATCCTCACCCAAGGACATGTTTATTGATTTTGGAGAGAAGAAGAGAAACAGTGATGTGAAATAGAAACATTGATTGGTTGCCTCTTGTATGCGTGCCCCACACAGGGACCAAATTTGCAACCTAGCCATGTGCCCTGACTGGGAATTGAACCTGTGACCTTTGTTTTTTGGGATGATGCTTTAACCAACTGAACCACAGTGGCCAGGGCTCCCCTTTTATCTTTTTTTCCAGCTAGTTATCCTGTTGCTCAAAAACACTAATTAAAAAGTCCATTTTTGCCCCGCTGCTTTGAGGATTCACCTCCCACTAGTGACTTGCTTGCTTTCTCCACTAGAGGCAAAGGAGTAACACATTGTTTAGGGAGAGAATTCTGTTGGCAGGAGATGTAGGACATAAGGTGAAGAAGGGAGAAAGTCGAGTCAGTATTGGTTTATAAAGCCCTTAAGGGTTTTGTTTGTTTGTTTATTTAACTTTGTTTTTCTGCTAGGGTTCTTAAATGCATAAGTTTTTTGGGGTTTTTTTTTTTTTGGTAAACATTTTATTTATCTTTAGAGGGGAAGGGAAGGAGAGAGGGAGAGAAATATCAGTGTATGGTTGCCTCTCATGTGTCCCTTGCTGGGAACTGGCCTGCAACCCAGGCATGTGCCCTGACTAGGAATTGAACCTCGATCCTTTGGTTCACAGGACAGTGCTCAATCCCCTGAGCTACACCAGGCAGGGCCATAAGTTTTATTTCCACACAATTAGGATAATTCTGTTTTGTATCCTACATTAGTTAATAGGTCATGAGCATTTTTCTAAATTTTTGAACTTATTTATTGAACAAATACTTGTTAAGAACCTACCACCATTTGCCAGGCTGTGATTTTAGATACTGGGGATATAAAAACAAAAAACCA
Source organism: Anoura caudifer (assembly GCA_004027475.1). Lineage (NCBI taxonomy): Eukaryota > Metazoa > Chordata > Mammalia > Chiroptera > Phyllostomidae > Anoura > Anoura caudifer. The sequence goes on along the minus strand of PVKU01000758.1, from coordinate 191,158 downwards.
TGTCCTCAAAGGTCTTACATTCTCTAAAGAAAATTATAAAATAAAAATTGTGTGTGTGAGGGTTAAGTGTGCTATAAAGAAATGTTAAGCTGAGTGAGGGCCTGGATAATGACATATGTTAATTTAGAGGGAAGCGAGCTGAGCAAAAATCTCAATAAGAAAATGACTTTTAGTCCTGGCTGGTGTAGCTCAATGGATTGAGCACCAGCCTGTGAACCAAGGGGTCACTGGTTCTATTACCAGTCAGGGCACATGTCTGGATTGCAGGCCAAGTCCCCAGCAGGGGGCACATGAGAGGTAACCACGCATTGATGTTTCTCTGCCTCTTTCTCCTTTCCTTCCCCTCTCTCTAAAAATAAATAAAATCTAAAAATTAAAATAAACAACAACAAACAAAGAAAGTGACTTTTGAGCAAAGACTTGAATAGAGGAGAGAGTCCTGCCAATACATGGAAGGAAAAAAAAGGTATTCAAAGCAGTGAAAATAGCACATGCAGATGTCTTGAGGCAAAAATATAGCATATGTGGTATGATGGGGAGAAGAGTGAGGATGCAAGAGGGAGAACGGAAGGAGATGAGACCAGAAAGCCACTGGTGGCTATATGATGGCGGGCATTATAGAGACTGTGGGAAGAAAGATTTTAGGTTTTATTTCCAGAAAGTTTTGAGTAGAAGAGGGACGTGATTTAGCTTTCTAAAAGCTTTACACTGGTTGCTTGGTGGAGAATAATAGATTTGAGAAGGATGAGACATAACCTAGGGGGCTGTTTAGATTACTGCTTTTCCATTAGTCTTGGTTAGAGGGGAAGGTGGCTTGGATCAGAACGGTAGCAGTGGAGGTGCCAAGAAGTGGTTGGACTGTGGATGTATTTGGAACACAGAGCGAACGAGAGTTGCTGATAGTTTGGCTAAGGAGTGAGTCTGACTTGAAGGGCTGCTCCGAGAAGCTGCATTAAGTGGCGGAACCACTTACTGAGACTGGGCCTGCTAAAGATCCAGTAGGTCCTTGGAGGGTGGGAGGGTTGCTTTGGGGTGTGCTAAATTTCACATGCCTAACAAACGTCCAAGAGAAGGTAAAGAGTGGCAGTCGAACTTTACAGCTGAAGTTCAAGGGAAATGTTGGAGTAAATGGGATATTTTTTACAGCTGGAGTTGCGGTGGAGGAACCAGCAGAGAACACTGAAAGGGGTAGGCTGGTAAGATAGGATAGAAGTCAGTGCGTGTATTTCTAAGTTCAGAAAAGGATGAATGAGACTGAAGTAGAAACTGACCAATAATAGCCACCAGAGAGTATAATATCAGGGAGGCCAAGTGATAAAAAGAAGTGTTTCAAGGAGGAAGGAGTAATTAGTTGTATTAAATATGGCTGAAAGTGTTGACTGGGAGAATTGACCGTCGAATTTGGCAGTGTGGAAGTTACCGGTGGCGGGTGGCTTTGGTATGGAGGTGTGTCGGTGCAGTGCATGGTACCTCCTGTTCCATCAGGAGCACGTATCATAGTTGACTCTCCACTTGTCGATGATCAGTCACTTAGGTGGTTTTCAGTTTTTCAGACATGACGAATGCCCAGATTCAGATGCACACGACGTGTGTGAGAGCATCGTGAAGCAGTAATGCGTACAGGTTGATGGCTTGTGGGTATTTGAGTTAAGGGAGCATGGCGGAGCAAAAATAGAAGACATTGACTGGAGTTTACCCTGTTGGACCAACCTGTGCCGGTGGCTCTGACTTGGATCACATTACTTAACTTTTCTGAGCCTGTTTCTCATTTAAAAGATAAGCTTTTGTGAGGATTAAAATAAATGAGCACCCAGTATAATGCTCATTTTTGTTTCTGTTTATAGGGAAAGTAAGGATTGCTCTCTTTAAAAAGCCAGTGCTGTTCATTGATGTTAATTAATAGGCAAGTTTGGGGGTGGGATGGAAGAAGAGAAGAAAATGAGTTCTCTTGGGAACATGTTCCCGAAGGAGATCCATAAGGAGATTTTTTTCAGTGATAGGAAAGCCTAAGGGAAAATAGCTGAATTTTAGGATTTTTTAAATTTAATTGCATTGTAATCAAAGTACATACTTTGTATGATTTGAATAATTTTAAATATAAAAGACTTGGCCCAGAGTATGGTCTAGCTCAGTGAATGTTCTCTATGTCCTTGAAAAAACTGAGTTCCGCTCTTGGGTGGGGTGCTCTCTAAAGGTCAGTTTGCTTGGAGAAGTTGGTAAGATTGTCTGTCTTTTATATGCTTGCTGTTTTTTCTCTGTTTGTCCTATGCATTATTGCATGAGGGGTACTGAAATCTCCAACTGTTAGTTGTGGGTTTGTCTGTTCTCTTAGTTCAATCAGTTTTTGCTTAGTCTATTTTGAAGCTCTATTAATATGTATACAAACACTTAGGAATTTTACGTCCTGTTGAAGAGTTATCGTAATAAAAGGACCTTCTTTATTTCAGGTAATGATCCTTGCTCTGAAATCTGTTTTGTCTGGTAATAATATACAATTATTCCAGCTTTTTTTAAAGATTTTATTTATCTTTAGAGGGGAAGGGAAGGAAAGAGGGAGAAAAACATCAATGTGTGGTTGCCTCTCATGCATCCCCCGCTGGGAACTGGCCTGCACCCCAGGCATGTGCCCCAACTGGGAATTGAACTGCGATCCTTTGGTTCACCGGCCCACGCTCAATCCACTGAGCTACACCAGCCAGGGCTCCAGCTTTCTCTTGATTATTGTTATAGCATGTTACATCTTTCCTCATTTTTGCTTTTAATCTCTTTCCGGCTCTGTATTTACAGTCAAATGGATTTCTGATAGACAGCATACAGTAGTTGGGCCTTGTTTCTTCAGTCAAATCTGACAATGTCTGCCCCTTAATTGGAGTGTTCAGACCATTTACTGTAACGTGGTTGCTGATGTGGTTGGGTTTAAATACGCCATCTCCCTGTTTGCTCTCTCTTCGCCTCATCTGTTTTTGTGATTCCCTGTTACCCTCTTCGGTAGTGTAGTAGCCGTGCCATTGTTGCGTTACTTTAGGGCTTGATTTAGGGCTTACTCTCTTCATCTTAGGAGTCCGTGCGAGAGTATACGCCACTCCGTGCAGTGTGATGACCTTACCGCGGGGTATTTCTGCTTCCTCACTCTCAGCCTCTGTTCTCATGCTTTTACCTCCACCTCAAAGAAGTGTACGTTAAAAATGTGATCTAAACCCCACAAATTGTCGTCTTTTCTTCTTTAAATGGCCAGTTACCTTTCAAAAAATATTGTAAAATAAGAATACATCAGCTGTCTTTTATAGTTACGTGTCTTTTATTCATTTGCATAGATTAAAATTTCCATCTGATGTCATTTTTCTGTTGCCTGAAATACTTCTTTCAACATTTCTTGTAGTACTGGCTTGCTGAGGATGACTTCTTTTAGCTTTTGTATGTCTGAAAGGTGAAGCGCAGCAGCGCTGGCTGTAACGGGAGTAATGGAGTCTGCCTGGAGACCAGGCAGGGCGCTGGGCACATCCAGTGTACACCGTCCGCGTACCTCCCTTCTAACCAGTGCTGACACCTCAGCCTCGCATCCCCTGAGCTGCACTCACAGAGTTCTCTAGTCCCTATTCTCAGTGCTAAATCAGTTATTCTTCTCCAGTAAGTCCATTTTGTTTCAAGATGCCATTTTTCTACTTTTATTCTTCCCTCATGACTACCAGAAAACCTTGAAGTTCTCCAGTATTTGGTTTTGGGTTGGTTTTTTTCCCAATTCTAATTTTAAACAATAAGATCTTAAACTGTGAAATTTCTCCCTTTGATCTTTGCAAGCTTATTTTATTATTTAGTTTTTATCCAAAAAAAGGGGCATAAGGTCCCTCTTCTGTGTTCATGTGGAACCTATGCATAGTTCCATCTGTAATGTTATTTCTTATTAGTGGTTAAAAGCCCAGATTCTGGAGCCAGACTGGCTGATTTCGGATTCTGGCTTACTCACTTAATAACGGGATAACCTTAAGCAAATTTTATAAGCTTTCTGGACCTCATTTCTTTAATTTAAAAATGGGTCTAATTATATAATCTACCTCCTGAGATAATCCAAATAATATACACTTAATCTTCAAAATCCAGTGAGTTCTGTTTTACGGAAAAATGCAGTGACTTTGACTCGGTCCTGTTAGGGCGTAACTGATAGAACACTCTTTAGATATAAAGAATTTGGGAGGGGATTACATAATTTATTACCATGTTGATGCCAACTAATCCTGCCGCCGCCTCCCCCCCCCCCCCCTTTATTGAATTTACCACTGGCTGACAAAATTACAGAGATTTCAGCCCTGGCTGGTGTGGCTCGGAGGATTGAGTACCAGCCTGTGAATCAAGGGGTCACTGGTTTGATTCCAGGTTGGTCACACGCCTGGGTTGCAGGCCAGGTCCCTGGTTGGGGGCATGTGAGAGGCAACCCGTCGATGTATCTCTCACACACACCAGTGTTTCTCTCCCTCACTTCCTCCCTTTCCGTCTCCCTAAAAATAAAATCTTTTAAAAAATAATACAGGTTTCAGGCACACAGTTCTACATCACCTCATCTGTGCACTGAATCTCACCACCCCAAGTCAAGTCTCCGCCTGTCCCCACTTACCCTCTGTACGCTCTTGGCTCTCCCCTCCGCTCCCCAGTCTACGACCATGAGCTGTTTCTTTTTTGCTCAATCCCTCTACCCTCCCCCAAACCCCCTCCCCACTGCCAGCTAACTTTTAATTTTGTTTTTTAGTGCAAGACAAGGAAGATTTGTAAATTTAATTATTTGGAAACTAGACTAAAAGTAACGCATTTGATTTCTATCCAATAAATGTTATTTAAGGAAACATGATTTTCTCCAGTATTTGGTGTGTGTGTGTGTGTGTGTGTGTGTGTGTGTGTGTGTCCCCATTTGAATTATGGGCTATAATGAATTGCAGTATTCCTTACTTAAAAAGCCATCCTACTTGAATTATCAGGGAGGTCACTTTATAATTATATAATTGTCTAACAACTGTACCGTACACCTGAAACTAATAATAATATTGAATGTAAACTGTAATTGAAAATTTAAATTAAAATATATATATTTATGATAAAGATTTTTTAAAGCCATTCTTGAAAGAGTAACTTTCCCCATTTAAACTTATTTAAGAAATTGATATGACTATATAAAAATAATAAAATCTGAGGGAAGACAGTAAAATGAGGTGTTTATACTAAATGTCAAATGGTTAATGTCTGTATTATGTTAAGACTACATTTTGCAGGTAAATGAGCAAGAGGATTGAACCTAGTCCACAGTGAGGGGGGAATATGGAAGATGTGTATCCTCTTGTATTAAAAACAACATATGGAACCCTGGCTGCTGTGGCTTAGTGGGTTGGGCGTAGTCCCACAAACCAGTTCCGTTCCTGGTCAGGGCCCAGGCCTGCGCTGTGGGCCAGGTGCCCGGCTGGGGATGCGAGAGAGGTGACTGACCCGCGTTCCTCTTACACATCGATGTTTCTCTCCCTCTCTCTCCCTCCCTTCCCCTCTCTCTAAAAAATAAATGCCTCTTTTAAAAAACATACAAATTGACCTAATTTTGAAATACCAGTAGTATATCAGACTGCTGATGAGTTTGAAGTGAAATTGTAATCATTTGTTGCCAGACATTGTCAATTGCTAGGACCTTCTTAGAAAGTCAGGTAACAGTGCAATGCAAGAACTGTGCAGATTCACATTTCTTGGACTTAATATCACTTAACTAAATTTGTAGATAAATTCAGTCAAAGCTTAAAGGATACATTCAAGAAGATTTTAAGTATAAAAGTACACATAAATCATTTGGGGCTTTCCTAAATAGTGGGGTGTTTGGCATTCATTCCCCCATCTCTGGCCAGCACCTGTCACATGTTCCCACATCACTGTCTGTTCGTAGATGGAGTATGGAACTGGTTTCTGTTTTTTCATGAGAGCTATTTACAGGTTAATCGCACACTCTTCTCTCCCTGCTCTATTACCAAGTTTGTTTGGAAGCCAGAGAAAACTATGTCCTGAATCATAGGCTTCTGGCAGCAGAGTGCCAAAAAAAAAAAAAAAAAAAAAAGTTTGGTGCTTTAGTGGCGCAAGAATACAAAGAGACCACACTTGACAAGTTCTGCTTAGAAATGCTAATTCCAGAACCCACCATTTGACTCACTCCATTCTCCCCCACCATCCTGTTGGAGTAATGTGCTCTGTGATATGTAAACCATTCTCTTAATGCTTGCAAGGAGAGGAAAAAGAAGAGTGTGAAAGAAAAGCCTGCTGACTGCTCAGGGGAGAGAAGCAGCGGTGACCGTGCAGCTGAGTGTAGAAAGTCCGTGGTTATCTTAGAAAGAAAATTGTCCGTCCCCCGTTTCATGCAGCACCGATCCTAAACACATCATTTGTGCTCCAGGTACGGATGGAGGGTGCTGTGGCACTCGGAGTGCCGTGGAAAATCAGGCTCTAGGGGTTAGCATTCCCCAGGCCTACAGCATAAGCAATACATGGTGTGTGCTTTTCGAGGTGTTTAAATGGCTACTTTATAGCGTACATAAGCCTTGAAGGGCTTGTTGCCAGTTTTTCCTCCCCACAAAAATGGTAAGATTATTGTATGAGATGCTGAACTGTTGAGAACTTCTTGCATAGCAATAATTATTTTAAAAGATATCTTTGGTGTAGATGGAGGTACAGAGATGACTTTTCTAAGCAAGTGACAGTCGCACTTTCATGGCGTTCTGGAGCAAATAAGAGTCGCAGGCTCGGGGGCGGTGCTTTAGATGCGTGCGCGGGGCAAAGCTGAGTCTGAACTTGTTAGTGTGAGAACAGCGATGGCGTTTCGTAATGGAAGCCTGATTTGCGATCCCCATTCGATGGTTGCATGTTACATACTTGTTTGTGGTTTTATAACGTGTGTGTAGTTAGTGAGAGGGGGAGGGGCGAGCTCAGCTGGACAGCGGGGCTGGAAATGGGGGCGGTCAAAGCCCTGTGACGGAATCTGTGGCTCAGGTTCTGTTTGTGCGTCTCAACACCTGTGATGTAATTGCTGCACTGCATTTCCTCTGTTTTTCATTGGCCTTTTGAACATTGTTGTGGGTTTTTTTCCTTCCTCTCACCCCACCCAAAATATTTTTACATTACTATGAGCACATAACACTTAGGAATTGTTTGAATTTTATTTATTAAATTAATAAATGAACAAAGTCGGCATCAAATGGATGAATCTTGGCCATAGCTTTGCAAAGTTGGCAGAACTTGATAACGAGCAATAATTCATCTTGGATTTTTTTTTTTAAGATTTTATTTAGTTATTTTTAGAGAGGAGAAGGGAGGGGAAAGAGAGGGAAGAGAAACATCAGTATGTGGTTGCCTCTTGAGCATCCCCTACTGGAGACCTGGCCCGAAGTCCAGGCATGTGCCCTGACTGGGAATTAAACCGATGACCCTTTGGTTCGTAGGCTGGCACTCAGTCCACTGAGCCACACTAGCCAGGACTGGATTATTATTTTTTTAAACTGCAATACAGATGCAGCTGTTTTCTTTCTGTGAGCAGTTGAATATGTAAATCACCTCCTACCTCCTGTGGGACATGGGTGTCCCAGTGACTGAGAACCAGCTGTTGGGTGTTTTAACTCAACAGCTTGCTCTTCGTTGGCTGCTCACTCCCCAGTGAGAAGTATTGGCTGCTCCAGGGACAGAGTGGGGATGGAGTACATGGGGTGAGCATTTTCACAAGGCCTTTAGTGACCCAGTTTAAATTCGTTGAGATTTTTCTGCTTTGGCTTTTTCCTATAGATGCATGAGTTCATCTGCTTCAATTTTCACAAGTGACTCATCTTCCTGTCATATTGTCTTAGACTACAGTGTCTTAAGCTGCTTTGGGTCTCTGCTGTGAAGTTCCTCCTACCATGTGTGTCAGGGGGAGAAAACAGTGATACTCAAGCTCAAGCCTGTTTCTGTCTCATGCTGATTGATTTCTGTGGTACACAGAAAACTTTGTTTCTTCCTGAAAATGACATGTTAGTGATCCATTGTTTTCTGTGGGAGGAAGCTTATGCTCTCTGTTTTTTTTCCCTTTCCAGAGGGAATCTGGAAAAGTTGTAAGCAAGACATCATTTCTGTAAGAAAATTTTGGATAGCAGAAGTTCCGGACAACAGGTAAAGTGTGTTTAAACTTCTTTGACGGGGCTGATGATCGCCTACAACCTGCAGAAGCAAATTGGGGGAGAGAAGGAGAAAAGCCAGGTGTACTTAATGTCAGGGGTAACATTAGGGATTTTATAAATACTGCCTTATTTAGATGGTTTTTACCAGGATTCTGGACATAGTTCTGAGAATCTCAGAATAAAACTATCCTTCAAAATGCTGTTTTAAATGGATTTGCCTGCTGATTGGATTTAGTGTCCTCACAGTTCAATTTGCAGGTATTTTTTTAACATTTACTAGAAATGTAATGCAGAATCTTTTAAATTATTTTTTAATTGAGGTTTTTTTTTTTTTTTTTTTTTTTTTAAGAGAAAGTGAGGAGAAAGATACAAACATCAGTTTGTTGTTCCACTTATTTGTATATTGATTGATTGATTGATTCTTGTATGTGCCCTGACCAGGGATCAAACCTTCAGCCTTTGTGTATTGGGATAATTCTCTAACCAACTGAGGTACCTGGCCAGGGTGCTTTTTTTTTTTTTTTTTTAAATCCTCACTTGAGAATATATTTTTATTGATTTTTAGAGAGACAAACATTGATGTGAGAGAGAAACATCAATCAGTTGCCTCCTATACACTCCCTGTCTGGGGATTGAACCCATGACCTTTTGGTATATGGGACAGAGTTCCAACTAACTGAGCCACGTGGCCAGGGCCTTTTTTATTATTTTGTAATATTTTATTTATTTATTTTTAGAGAGAGGAGGGGAAAGAAACATCAATGTGTGGTTGCTGCTCGCACACTCGGAATTGAAGACCTGGCCCAAAATCCAGGCATGTGCCCTGACTGGGAATCGAATGGGCAACCTTTTGGTTTGCCGGGGCAATACCCCAATCCACTGAGCCACACCAATCGGGGCCTTTTTAATTATTTTTAATACTTTGTCACCAAGTCTAAAATTTAAGTTGCCTAATAAGGTTCTTCTTCACAGTGGAGTCTAGCCTAAGTGTCTCCGTTATGTGGTAGTCTTATCATGATTGGACTACTGTCTTTTTTTTTTCTTCTTCTTTTTCTTCTTTTTTCTTTTTTCTCTCTCTCTCTCTTTTTTTTTTTTTTTTGAGATTTTATTTATTTATTTTTAGAGCAGAAGGAAGGAAGACAGAAAGAGGGAAGAGAAATATCAGTGTGTGGTTGCCTTAAGCATACCTCACACCTCACACTGGGGACCTGGCCTGCAACCCAGGCACGTGCCCTGACTGGGAATCAAACCAGTGACCCTTTGGTTAGCATGCTGGCACTCAGTCCACTGAGCCACACCAGCCAGGGCAGGACCAAATATTTTCTTATTTTTTATCTGTATCTCACAAAGTTTTGAAGGCATTATGAAATAATTGTTTGTGTAAAGAATCCATCATACTGTGTCTGAAAGATATATCAGTGATGTATCTTAAAGTGATAGCTACAATTTTACCTTTTAAACTAGGGAAGACATCAAAGCAAACTCGACTTTCTCATTTGGTGGCCCAAGCAAGTGCTGATAGACTGAGGTGAATTGTCCTAGCCAAGGGTAGTAGAGTGAGATGCTATTGATTTTAACGGTCATTCTAGTATGAGCCTTGAAGTTAGATTTCAAGTATGCAGAAAAGTAGTTCCTAGAGATATCAGGAAAACACTTAATTGTTAAAATCTTAATATTTGTTGATGTTTCCTGTGGTATTTCTCCCTTTTTCAGGGCGCGCCAGTTCCATCACCATGAGTTGGAGCTTCCTGACGCGCCTGCTAGAGGAGATCCACAACCACTCCACGTTCGTGGGGAAGATCTGGCTCACGGTCCTGATCGTCTTCCGGATCGTCCTCACCGCTGTGGGGGGGGAGTCCATCTACTACGACGAGCAGAGCAAGTTTGTGTGCAACACAGAGCAGCCAGGCTGCGAGAACGTCTGCTATGACGCCTTCGCGCCTCTCTCGCATGTGCGCTTCTGGGTGTTCCAGATCATCCTGGTGGCCACCCCCTCGGTGATGTACCTGGGCTACGCCATTCATAAGATCGCCAAGATGGAGCATGGTGAAGCAGACAAGAAGGCGGCTCGGAGCAAACCCTATGCCATGCGTTGGAAACAGCACCGGGCTCTGGAAGAAACGGAAGAGGACCATGAAGAGGATCCCATGATGTATCCAGAAATGGAGTTAGAAAGTGAAAAAGAAAATAAAGAGCAGAACCAACCTAAACCCAAGCATGATGGCCGACGGCGGATTCGGGAGGATGGTCTCATGAAAATCTATGTGCTGCAGTTGCTGGCCAGGACCGTGTTTGAGGTGGGCTTTCTGATAGGGCAGTATTTTCTCTATGGCTTCCAAGTCCACCCATCTTACGTGTGCAGTAGAATTCCTTGCCCTCATAAGATAGACTGCTTTATTTCTAGACCCACCGAAAAGACCATCTTCCTTCTGATAATGTACGGTGTTACAGGCCTTTGCTTGTTGCTTAACATTTGGGAGATGCTTCATTTAGGATTTGGGACAATTCGAGACTCACTAAACAGCAAAAGGAGAGAACTGGAAGACCCGGGTGTTTATAATTATCCTTTCACTTGGAACACACCATCGGCTCCCCCTGGCTATAACATCGCTGTCAAACCGGATCAAATCCAGTACACCGAACTGTCCAATGCTAAGATCGCCTACAAGCAGAACAAAGCCAACATCGCCCAGGAACAGCAGTACGGCAGCCACGAGGAGCACCTCCCAGCTGACCTGGAGACGCTGCAGCGGGAGATCAGAATGGCTCAGGAACGCTTGGACCTAGCAATCCAGGCCTACAGCCACCAAAACAACCCCCATGTTGCCCGGGGGAAAAAAGCCAAAGTGGGGTCTAAAGCCGGGTCCAACAAAAGCAGCGCGAGTAGCAAATCAGGGAATGGGAAGACCTCTGTCTGGATTTAATCTTGGCTGGGCTTAAAACTTGTGCTTTTCATAGTTTATAGTAAGCAACGGCTCACTGAATAATGACTTCCATTGAGTAAACATTTGGCTCTGGTTATCTTCAGGGATGCTGTTGGCTTGTGGTCCAAGCTCAGGGGACTCTGAAGGCAGGGCTGGGACAGGGGAAAAGAAGGGGAAGCATCGTGCTCCTGGGCACGTGTTCCAGACGTGTTCCGGTAATAATACAGTTACAGAACTTTACCTTTGTGTCTTCCAGATCCGGAAAAGAACAGATATATTTAAATCATTCTTGTTGAACGGTTTTGTATGTACAGTATTACGGATTTTTTTTTTTTTTTTTTTTTTTTTTTTTTTTATTTTTTTTTTTTTTTTTTTTTTTTTTTTTTTTTTAGTATGAGAACTTTTTTTTGTACTTGTACATTGGACCACTGTAGTTATACTTTTATATTAAAGGGGAAAAAAATCCCAAGGTAATGCCTGCTAGGCCAGTGTTCTTACTTTGTTCAACAAATTCTACCCTGGGTTTCAAGTTTTAACAGATGCTACACCTAATAAAAGTGCCTCTCGTGTTGCAGGGGTGATTTCAGATATGTAAGGAGGAGGAATTCAGTTTTCAGTCTCAGAAAGTAGATCCATACTAGAGGGCTGAGATCTTCCCTCCTTTACTTGAGAAATGTTTGCATCATTCATGTGCCTGGAGTTGTAGCTAGTCATGACAACCTGTTTGTATTTCCAAAGGAGACAAATTGTTCACTGCAGATTTCCTTTAAATATCAAGTATTGCCAGTATATGTTTTGATGGTGTGTATATAATTTAAGTGCTATAGCAATGTGGAGACCTTGTCTAGAATTATTATTAAGATCCCTCTATCACAAAGCAAAGCCACGCTTGGAAAATGAGCCCTAGTAGGATGTTTAGTTGTGGACCTGTTTGACTTGCTTTAAATCTCTATCCAGAAGAAACCTGCTTCTCTCTAGTTTCTTAAGAAACTGGCAATGGCTATTTCCTGCATATGTTAACGTGAGAAATACAAACATTTCCTTGTAAGCTAAGAATGCCCAGAGCTTCTTGTGCTGCACATGGCAGAAGGCCTGAATTCAAATTCCCTCTTTTTTTTATAATTTACTGTGGAATTTTTATAGTTTGCACACTTCTGCCAATGTGGGTTTCTGCGTGGAGGACCTGTCAGACCAGGGATTTTTTCTATAAATAGACCCACAGAGAATTTCAGTGTTTATTCCCCACAAATATATTAGTAAGCGTATCTATTTGTCAGTAACAAACATCAATGTTCAATAACACTCACACTTTGCAATATTTTATTGCCTTTTTCAATCTTGTTTTAGGTTGGAGAGCTTTGCCCTCCACGTTCACATTGTCTGTCTTGCAGTTTATGAGCTGCTGCTGAGGAAGAGCTTGGTAGAGGCTGGAGGGGAGGGGCTTCTGCTTCACCAGGCAGCTTTTCATCCTGGGCCTCACACTCACTCCGTTCCAACAGGAACTGTCTCAGGCCTCTTCTGACTTTGAAATTCCAAAAATACTATTTTCTTAAGTCTTAATTTTAAAATGCCAGTTGTCCATTATTTAGGAGAATCCTAGAACAGCACCTTCGTGGAGTTCTTTTTCTTTCTTCTTTGTTGTTTTCCATTGCATTTCTCTCACTCCCACCTTCAGACAAAAGAAACTCAGGAAAATTTAAGCTTATTTTTCTATCCATGCATTTACCTTTATTTTGTTGCTGCTGCTTTTTTTTAATCTGTAAATTTTGACCTAGAGAAGTTCCTCAGCATCTCTAAACATCTTAAGCAAAAAAAATAAGCTCAGATGAGACTGCAGGGGAAATTTTGGATGATTTGTGTGTATCCTGCGTAATTAATAGACATGCATTATTTCCTTCAAACCAAATGTTTAGTAAACAAATAATTCTAAGAATACAGGCAAGATTTTAAACATGTAAGCCTAGCTAAGCTAAAGAACTGCCAATTAATTCTTAATGTCACTAGAGCTTCAAGCAGATTTCTTAATTGAGAGGCAGAAAATTCTCATACACTCACACCATGTCTTCGGAGCCTGGAGGAGGACAGCGTGGCTTTGCCTGTGGAAAGGTGGGCATCTGAGAGTGATGGGGAAGGAAGGAGTGAGGCAGGCATTCCAGGCGGGCGTCCGGCGCCAGAAGCATCCCCTCAGTTTCTGCACAGCGGCCCTGGCGTTTCACCGTGGTTGTTCTGATGAGAGTGTTATCTCTTCGTCCGGATAATTGTTCACCACCTTAGAGTACGTGCGTGGAAAGAAATCCTAAATCACTTCACAAGTGTGTGCACATTTAAAAATCTTTTTATTCTCTCACTAAAGTTTTAACTGTGACATGGATTTTGCAATTCTCACTGCTTTCTTAGTATATTTCCTTCAGCCTTGGAACATAAGACTCTGCCAGACTTTCCCCCAATGACATCTATGAACCTATATTAAGAAAATGGCCTTGTCAGTGTCTAGCTTAACCCTTTGATTGGGTCTACATTGAATCTATAAAAATATTCCAGCTTTTGTTCTGGAACTGGCAGATACTTGTATACAAAGCCTCCCAGCAGTTTTTTCCTGTCAAAATCATATTCCTGTGAATTGCTGTGTAAGACAGACATGCTCTGTCATGCGGTATTTACTTCTCTAAACAGAAGCCACGTGTTTAGCTCACATACTAGAACCAGGCTGCTGATGTGTTTTACATACACCTTAGCGTGCTGTTGGATTTATGTGGCTGTGGTGCGTCCTTTGTTCCTCTTCCTTAAAATCTGCTATTCAGAGAGAGTTGTAAAATGAACAGACCTTTTTCTTAGTTCAAATTTTGGGGGAGAATTAGATAACATTTTCTCCTAAAGAAATGTTACATGTACTTTTTGTGTCTTGGAGTTTGCTTGATGACTTAGTTTTGTCTGTTTTGATATTTCATTTAAAACCACAAGTGTGTTACTTCATTTGAAGTCAGCTTTTCTGGGGATTTTCCTTGATGAATAATTTGTCTATAGAATTATTTTGATAAAAATGAACTTTGCCTTCTAAAATGTTTCTAAATATTAGGACTCCTACATGTCTTTTAGAAGGACATCTGTATCTTTAAGGGAGAAAAAAAAATCAGGTACCTTCATTCTGTCATTTCTTCTTGGTATAAAGTTAGGCAGTTGACTTTTCCAAGTCTCGGGAGCCGCTTTGCTCTCAGAAGTGGTACGAAGCGGTGAGACCGAGCCTGTGGTAAAAGGTGTTAAAAGATGAACTATTGCTGGTCATTTGTCTTGAGCTCAGAGCTTCAAGAAAAAGAAGTTGGAAGAACTGTGCTGGTAGCGAAGCACCTTTCAGTGCTTGAGGTCACAGCGGTCCGTGATGGTTCAGGACAACCTGCTTGCTCTAAGCCGTTTATGCCAAGAATGGAATTAAATGTTATTCCTATTAGCCATACCTGTGCTTTATCCTTAAGCTTATGAATGTCCGTCTCTGTGCTTTCTGCCTCATTTAAGAGATAGTACACTTCTAAAAATAACATACAGTTCATGATAACTTTTTGGCCAGCCAGCATTCAGTAAAAGGCAAACTTGTTATACTTGAACTTAATTCAAGAAATGCCTTTTTCTAAAGGAAAGGTCTTTCCTGACTGAAGAAAATTACCTGAAGTTGAAGATAAACTGTTGCTGTTCATTTTAATAGGTTCCCAGTATTAAATTAATTTTGTCTTTATAAAATCATGTAGCCCTGGCTGGTGTGGCTCAATGGATTGAGCATCGGCCTGCGAATCAAAGGGTTGCCGGTTCGATTCCCAGTCGGGGTGCATGCGTGGCTAGCGGGCCAGGTCTTCAGTGTGGGGTATGCGAGAGGCAACCACGTGTTGATGTTTCTGTCCCTCTCTCTTCCTCCCTTCTCCTCTGTCTAAAAATAAATAAAATCTTAAAAAAAATAAAATCATGTAATCTCATGAAGAGCTTTAACAGCTGAAAATAATAAAGCCCTGCACCTATACTGTTCAGAGTTTGGAAACAAAATTGCAGCTTACCTACAGATCATAAATCAGTAATAGCTCACAGTCACCATCAAATATTAGAATCATTAAGTTGAATTACATATTTCTTACTCATTCTGGCCAGGCATCATGGAGAATTTAAAAGACTTTATATGTTGTCACTAATGCAGATGCATTTTTGAATGACGATGTCAGATCAGTTTTGGCTTTGCGCGATCCATAGTGTTCCAAAATCCAGGAGTTTAAACAAGAAAGTCCTACTCCCGTGCAAAATCTCTACAGAAATTAATGAAGTAAAGAGTTCTGCATTTCAGGGTTGGCTTGCTGAATCAACAAAAATATGTGGCTACATGCTTTCAAGATTGGAAATCTGTCTCTCTATTGTGCTCTCATTGTGTTTCCTTCAGCTCTCTTACAGAAGTCTCCACCTCAGGCGCTAAATAAAGTGTTACATGTGGTTAGGATATTGATACCGAAAAACTTAGCTAGGACTTCCAACTTTTTAAGGCAATTTAAATGTGAAATTCAACTATTAACCAGCAATCAAGCTAATATCTGGTGTATGGTTTGGGTATTATATGAGCAGCTAAGGATTACCCCTTCTAGTGCCAAAGATCCCTTGTTGCTAATTTTGTCTGTACAGTTGATGTTAAACTTTGTGGTTGGAGACAGACTCTGTGCTCAGGGCCTTGTCTCTAGAAAGATTTCTTTCAGTTCCAAATGTTTTGTCAGTTCCAAATACAGTTTAGAAGATTCATCTGTGGTCTGTGCATCTTTTCCCAAGCTTGAACACTCAGTTGCCAGGAAATGTCATATTGGGGGTATTTCCCTGTTCTTTGTATAAAATAGTACCCAAGACCTTAATGGTTCACACAGACAACGTGAAACAGCCTGTTCCTGTACGTTCATTCACCTGTAAATTTATGTTGGTGGGAATGCATGAGCGGGAAAACAGCAGAGGTTTGAGCTTGAGATGCCTTTTTTTTTGTTTTTAAGATTTTATTTATTTTTAGAGAGTAGGGAAGGGAGGGACAAAGAAAGAGGGAGAGAAACATGGATCTGTTGCCTCTCCAGTGCCCCCAACCGGGCACCTAGCCCACAACCTAGAAATGCACCCTGAAGGGGAATTGAACCCATGACCTTTCGGTTTACAGGTCAGCACTCCATCCACTGAGCCACACCAGCCAGGGCAAGATACCTTTTTTTCACAGCTGGGTTAGAACTCTGGGGTTGCTGTGGCTCAGTGGGTCGGTGTATCTGTGGCATCATGATCTGGGGAGGGGGAGGCTGAGGCCTAAGCACAGAAACTGGTAACACGCCTGTACCTGGCTCCCTTTGGTTCTCAGGAGGAGTGCCTTCTGGGAGGGGTGCGCCCCACTGCCAAGGGCCAGTCTTGGTCATTCTCATCTACCTTCTGAGCAGAGACGGATGTGGGAGAGGGTCACATTTATCGCAACAATGCCCTCTGTTCCCCCAGGCGGGAACGGCGGGCTGGAGGTCACACGGAGGGCCCACCCTCAGCAGCCAGCACGGGTGTCAGCTGGGTAGGCAGCCATGTTTGGTAATAAACAGCTGCTTGAAAACGGAGCAGTTGAGTCACTGCCAGTTTTTAAATAGTGCATTTTTGGTCAGATTTGTCATCAAAACAGGGATGACTAATACCTTGAATAGGTGTTGGCATCAAAGATAAAATGTTTTCTTTGCTGCCTAGAATTTAAAACCGTATTTCTACATTCTAATGGCTTACGTTAATAGACAATATAGGGTTTGCCTGCTTTAGCTAGACTGGAAGACTGCAGAGCGGGGAGGTTGAAGTGGGGCTCAGAGCAGAATCCAGGTGCGCACAGCCATTGCCCAGTGGCTCAGTCCAGCGTCCTCTGCTCTTTCTGAGGTGCAGGTGCACCTGTCAGTGCGGCTGTCTCGTGGAGGGCGAGGTGGGTCTTTGCTGGGTGGACCTTGCTGGTCACATGGCCTTTTTCTCTGAATGAGACCGCTGGACCCCCTGTGTAAGAAACCACAGGGAATGCCAAAATGTTGGTGCATTGGGCCCATCTCAGGCCTACATAGAGCTAACAAGTTCTCTAGGTGATTTTTTTGTTAATTATTATAATTTACATGCAGTAAAATTCATCCTTTTTAGGGTCTAGTTGAGTAACCATCACCGGAAGGTAGAGAATAATCATATCACCCAAATGTTCTTTCTCTCTAGGTAATTCTTCTATATGTTAAGGTTTGCGAATCACAGGAAGCATGAGCCAGAATAAAAGGGGGAGAGGTATTGTTTTGAACGATTCCCTTTGTTTCGAGGAGGTTAGAACTGACGGAGCACAGGGACGTCATCTGCCAGCTCAGGATGACTGGCGGCTGCCTGGAGTCAGCAGGACGTCGGAAGATTCAGGACTTCGGGTTTATGACTGCGACCTAGCCCATGCTAAAAGAACCACACACCTTGTATGTGAATGTGTGCATGTCATTACTTAGAAATTCCTTGTTTGAGGAATTAGGAGGTGACTCAGAACTGGGCAAAGAGACGATGGCATGGTGACGGTGTTTGCTGGGAGCTGGTTTCTCTCTCCTGCCCTCTCGAGCTGAGGAAATGGCTCGGCGCTTCCTTGCCCTGCCCTTGACATGCTGTGAAGGAAAAGGAAGCCTGCTGCCGGCGCCCCGAGGAAGAGCTGACCGGGTTTCTCCTTCACCCTGGGCCGCGCCTCCCGTGAGCGCCCTGTCTGCTCCGCTCTGGGGCCCAGCGCAGAGGGCACGGGCTGGCTGGCAGCCTTCAACTCCGGGCACAGCAGAACCAAGCAGCTGTTCATAACCGATTCTCGAGCATAACCAGTGACCTGAATGGGACCTGACCATGGGGAAAATGGATACAGAGCTGGATAGCTCCTTTTGATTTTATTTTTAGTTTGTGTAGTCCTGTGGAAGTGAAAATGTATCTTTCCACTGGGGACACTGAAGAACACTGACAGGGAGCTCCTTTGGCCTGTCCTTTTTTTAATTTTTCTTTCTTTTTTTTTTTTTTTTGAAGCCTGCTGCAGCTGCACTGTCTGCCCAGCAGGCAGAGACCCGTTAGACCTGTACCCAGGTTCTGTTAAGAGAGCGGTGACAGGCTGTGACTGCAGAGTGGTCTGCACGGGGATTGGGCTCCTTAAGATGCCTTTAATGGCAAAAAGCCCTGGGAACAGGGTAAGTGCCGATTGCCAGCGGATTGCTTACTTCCCGTTCAGAGAGGGAGATGATCAAGCAGGATCCGCAGCCTTGGAGCCAGTGGCAGCTGTAGACCAGCTTGTGACTGTGCCCTTCAGTTCCAGTGGTTTGCTTCTGGGCTTGTTGATTTAAAAGACAGTGGGGACTTACCGCCCTTAGGCAGTGAGTGGCCATTGGAGCCAGCCCTTCTGAGTAGGGGGCTGAGATCCTGGGAAACGGCAGGGAGAAGGAAGGATAGCTGGGTCAGGGTGGGGTTGGGGGCTGTTTCTGTGCGTGAGGGGGGCGGGCGATGAGAAACGTGGTAGCACAGCTAGGCACTGCTGGAGGAGGTTGTGAATAGGTCCACATAGCTTGGCCTGGAACAGACGTCCTGGGCAGGAGCCCATTACCCTGACTTAGGGTTGCCGGATAAAATACAGGGTGCCTGATTAAACTGGAGTCCCAGATCAACGGGGAATACTTTTTTTTTTTTTTTTTAAACTTTATTGCACTTCAGATCACCATTAACTAAACTCTGGCCCCTAGGGTCCTGCTTTGGAATGAGGAGCCGTGAGCGATTAGGATTTTGTCCACACGTTTAGGGGATCGTGTCTGTACCTAGGGACTATCAGGTGCACTCGGTTGTTCTTGTCGGAGAAATGTTGCAGAACCGAACGAGTGTTTCTCAGCAGTCGGTCCTTAATCAGGAGAAATGCCAGTAAACAGGATCGATCTAGAGTGGATCTGCGGCCTCAACGACGCGGTGACTGGAAACCCGCGTTGTGGTGGTGGCTGGGCCTATAAGGAGGATCTAGGGAAGAGCGGGCTGGGGGGAAAGTCAGGAGGTACAACGGGGATGTCACTCCAAGCACCCCCTCCAAAAGACCTCTTGGATGCTCTCCGCAAACCGGGAACAGTGAATACTTTTTATATATTGCATGGAACATACTGACATTTTGAAAATTTGTTGTTTATCCAAAATTCAAATTTAACTGAGCATCCTGCACTTTTATTTGCTAAAATTGGCAACCCTACTCAGCTGTTTATTTTAGCAAATATACAGTTGATTCACCTCGGACCTGTGTTCGGAGGCCTCGTCACAGAGGAGGGAAAAGGCTTTAGTCAGTTACCAGGAAAACTATGAGCAGACACCTCCAGGCAGGGTCTGCATCGCGGCATGCAGAGGGAGTGAGAAATCATCAAGGAGGGACGCTGTTTGGTCTTCCCGGTCTATGGCAGCTCTCTGGTGCTAGAATTTCATCAATAGCAATTTAATAGCCCTGGCAACCCAAACTCAGGTGAGCAGCCAAACTACTTTAGAAAAAACGTATTAATCTTTCAGTTCCCCTGCTGGGTATATATCCAAAATGATCAAAAGCAGAATCTCAAGGAGATGTTTACACACCCGTGTCTGTTACAGCATAGTGAATGCACCGTAGCCAAGAAGTGGAAGCGACTCACCTGCCCATGGGCAGGCGAGTGGAGAAAGAAAATAGATTACATATACACGGAGGACTGTGTTCAGCCGTAAGAAGAAAGGCCTGTGCCATGGATGAGTCTTGAGGACATGATACTAAATGAAACAGGCCGGTCCCGGAAGGACAAAGACTGTAGGGTCCCACTTACA
Organism: Anoura caudifer; assembly: GCA_004027475.1. Taxonomy (NCBI): domain Eukaryota; kingdom Metazoa; phylum Chordata; class Mammalia; order Chiroptera; family Phyllostomidae; genus Anoura; species Anoura caudifer. The sequence continues at coordinate 171,249 of PVKU01000758.1, read as the reverse complement.
CGCGGTGTTTACATTAGTGAAAAAATCATAGGATGGAACGCAGAATGGTGACTGCTGGGGGCTAGGGAAATGACTTGTTGGTGGACGTAGGGTTTCTATTTTGCAAGATGGGAAAGTTCTGGAAATCTGTAACAAATGTGAAGGTAACACTATTGAACTGAACACTTAAACATCGTTAAGAGGGTAAGTCTTGGTTTTTTAGCACAATTAAAAATGAATAAACTTACTAAAACAAAGAATTTTTGTCAATTCTGAAGGATAGTAAAAGGTGGAAGTCATGTTCCTATTTCCATTCCTCAGAGGCAATCCCTGTTTAACATTTCTTTCCAAAAATATTTATGTACATACAAGTACATATAAGCGTTTTTGCTTAGCAAAGCAATTATGTAACAGAATTACAGTTATCGTTAGTAATAGCGGGCTGCAGGGCCCCAAGTCCAAAATTACAGGCACCAGAAGTAGAGGACTGACTTAAACTTAATTTTTCACAAGGGAACATGGAAATTTGGTAGGACAGTCTACAGCTAGTGTGCATGAAATTCCATAAACATAGCTGATGCATTATAACACAGACCACAAAAAATGTAAGAGCTCTAAAGCTGTTAAGTTCTTAAAATTAACTTTATGGGGCATAATTTATAGGCAACAAATGTACCCCTTTTCAGGGTGCAAGTCAGTGACTTGGGTGTCTCCGCAAACACAGTTACCACTGCATGCTGTTTTTTGGCTATTTTATTTTAATGATTCCTTTCTGGTTATAAAGGTATTATTACACGCCCCTTACAAAAAACTTGGATAACTCAGAAAATAAAGAGAAAACAAAATACATCAATAATTGCCCAATCCCTAGAAAGTCATGATTACCATTGTCTCTTTTTTTAAAAGCGCATATGCATTTACTCATCTTTAAACCCAGAAAAGTAGGTAGGAAATAAAAATGGGCTGCAACTTCCAAACTTAGATAATTCTTGTTGATGTTTAAAAAAAGTGATACACATGCCCATCTTAAAAACTACAACTACCAATATATATTAAATGGATGAAAAGTAAATACCCCTTTCCAACAGTTTTTCTCCCCAAGTGTAACAGTCAGTCCATTTTTGTGGATTCTATCACGGCTCATTCTATAAACGCTCCTACCTAATCTTGTTTTTCACTTACGACATCTTGGCGTGGTTTCCTGCCCCACTGTTGCTTTGCAATGACCACTTAGCCGATGGCACAGCTGTGGACACCTTCAGTTTCCTGCTTCCGGCTGCCAGGAACGTGGTGGCCTCACCATGGCCCCACGTCCTCGAGAGGACAAGAGAGCTCGCTTCGCGGAAGCAAATTTGCCCCACTTACCAAAAGGAAAAGACCATGCCGATGCTTAATGGTGGGTCCTAGGTCTTGTCGCCTAGGTGGTGATATCTAGTATTTTCATGTAACAAATGCTCTGAACAAGGATTCACATGTAGTTGCCAGCGTCTTCCTAAAAACTATGTTAAATCTAGCTTTCAAAGAACGTTCTCAGATTTAATATTTACAGGTTTAGGCCAAATCATGGTAAGAGGGAAGCCAATGAGAGACACATTCCTGATGAGATTTGATCAAAGCACAGTTTTGTTCCCGTAGAAATAAGGTTTCCTCACTGGGGAAGGTGCTGGCCTCCCGCTATGCAGGGCACAGCACACCGGGTGCTCTCGGTGTCTGGGCGCTGTGATTTAGGAGGTCCAAGGGCAAGGACGAGACCAGGCCTGGGGCCACGGCCTGGGAGGGCCCTTGCCGCTGAGGAAGCGAAGACTTGCTCTGAGAGATAGCACCGGTCTTCACACACCTGTCCCAGGACTTGTCGGGAGGCAGGGCTCGGTTACAGTTTTAAGTTTTCTGATGAATCTATTGCTTTTTAAGGTGGTATGTTTCCCATCATTGTAGGAATTTCCACAAAAGCCACACTGATTGGGGGCTTTGCAGGAGGAATCAAGTGGGAAGTTGATACTTTCTTAGGACCTTCTCTTTGATTCTGCAGTCCCGTCTGGGTAAGCAGGAGTCTGGTCTCCACTCCCTTTCAGCAACGCTGATTATTAGCACTTCCTCTTTACCTCTTATTCTTTCTTAAGTGCCCAGGGGCTCTGGGTAAGCAAACACTATAAATATTTGACATTTATGAAATACTCTGAAAAGGGAAGAACCCATAAAAGTCCTTTGAAGGGTGGCTGGCGCTTGTGTCGGGAGCAGCGGGCCTGTTTCACCTCTGAGCTCTGCGCTCCCCTCTCTGGGCCGCAGGACCCACGGTGCATCAGCATCCTCACCCATAAGGGTGTGTGAGGTGGTCCCGCGCAAAGGTTCTACCTAAGGCTCTGCAGAAGATGCAAACCCGTGGAAAGCAAGACCCCAGGTGGCATCTAGTTGCAGAAAAGCCCTTTACATAAAAGTGTCAGATGGGTGTCAGGAGCAACGGAGTTCAAGGAGGCAGGTGCCGTGAGGGGGGCTTTCCTTACCGGTGAAGGTGCTAGTTATGGCACTGGCGCACTTGGTGAGTGTGAGGATCACCCACGCTGCTGTTTTCGGTCAGTGCCCGGCCCGCGGGAAGCTCTCCAGGACTGGGCCATGAGTTCTACGGCATTAGAGGCGGAGGTGCCTGGTGCCGGAGGTGTGATGTTTCTGTTCTTTCCTTACAGCACCAAGCCGGTTACTCCTGGGCCGCGGGACAGAAGTTCCACCGTGAGCACAGGCCACGGGGTGTGTCCCAAATGAAGCTTCAGCTTCCGCACCCAAAACATCACTGATTCCGGCTCCAGCCTCAGGTACACAGAGCAGTTGCGGGCCAGTCTGCATTTCCAGGTCCAGTTGTATGTTTCCTTTTTATTCCTCCTCGCACAACCCCCAGCCAGTCAGCCTGCTTTAGTCGCTCGCTGGCTGGCACGGCTGCTTTCCGTTCAGCAAACATGTACGAAGCACCACGAATGTGGCAGGCACCAGATGACTTGCTGGGAATACGACCCTGGAAAGGGCAGCCTCAGCCCCCCTTCATGGTGCTGCCGAGTGGAGAGTCCTCCAGGCCGGCCCTCTGGAACAAAGTACAGAAATTAATTGAGGCCTCGAGGATGTTAGCCAGATAAAGTGGGGGGTGAACTCGTAAATGGGTGGGAGGTCCAAGGACGAGAGCCTTCAAGGAACTGAAAGACTTTCCTGAGATTGGGACCAAAAGGGGATGATGGGCCCAGAATGACCTGGAGGGGCAAGTTGGGGTCAGACGGGTGAGCCGGGCTCCAGGCTTGAGGAGGGACTGGAGAGGAACAGCCGGAGGGGGAGCGGGGCTGACCAGGAACCGGATGGTGGGATGGAAAAGCAGGCGGCTTTGGAGGTGGCGATCAAACGTTTGCTCCAAGCGCTGGATGAGTGATGAGATGTGATGGCGGGAGCAGGCAATTCTACCAAGAAATGTGGCTGGAAAGACGTGTGGGCTGCTGCCCAGAGGGTGGTGTTTGTTTTTATTTTTAAGGCTGGAAAGTTCTTGGGTTATGGGAAGGCAAAGGTAGCAGGGGAGGGGACTGGTGAGGGGCAGGATGTTGTCCTCAGAAGGCGGGAGGGGTCGGGGGAAGGACCCAAGAGCACTGGTAAGAATGAAGGCGGGGCCCTGGCATGGCCTAACAGTAGTGTTTCAGACTGAGGGTGAGGCAGGAGGGGAGGGGTGTCCGGGTGGAGGTGGGCTTACATGGCAGGAGCGGGAGGCGCACCCACCAGGTAGGCGCAGGTGGCAGGTGCGCCTGCACCGTTTCTGTGAGCGCCCAGTTAAGGTTGGAGACTACGATTTTGTAAGGATGTCAGTCTAGGCAACCCTGGGAGTCTCTCTCTCTCCCTAAGATGAGCCCCGCCTCCCACTCCCCCACTCCTGTGGAATGACCCTCAGATTACAGAAGTGACAGGTGCCTCGTCACAAAACGAAGTTTCCTGGGGTGAACTTCCCACTGTGTGTCCTCAGTGGAGATGCGGGAATACGTACCTGGCAGCGGCCTCTGGAGCGACGGTGGCATCTCATTTTCAGAGGCAGCCAGGATCAGGCTCAACCCGGGGGGAGTTACGGGGTCAGGCTGGAGAAAGGCAGACAGTGAGTTTATTTTTAAACCCAAGTAAGTGGGCACTACAGCTGCCAGGGAGAAGCAGACGGTTCCTGAGGAGAATAGAGATTGGCAGCTGGTTAGACACTTGTCAGGGAGGCTGTAGGCTGCCAAGTGGGCAGGGGTTCAGGTGGCCGAAGGCCAAGACTGTGCACAATGAGGTGGCGGTGGGGCAGTTAAGTCTTCAGAGCCCAGCTGAAGCATTGCCCAAGAAAGTCAGCAGGGCCCTGGCTGGGTAGCTCAGTTGATTAGAGTGTCATCTCAACACCTCAAGGTTGTGGGTTCTATCCCCCGTCACAGCACATACAGAAAACAACGACTGCATAAATGAATGGAACAACAAATCGATGTCTCTCTCTCTCTGTCTCAAGTTAATTTTTTTTAAAAAAAGGAGGAGGCGGCAGCGGGGACTCCACAGTGGAGCCCAGTGGCCAGGGCTGTCCCCGAGACAGCACAGAGCCTGTGAGTGTACTGGACAATGCTGTCCTTGTCCCTTCATCCGGGGGGTGGGTCTCTCCACATGGTCAGATGGACCGTATGAAGAGCTTTGCACAGAGAGCAGAGGGCAGTCAAGCACGGCGATATGCCAGCATACGGGGGTGGACAGAGAGGCACCTTGTCCCCTTATAAATGGCTGACCTGGAACACAGAGTGTGACCGGGTGGAAGGCTCTCGCCAGGGCTCTGCATGGGGGATGTTACCACCCACGGCTCCGTGGGCTCATGGACCTCATGGAGCGGGGAGACACTTCCCTCCCAAAGGTTCAGGAGACCGTGGGCCCTCTGGAGCGCGTTTGCCCTTCGTGAGGACCGCCAGTGCGTGTTTCCGGAGTTGCCTCCAAGAATGGTCTCCAGGTTGTAACGACATCTTAGGACCCTAAAGGACACGGTGGCAATAGCTGGAGTCACAACGCTGACCAGCGCTTAGCGGTCAGTGTCGTGACCGCCAAAGCCATCCTGGCTCCTCGCTTACCTTCTAGAAAGGTGCACACAGATTCCCTCTGCCTCTAAGGAGTCTTGTTGGCTGCAGCTGATGCAAGTGTTTTTTGCTATAGTTTGTTTCCTTTCTTCTGCCCTATTTCCCTTTCTTGGGTTTAAGTGTTGCTACTTAACGGCATTGTTGCTGTCTTGACCTAGCTATCTGATACGGTAGCCGCTGGCCGCATGTGGCTGTGGGCACTTGAAATGCGGTCCTGGCTGTGGAGGATGTGGCTGTGACCCTGGGGCTTCCAGCTGCTCATTCTCCCCAGCACCTTGCCCGCCGCTGCTATTTCTTGCCCCTGGTATCTCCTCCCCCTCCTTCCATCCCTTACCCCTGTCCCCACTTCTCTCCCCCCGGAGCTAGCAGGCCTCCCAGAGCCACACTGCCCCAGGCCCAAAGTGGTCTGGAGGGAAAGATAAGACCAGTGCATATCTGTCTGCTCCTGAGCAGCACCACCACCCCGGCTCCTCTGTGACCCTGCTCTGTCCGGCCAGGGAGAGGCCATGCCCGGTCAGACGGCACGTGCCAAGCTGGGGGGCAGGGAGCCCCTATGGGATGGTCTGCCTCTTTGCACCCGGCAGACACCTGGGGGTGTGGCAGAGAAGGAAAGGACACGGAGAAGGCTTCGCTGCCCTCCGTGTGAGAAGGCTCAGGTTGGACCGGGTGTCCTCTGGGAGGGAACTCTTTTCCCGCGTGGGTCAGGGTGCCAGGGTGGGCAGCATGGCTGGGACGGGCTTCTGGGTGGTGCCAAGCTGAGGGCAGGTGCAGATGGAAGCCTCCAGCACCAACCTCTGGGGACTTTCTTAAGAACAGTGATTTAGCTTTTCTGTGCATTTCTGCCACTTAAGGCCACTAAGGCAGTGAGGACGGCAAGGCCCCACTGGAGGCCACTCCAAGAGGTGGGGGCGCACCTGGTGCGGTCCCAGGCCTGAGCGCTGGGCCTGCCTTCTCTGCTGGGTGCTCTCAAGCCCGCCGTGAACGTGTGCTGAGTACGGAGTGTGCCGGAGAAGCCCCCAGGCCTGCAGGTGCCAGGACACCTGCAGCAGGCCTGGCCCCACCTGGGCAGTGGGGGTGCCCGACCGGAGCCGGGTCTGCTGTTGCAGGAGAGGTCTGAGGGCCTCACATGGACTCGGACTTCCCTCTGGGAGGACCCTGTCCTGCTGATGGTCACTGTGGTGTCACACCCAGCAGTCTTGGTAGGGCCAGGTTCTGCAAGTGACAGGGATGCTGTGGTGGCCTTGAGGTTCAGAACCAGTGGAGCTGATTCACTGCCACTGGGCAGTGACTTCCTATGGGCGGCCCTCTGTGAACCCAGGAGTTCTCAGCCAGCCCTAGAGGGTGCTTCCGTGCTGGGGGTGGAGTCCTGAGGTCAGCAGGGGCTCCGGTGCTGTCCCCCGACACAGCCTGGCCCTGAAGGGCAGCAGTGCCCAAGTGACGCTGGCTGCCCATCGTCATGCCTGGCAGGGTCCTGCCTCAGCGACTGGGGAGCTGGCCTGGCCTGGCCAGCCTGGCCTGGCCAGCCTGCCCTGCCGTGACCTGCACGTGGAGGGGCTGGGCTTCTCAGCACAGCTCACATTGCCATTTCCAACGTGTACCGTGTAAAACTCAAAAGTAAACTTGTCAGCCACTCAAAAAAATCAAAATAAAAAAGAATCATACCTATCTGGCTCAAACGGTGCCCGGTGGGTGGGGGGAGCGCTCAGCCTTGCAGGTGCAGCGGAAGGCAGCCACGGTGGGACACGAACAAATTCCCTGCAGGCCCAAGAGCGCTCTGCCCTTAGGACCAGATTCGGGGTTGTAGATGAGCACAGGCTTCTCTGGCTTCAACCATAAAAGGGAAGTTGAGTTTCCTGCCTTTCGTTAGATGCTTTCCAACGCTCTGCTTCGAAACCGGAGGGCAGTTGTCTTTGTTGGGAGAGCAGAGGAAGCAGAAGAGCCAGACCCTCCACCCAGCGGGCGTCTATTTCCTGGCTGTGAATGGAAAACTACACCCTGCCTCCTAGCCTCCCAGCACCCAGGTGCTCACTTCCTGCTTTCAGGGCCCACCCTCCCCCCACCTGTCATCACCCATCACCATGCTCCTTTCAGGGCCAGGGAGGACAGGGAAAGGTCCCCCCATCACAGTGCAGTCACTGACAGAAAGGAGAGGCACAGGCTGGTGTGAGCCCCAGACATGATCTTTAATTGATGTTCCTGTCCCTGCCTCCCACCCGGAGCCTCGATGACATATATACAGGATGCAGTATGGAGCCAGTTCTAGGCCCAGGCCAGTGCAGCCTCCAGCTGCCCCCGGGCACTGCCAGGGCCGGGGCAGGAGGATGGAGACGGCTGGGAGCCGTGTGGACTGGTCACATGAAGTCTTAAGTTCTCCACACCCCACCCCACCCCACGGCCATGGCCGTGTGTGCAGAGGTATTCACACTTGTGCAGAGGTGTGGATCCAAATGCTTGTGCCTGATGCGTCGCCACCTGTGCGCACGTGTGCGCCATCAGAGGGCACCTTAAGGTTTCACAGCGATAGTGCAAAACCCAACCCTCGCCCTCCTGCCCCTGCCCTAGCTCCGGGGTACTGGTGGAGCAGGGCTGGCCAGAGGGGTACTCCACCCATCCCCTCACTAGGGCAGTGCCAGCTGAAGCTCAGTCCTGAGGACCCCACTGTAGCCGTATCCCATCACCCAAGAGGGTGTCAATGGGTCTCAACCCCCAGTTTGCCCTGAGGGGTGGTGCAGAGGAACAGGGAGCCTCCTCCTCCATGATTCCTCCTCGAAGTTGCCCCAGGAGCAGGGGGACTAACATAGGCCGCTCAGAAAGCCCCTGGGGTATTCAGAAATCCCTGCTGAGTTTGGGTGGGCGTCCCCGGGGAGGGGGCTCCATTTGTGGCTTTCATCCATAGGCAGCTAGACCCCCATCTTGCCCCTGCCAGCTGGTCTTCAGCGGTCAAGGAGCCAGAGCCCCTCTGTCCCAAGCAGGGGCCGGGAGGGAAGGCCGTGGGCAGGGCTGTTTGCTGGAGGGCTGAGGAAGTCTGCCTGGCCTCCACCTGTCTCTCAGCCTCCATTGCAGTGGGGACCCGAGGACACAAGGGGGAAATGACTGTAAACTTACTACTCAGCTCTGGGATGGGGGTAAGGGGCGGAATGGGTTTGATGGGGCCTTGAGGACTTTTCTAGAAGCTGAAGATCATCCACGAGACCCGCCTTTTCCTACCTCATGCACATGGCAGGCAGAACTCCTAACCCTCTAGGCACAGGCCACCTCAGGCCTTCCCTGCGGGGGAAAGTCCTCCCAGGAAAAGATGGCCCGGCCTGGGGCCGCTAGGCTATGCTAGGGGGCACCTAAACCCTGAGTCGGCCCCAGAATCACCCTTCTTGAAAGGGGGAAGGTGCCATTTTATTTAAGGGGCTGCATTTTCTAGGCCCCCAAACACATGCACCCTGGCAAGGACGGCAGGACGGTCACTTTGAATTGAAGACAATCTGGGACGTGTGGTCGCCGCACCCATAATCCAGGCTTGGCCAGGGAGCAGGCAGCTTTGGTTTGGATCGGCACTCAAACTCCTCCCGGACCTCAGCAGGGCTGGGAGGGCAGGCGAGCCCCTGCCCCACTGCCCAGGCATCAGTGTTAGGGGAGAAGCTTCCGGGTGTCGTCATCCCCCAGGGGATGGCCACACCTCGGTTCCTCCAGCGCCTCCCACAAATGGCAAAACATCCCACAACTGCCCTGGCCCAGCACCCCCAGAGTTACATTCATAGGTTAAGATTCAGTTTTAAAAAAAGTTTGATTTCAGCCCCCTCTCCCTAAGTCCCAGGGAGCTAGAACCCTGCCTGGCTTCGAGGAAGGGCCATCCTAGGCCATGCCCCGGGGGCACCCCTCTACCCCTCCCCCCACCACTGTGATGATGGAAGCTACATTCACACAGAAGAGAGTTGGTGTGCAAGGCCAAAGCCCAGTGAGGTGGGGTGGGGGCCCATGAGGGAAATGCCCCAGGCCTGGTCCACCCTGGTGGTGTGAAGGGCAGGGCCACAGCCCTCCCCCACCCCCTAACCCCTGTGGGGCCAGGGCTTGAAAGGCTTGGGCCCGGAAGACATTGCAGGCTGCCTCCCTCCGTGGCCGGGTACAGCTTCCCGGTTCTGGGCTGAGACGTGGGTGCCAGGCTTGGAGGGAGGGGTGTGGCACTTAGGCCCCTCCAGACCTGGAAGGGAGAGGGGGCATCAGGGCAGCACAGGAGGCAGGGCCCAGAGGGAGACCCCTCCAAGCTGGGCCCCAGGTGAGTGCTATGCCCTGGAGACAGCCAGTCACAGGCTGGCCAGGGAGGGGGTCTGGCGGAAAGTCAGACAGCAGTGACATGAGAGACAAAACAAATGGGATGTAGAGGGAGGCTTCCTTCCCGGGGGTGGGGGCTGGGGGGGGTCGGAGGAGGGACAGGAGCAAACGGAGCAAGGCCTGAGGGGATGGATGGGCAAGAGGAAGTGGCTGAGGACTTTCCTCGGGGAGTGGGTCCTCCCACCCCTGTAGCGACATCAGCGACAGCGGTGCAGGGGAGCCAGCCCTTAGGTCCCGTCCACAGAATGCGAGGTGACAAATGAGATGGAGACGGACGGTGGGAGGGATGAGGTGGTGGGCATCATACTGCCCCCTGCTGGGTCGGGTCATACCTTCCTCGCCTGATGTTTCTTCAGGAGCCAAGGAGGATGGGCAAAGAGAGAACAAAAAATAAACCATCTGTGATCTCCTCTCCGAGAGGGGCCGCTAGCTCCCACGAGACGCCTTGCCCCAGAGACGGGCCAGGGGCCCTGGGTCCTGGACACTGATGCCAGGCCCAGGGACAGATACCTGGGACTCCGTAACTAACTGTGTGACCCCGGGCCTCGGGTCCCTCCTTAGCACACCAAGGGTTTTAGACCAGCTCCAGAGCCCTAGACTCAGGCGCCCGGAACACCACAGGCTGGATGGGGCCTGGAGAGGGTGCACCCAGGATGCCACCCTGCTCAGCTCCACTTTGTCTGGATCACAACGAGGCACAGTGGGGCCCAGCTGTCTCACTTTACGAGAAGCGGGAAATCAGCACTGTTAACGTAAAATCCCTGAGTCTTTAAAGTGTAAGCAACTAATTTTTTTTTAAATGTTAAAACAAGGCCTGTGGCAGGGCTGGCCTGGCCCGTGACCTGCGAGCTCCGATTTAGCTAACCTCTCAGAAAGGCCCCGTGGCTCCAACAGCCTGGGGTTCTGAGAAGCCCCAGGACACCGGAGCAGGGGTAGGGGGTGTGAGAGTCGCTTACTTAAATCCCCAGCCCGTGCCGCCCAGGACGATGGCTGCAACCAGGACAGCCCCGGCGATGGAGCCAATGATGATGTTGGTGCCACTGGGACCTGGGGAGGAGGGCAGGGCTTGGTTGGCTGGGACACGCATGGCAAGGTGAGAAGACAGAGCCCCTCCCTGGAAGCAGCCGCCTCACCCTTGTACTTCTCCGTCTCCCCGGTGGGCGGAGATGTGGGCAGGGGGTTGTGGATGCCGCAGTCTTTGCCTGTCCAGTCCGGCTGACAGATGCACTTCCCTTCATTGCTGCAGACCTAGAGGTGGGGCGGGGCCAGTCCAGGTAAGCAGGGCTCTGTCCCCTCTTGTAAGCCCCTCCTGCCATCCCTGGTCTCCAGGCACCCACCCCATGGTGGGAGCAGATGCGGCGCTCCCCGCTGCCCGGGCAGGTGCTGAAGTTGAAGGCAGAGGCTGGCAGGCAGCGATGGTCCAGGCACAGCATGTTGGGCCCGCAGGCCGTGCCGTCCTCCACGTAGCTCAGGTCCGAGCCATCGGCCAGCTGCACGTGGCCACCCCTGGGGAGACGGCATAGCCAGCCTCCGCCCATGCCCCCCACCCCACCACAGTTGCCACCTCCCCTCCCCCAGCCATGGTCCCAGCAAACACCTGCAGTCCAGCTCCTTGCCCTGGTGGTAGAATGTGACACTGCTGATGTCCCCTCCTAGGTCCCCCAGCCGAGGAGCGCCAGAGATATTGACGCAGAGGAGGAAGCCACAGAGCACATCCCTGTTGGGGCATATGGAGTCAGTGGGCCCTGAGTCGGACCTCTGACCCAACGACTAAACTTGAATTTGCCTTCTCCTCACACTCTGATTTTTTTTTACATATTCTTTCATCAAGACTCACAGGCACATCCTAGAAGAAATTACTGCTCCATCTCCGAAAAAAAGAAAAAGAAAAACCCAGGCCCAGGGCTCGGGAGGCTCAACCAGGAGTCTTGGCAACTCACTGTTTATTGCACTGGATCCAGCCTGACCCCTTGCGCCCGCAGTTCCCACGCTCTGTCCCCTCCACATTCAGCTTCTCGTAGCAGAAGCGATCAGCAGCCGCTGTCGAAAGGTGACGTGAGGCATCGCCCCAGAACCCACCCCAGGACCTTAAGCCTGCACCTCCATCATTCCAGATGACCCCCAGTCCCGCGGCATCCCCGAGAGGTTGGAGAGCCGCACATTTGGTGGAGGGCATATTTAGCCAGAACCTGCCCCCTCCCCAGATGGCTGATTCTGGGTCCTCCAGAGCCCCTTCTCCCACTCCTAGCCAGACTCACCATGGCCCCAAAGGGCTTGGCACTGCCGGTCCCGGGTTTTGCAGCGACCCCCATAGCAGCGGCCCTAAGGGACAAATGGGAGACAAAAGGGACCGACACACCAGTGGTCACAGTGGAGACAGCAAACTGTACTTGAGCCAGAAGAGGGAGGAGCCCCCAACACTGCCATACCTGTTCCTGATCACAGTAGTAACCATCCAGCTTATGCAGGTTAGGGGGGCACTGCAGAGAGAGGGGCAGATTGAGCAGAGTGACCCCAGGCCTGAGACTGGCCCCAGTGAGGTTGGCCCCAAGGAGGGAAGTAGGGGTGGCCTATAATGCCCCCCAAGTGGGGACTAACACTCAGGGCTCTTCCATGTCAGGAGCAAAGACCTGCCTTGGAACTCAGACCACGCAGGTCGGCTAGGCCCATAGCCTCTCCAGTCTCCCTGTTCCCGGCACCTACTTCACAGGGCGGGGAAAATTAAATGCCTGGCACGTAAGAAGGACTTAAGAGATGTTAACTGATATTATCATCTCAGATTCCTAGCACACACCAGGACCACGCCAGGTGCTGGGAACACCCGTGAGACTGAAGGAGCAAGGCCAGGAAGCACGAGCAACCCCTTTCTCAGGTGAGGAAACGGGTTATTCAGCGGCGGCGACGCCGGCAGCAGAGCGGAGGGGCGTGAAGAACAGTGGTCACCCAGCACAATCAAAACGGTAGGGACAGGGGTTGCCCCGCCTGGGGTTCCGCAGAACCGCCAGGCCGGATGGACCTGGCTCGAGTCGCCGGTGCAGGTCTCTGCGATGTCGCACTCGTTCACGGCCTCTCGACAGGACACACCCCGCGGTTCGTACTGAGGAAGGGATGTTTTTCAGTGCTCAGCCAGGGACCGGGACCCGGCGCTCCCTGTCCCCGCCGTCGGCCGCGCCCCCAGGCCTGCTCACGGTTCCGCCCCGCCCACCGCTTCCCGGCAGGTGCCCCGCCCCGCTCCGCTCCTCCTGGCCCCGCCTTCAATAGGCCCGCTCGTCCCGCCCTCTCCTTCCCCATTGGTGCTTTCTTCGCGCCAAGCCCCGCCCCTCCAAATTTGCTCTGGCTCCAGCTGCTCTTCCTTTCTAAACCCCGCCCTTTACCAGATGGTCAGCAGCTGGGTCCCTCCTGGTCCCGCCCCTCCCCGTCCTAACAGTGGGTCCCCCTCACCTTGCAACGGCGACAGCACAGCCCGTCGCTGCACATGGCGTCGTGAGTCAGGGTGCATTTCTTGCAGCAGTTCCCGCCCGCTCGGTTGCATTCCTGAGAGACGCGGCGAGAAGGGGAGGGAGGTGGGCGAGGCCGGACCCTCCCACCTAGGCCCACCCTCTCACCCACCCCCGCGTCCCAGGCCTCGCACCTGGCACTGGTTGCTCACCTGCACAGAGCCGCAGTCACACTCCTCCCCCGCCTCCACGAAGCCGTTTCCGCACTCAGGGGGATCCAGCAGCTGGACGGGGAAGGGGTGTCGGGAGTCTAACGGGGTCCCGACCCAAGCCTCGTTCCCACGTTACCCGCCGTTGGGCTGGTACCTTGAGGGGCTTGTTGAAGAGGCAGCTCCCGCCGCCCTCCTGCAGAAACTGATTGTACTCGTCGATGCTGCAGCGTGAGAACTTGCGGGGCAGGTAGAACCTGGGCAGGGATAAGGAGACGATGCCGCTGGGTCCCGGCCGCGCCCTCCCTGCCAGCCCACTTTTTAGGCCCCTTCTGAAGATTGAGGATAGGCTGCACTGGGGACTCGCTCACTCTCTGGGGGAGGCTGAGGATCTCTATGTTTGGAGACTGCACAACAATCCTCCCGCCTGAGTGGGCGGGGGAGGTCGCTCCTGTCCCTTTCCTGCAACCTCAGGACTCCAGGAGTGAGAGGTTGGAGTGACTAGGAGCGAAGGTGCCTCCAAACGAGGCTTTGGCGGCGCCCAGCGGCGGCAATGTGCATTACAGTCTGGTCAGTTTTGGTGCTGAGCAGAGGAATCTGGGTCTCCCTGCGCAGTGTACTGCAGAAAACTGGGTTTCTTGGAATCCTGAGTGGTTCCGACAGCTGAACCTCTTGAGGCCACCAGGTCCAGATTGTCACTAGTACTCACACTCTGAGACTCTCCTTGCACAGGGCCTTCCTCTGGTTTGTCTGCCCAAACTCACCCAGTGTCCTCCATGATGCAGCCAAGCCAGCTGTCCGGACACTTGCAGTCCCCTGAGAGGTGAGCCAGATGTACATAAGAGAGGGTGGGCGACTGCCCTCCCCCCGGACACCCTCTTCACTCCTGGAGCTGCTGGGTGTGGGTCTAGGCCGGTTACAGGGGCCACGTGGGATCGTCGCTGATACCTGCTGAACTCCGGTGTTTATTCCACATCATGCCCAGGTTCTGCCCCAGCGTCTGGGCCAGGGTCACTGCCATGGCGCCCATGTTGTCGTACTTGGGGTGAGGAAGATGGAGCACAAAGATGTCTACATCCCTCCAAAAGGCACAGGGCTCATGCCCTTAGGAGCCCCTCTCCCTCCCACCCCCACCGCATCTGTGTCCCCACACTGCTCACCTCATTCACACCCCCACCCCTGGACAGAGAGCAGATGCCTCCCACGTAGGCAGCCCCACTGCTGGTGCTCTGGAAAGTCCTGCCCCTGGACGGGAGAGCGCTGTCAGGAAAACCTCCTGCCCTACCCGCGGCGGCTCCCTTGGGCTGTGAGGGAGACAAGGAGCCTCCCCTACTCCTTCCTTGGGGAGGTGAGGAGGAAGGAGCGCCCCCTTCACGTCAGCCCATGTGATCTCAGGCAAGCCCCTTCTCTTTGGGTTTGTTTATCTGTAAACCACCTAAGGGGTTCCTACTAGATCATCTCTAATTGCCAGGACCCACTGTCAGGCTTTCTGTCCTACCAGGAAGGGGTGCTGGGACAGTTTGAAACGGGAAGAGGGAGTGAAGGGGACGTGATGGGCAGAGGTGAAGGCACAGGTGACCGGAGGTGGGGAAAAGGGGCATCAGCTTAAGACACAGGGGAGGATGCCCAGCTTGTCGCAAGTGGCTGGGGCAGTACAAGATAAGCCCGGCCAGCCCCAAACCCTGCAAGGGCACCTGGCACAGAGCAGGTGTTCCGTAACCCTGAGCTCCATGGCCACCAGCACAGGCTGACGGGATGCATGGGGTGGGGAACTCACGAGAAGAGGTGGGTGGCATCGCTGGGCTCAGGCAGGCCCTCCCGCCTATAGACCATAAGCCGGGCCAGGGTCTCCAGGAGGTCATCCTGCACCTGGATCTTGTCCCCATCTGCCCACGTTTCCATGGCAACCAGCACTATCCGGGTATTGAGCTGCTCCTTGTACATCTGGGCCCAGACGGGAGAAGGCAGGGAGAAAGCTGGAGGGTGGGCATGGGTGTGGGGGGATAGGGCAGAAGAAGGGCTCCGGTCTGTGCCTCCAGGAAGTAGGGGATCACCCCAAGGATGTGTGTAGCCAGGCAGGGAGTGTGGGGCGACAGGGAGCAGGAGGGGAGGCTTGCTCACCACATCTGCCAGGTTCACCACAGACTTGGCGAAGTTGCTGGTGAGGACCGCCGACTGCCGCATCTGCTCGAACTGCAGGAAGAGTGGGTGGGGGGCAGCTGCTTCCGGCCCCACCCCCCGGAGTCGCCCCCGGCCCGGGGGACTTACCAGCTGGTGGTCGTTGATCACGATCAGCTCCACATACTTGGTCTCACTGTGCACCGTAGGGTGGCCCCGGCGGACCTGGCAGGGGGTGGGCACTTGGAATCAGTCCCCTCCATGCCTGGCGTCATGGCCAAGCCATGGACAGACTTAGGGGGCTGCACTCCAGCCAGGGAGAATGCCAGACCCCCACTGGTGGGGATACCCCTCCCCATCCTGGGTATAAAGGCAGGCAGCCCCTGTTAGCCCCCCATGGGGACATGTGTAGATGCTGGCATTAGAGAATGGGGTGGGGGGCTTCCTCCCACAGATGGTTCCCTGGTCCCCAGCCACATCAGTCTGAGCTCTCCTTTGCCCCGGCCAGGGACAGGGGTGTCCTCCTGCTCTGGACCGCAGCCTGAGGTCCCTGCAGCCCGGGGTCTGTGCGGGCCCCGTACCTGCCTTTTCCTTCTCAGCCTCGGCCGGTTCGGAGGAGCAGAGTAGACGGGGGCAGCGAACAGGCAGTCTGGAGGAAGGGACAGGTGAGGGGAGGCACAGCCGGTCCCCTCCCCAGCCCCGCTTCTCCTCCTTTACCTGGTTCCCTGCATCTGGTGGGGGCTGGGAGGAGAGAGGTCCGGTAAATGAGGTGGGGAAGGGGTCCCTGCAATGAGGAAAACTTAGTTCTTGTAAGGCTGCCGGGTCTGCTCTGAGCCCAGCTGGGGTGTGGGGGTGGGAGGAGACAGCTCCAGCCCTCCCCCCAACCCCACCTCAGAGTGACCCAGAACTGGCCAGAGCTCCCATGTCGGATCTGATCTCCCAGATGCTTAGATTCCGGGGTCAAGACCTGGGGGCACCCTGGGAGACAGGGGCAAAGGACACTGGAGCCCAGTGGGAGGTTACCTGGGGGACACTGGAGCTGGGGGCACAGGCGGAGGGAACCAGAGCTGGGGTCACTGAGGGCAGTGAGGCTGAGGTTACCAAGGCAGAAGGAGGGGGGGCCGTGACAGCCATCAGGACGATTGTGATAGTGCTGTCGGCGGGAAGAGTGAAGGCTCACCTGGGGGGCTTCCTGAGGCTCAGCCATCGCTCTGGGCTCCACGATGTAGGTGAAGTTCCCATCAGAGAAGACCCCGCTGCAGGGAGAGAGGCGCGGCTCCCCACCGTCCCCAGACCCAGGGTCGGAGGCTTTTTCAGGCTGCCCAGCCCCTCCCCATACTCACTGCAGCCCCTGGCAGGTGGAGAGAGCGGCAAAGGAGTGGGGGTTGCCTCGGAGCTTCCCCTGGTAGTAGCAGTGGTCTCCAGCCCCCTGGAGGAGCAGAATATAAGTGGGCATGCCCCCTGGGCTGGCATGGAGGCAGGAAGACGGACGAGGGCCGCGGGAGGTGCCGAGAGCAGGGGGGCGCGGTCCTGGGCCTGCCTGGGTTTCTAAAGCCTGGCTCTACACCGGGGTGTGCGCCCAACCTGCTGTCTCACCCGGCAATCTCCTGGCCCTCTGTGGGCCTCCTTCACCTCCCCTACAAAGTGAGGAAGCTGGACTTCATCGGCGTTTCTTAGCCATTTGTTGGGGCTGACGCAGGGACCCCAGACTCCTTCGAGAAGAATAACTAGCATTCGTGTAGCACCTACTGTGTGCCGTGCGCTGTTCTAAGCACTTACCACGGATAATCTCACTTAATTAGATGAATGCTATGGACTCACCCCCAACATGCATACACAATGTCACAGGCAGTGTGTTCACAGACACCACTGCTTCTGAGGACCGCCCCTGGACACCCGCTGTGTGTCCTCCTGGTCCCCGCTCCTGGGTCAGAGGGGACCGGCAACCCCTCCCCCTGCTTCCTGCAGAATTACTTGTGCTCCAGTTACCGAACAGCCTGGGGGAGGGGTGAGGCTATTTATAGACACTCATTCATCTTTGCTGGGCCTCTGGGCCTCTAGGACTGGGACCCTGCTATCCCAGGCAGCCAGGGATTCCCAGGGGCTTCATGCTGAGTAAGAGGGTGTTTCCCCAACTGCCCCCTCCCAGAATGTCTGGGCCGGGAGCAGTCACGGTGCTTGGCTGCCTCCATGCCCGAGCAGAGAGGCTGGCTGGAGTCAGGCCCCTGGAGATGGGCAAGGGAGCTCAGGGCACCACACACCCTCTGACATGCCGCTCCAACTCCGACCCCCAAAACCCCCAAGGTGGGGAGAGATGGAGGGTCCTGCAGGGCAGGCCCATCCCAAGTGTAAGGAACACCCCAGGCCCCATCTCCAGTGGCCTGCTGTCCCTTCATCTCACCTCCCTGTCCCCTTCCAAAGGCACTCACGGTGCTATGCTGCCTTGTCCCCTCCCGGCTGAAATGGCGCTCCACGTATTTCGAGGCGAGGAGGTGACTGAGACAGAGCGGACAGCAGAAGGACGGGTCACTCGTGGGACTGGGTCAAGCTCAGGTCCCCTGGGCGAGATGCAGACCCTCCACCCCCGCCCCCAGGCTCCCCCTCCAGCAGCCAAGCCCAGGCCCTGCCTCGCCCACCCATCCGCAGCCCTCCCCTCCAGGCTCAAGGCCACACTCACTGGTTCAGCTCCAGGTCCAGAGTGAAGTTGGAGTTGAAGGCTGGGATGACGAAACTCACCTGGGCCAGGTGGACGGGCTGGGGGTGGGGAGAGGGCAGAGGGAGGGTCAACCTGGGGCAGCCTGAAGGTGGGGATTGGGGAATCGGGGAAACCCCAGAACAGAGAGTAGCCTGGGGAAGGGTGGGAGGGCGCAGTCCAGCAGCTGTGAGGACCATTGATTGGGTGGGAAAACGCTTTGGGCGAGACCCTGCTCCTTTCCTGGGAGCAGGGGCAGGAGTGCGCCCACCGGGGCACAGCGAGCAGCGCAGGGGGCAGAGGCGAGCCCACCTTCTCTGGGGCAGCCTCCTGGAGCCTCCGGGATGGAGAGGGGCAGCTTGGCCAGCCCACCCTCAGGCGGACCAAAGGGAGGCCCTCAGGAGTATTATGGGAAAGGCGTGAACGGGAGCTGGGTGCAGCGTGACCCAGGTTCCCAGGGTCTTCCTCCCCTCCCTCTCCGTGGAGGGCCCTCCACGGACGGAGGAGACCTCAGACTCCACAGACAGGGCTGGGGTGGGCAGGAGTTCATGGGGGGCCTGGAAGCCGGGGAGATGCGCAGATGCCATCCTGTCAGGATGAAAGAACTTGGCTCCTCTACCCCCAAGTCCATTGCCCTCTGCCTCGCCCAAAGTAGCTCATCTTTAATATTTCAATCCCATGGTTAATTTTTAAACACGGAAGTTTTCCTGATAAATTTTTCAGAGGGGCCTTTGCAGTGGGGCTGGGAGGCTCCAGGTTGTCATGACAACGCACCAGGCTGCGCAAGATGGCTGCCCTCCACGGCCTGGGCACCCAGCTGCTGCGGGGGTAGGGACTCCAGACCTGAAGCTAGTGCGCCTCTAGGGAAAGCCACCGAAGAGAAGAAGGGACGGGAGAGTTTGGGCTGAGGGGGTATTGTCCTTCTCAGCAAGCACATCCCCACCCCAAGCCTCAGTCAGGTCCTGCAAAAGGTCGGGAAAGGCCTAGGAGACCCTGGAGTGTTCTTTGTTCCATTTAAGACGACTGAATCCAGGCCCCCAAATGAGGGTCCCGCCACTGGGCCACACAGATGTGAGAATCTGTGCCTTTCCTTTGGGGGGAGCAGGTTGCAGAATGGAAGGGAGACCCGATGTCATGAAATCCCACAGCCCTGGGCTCGCTGATTTCCTGAGCACAGGAGGTCTCTCCTGAACAGTTACGTGTGCCTGGCACTGTTCTCAGCGCTTCACGGGCTCATCACATTTGACCTTCACAACCACTCATTCGGGTGGATGCTGCTGCTGTCCTTGTTGACAGATGGGAAACTGAGGCACAGAGATTCCCACCTGCCCAAGGCCACATATCTAAGAAGTGGAAGAGCTGGGATTCAAGCCTAGCAGATCAGCTTCCAGGACCTTCCTACCCCAAAGGCGAGGTAGGATGGGAACGGTCAAGTGTCCATGTGAGGCCCCAGGAGAGGGGGAAAGGCCGGGGTCAGCAGCCCTCTGTGCCTCAAGGACACTGACTCACCCCATCCCAGGCTGATGGAAGTTCCGAGCTCCGTCCTCAGCCCCTACAGCACTGATCAGACTTGAAACAGAAAGTCAAGGAGGAGTCACTGCTTCCCTCTCCTCCCCACTGGCCCCGACCACCCCGCTCTCCTCCACTCCTGGGTTTGAACTCTCTGCCTAGCCCACCTCCACACTCCCCTGCCCTCAGGTCTGATCCTGCTTGTTCTTCCTGCCCCCCCCCCTGCCAGGGGCAAACCTTGAACCCACCCCCACGCTGGCCAACCAGAGGAGCAGCCTACCCAGGCTCCTTGCCCTGACTCCTCACTCTCAGGCTGGGCAGCCTCAGGGATGGCCCAGCAACCTCTCTGAGCCGTAGACTGTCTCAGTGAAAATGATAAGCTGAGCCCAGATGCAAGGCTGTGAGGTCAGCTTGTGTGGTGGGGGGTCATCCTGGGTCTGGAGAACTCTGGCCGAGCTGGCCCTGGCACTTGCAGAATCTTCTCCACTCAGAAGTGAGTGAGCTAACCCACCTGGCCCCTCCCCTCTGGGTGCAGAGCAAGCCGGCCCCACTCAGAGGGAAGCCCAAACAGATGGAGAGCCAACACCAGGTCCTCTCTGGCCCATCACTCCCTGCCCCCACCAGAGGTGGCAGGAGGAAGAGGTGGCAGGAGGAAGAGGAGGCAAGAGGAAGAGGAGGCAGGAGGAAGACCAAATAGCTGGGCAGGTTTGCCTGACCAGCCCAAGTAGGAGGCGGGGCGGTGGGGAGGGGGCTCTGCGGGCACCAAGGTCCTAAGACTCCCCAGCCAAGCTGCAGGCCCAGGTTTCATCCAAGTCAAACTGCTCCTGCCCCTGACCTGCCCCTGACCTGCCCCTGACTTCTCCCGTCACCTCTCAGCCCTTCCCTTGGGAGTCCCTCCTGTCCCCTGTCACCCGCCCTCCTCCGCAGCCAGCTCAGCGCAGCTGCTGACTAGCCACTGGGCCCCGACCCCGCACCCTGCTCTCTTGTTCCCGGGCCGTCCGGTGTTCACATGCCCAAGCTCATTTGATCTAGGCCGGCCCAGGGTGTCTGGCGCTCATTTTACAAATGCCGGGCGGAGGCTCAGGGAGAGACACTTGGAGGTGACTGGCCCAGGGCCACGCTGGGGAGGTGCGGTGCCGAGCCTCACTCTTGGGCTGCAGTTTGTGTCTACCGTGGCAGCTGCGGCCACCTGGCTGGAGTGACCACGCCCTCCCCAGGGCATCCCTGTCGCCAGCTCATCCACTCCCCAGGCACCTGCTTGCGCCCTGTGTCAGACCTGACCAGGCACAGGGTGCAGAGGGAGGGGGCAGAGATCCCCCCGAAGTTCCAAGATAACAAATACAAAGGCCGGGCCCCACCCCAGACCTACAGAATGAGCCCTGGGAAGAGGGAGACAAAGGTGTTAAGAGTCCCCGGTGCCCTAGACAACTTGAGCACCCAGGCACCTTCCCAGAGTCACCCTGAACGTCTCCTCTGAACCTGCATCGCCTGCCAGGGCTTCCTCCGCCCCACCGTCTTCTGCAAAGCCTGCACCCACCAACCCGCAGGGGCTGCGGCCCCCCTGCTCCCGGCCATTAGGCACTTCTTCACACCCTGATTCCGCTGCTCCCATGGGTGGCCATTAGTTGGTCTCCTGGAGCCCCGGCTACACTCGCCTTTTTCGCTGCCAGGGCTCCACGCTCACGTTGAAAGCAAAGGCGCCCTAAGGCCTCAGTGAGCTGCTTAAACTCTCCAAGCCTCAGTTTCCCCATCCGTGACATAGGGTTGTCGTGAGGATTAAATGAAAGCCCTTTTTAATGTGTTATTCTCACAAGGATTAGTGATGACAACAATGAAAGGAAGGAGTGTAAATGGCCCAGCCGAACAGCGCTTTGTGGAACTGAAGGAACTGCAGGAGCGGGAGGCAGATGGGGAGGAGCCGGAGAAGCCGAGGCCCCACCTGGGAGAAGCCCCCTCACCCGGGCAGCTACGCCCCCCAAGGTGCAGTGAGGCCGCACGGTGGGGGTCCCAGAGGGAAGAATTGGATGGATTTCTGTTTTCTTTCTTTTTTTTTTCTGCTGTCACTTTTTAATTTTCTTTATTTACTGATTTTAGAGAGAGAGGGGAAGAGAGACAGACAAACACTGATTTGTTGTTCCACTTACTAGCACAACTCATTTGTTGGTTCCTGTATGTGCCCTGCCTGACTGGGGACCGAACCCACAAGCCTGGTGTCTCGGGACAACGCTCTAACCAGCTGAGCTACCTGGCCAGGTCTGTGGACGAATTTCTGATAACTGGATCTGACTTAAATTTCTGAGGGCAGTTACCTTTTTTATCGGGTCATTAGTCCCTCTGAAGACAGACTCTGGGCAGCTGGGTCCCTCTAGGCTGCCAGCAGGGATACTTACGAAGGTCAAGACCACAGGCTGGATGGAGTCTGGCTGGGGAAGCAAGGCTCCCGCCCCCGTGGCCCCCCTGAACTCCGCCCAGAGCCTGACAGGTAACCCCCTGATGCCCTGGCTCCCGTTTCTGACACCGGCCCTCACGCTGGCACCTGGCCCCCACAATCAGGAGGGGGTGCAGGCCTCACACACGCTGCACATCTGCTCTTGCCAGGCCCCAGATGGGACACCTGTGTGGACATCAGTTCCTCTGACCTTCACAGCAGCCGGGCAGAGTGGAGATGGCTATCATCCCCATTTTACAGATGGGGAAGGTGGGGTGCAGAGGCACCAAAGGCTTGCCTAGGCCACGCCTCCTTCAGAAGCAGTGAGCTGGGACCCACTGAGCTGTCCCGCCCCAAAGCCACAGGCACAGCCTTTCACACTGAAGGGCTTCAGCCTCCTGCGCACACTCTCCCTCCCTCTGGCCTCAAGGCAGGGCCCAGCGCACAGCCCTGGCCGGAGCGAGCTGAGACCAGCACAAGCCCCAGCCCTGGCTTCCAGCCCTCAGCCCCTCCTAGGACACCCTCCTGCCTCCAGTCTTGGGACAGCGCTGCGACCTTGGCTGCAGAGACCACGGCGTGGCCTTGGCCCTAGTGGGGTACTAGGGCTCCTGGCAAAGACCCTGTGGCTCCCTGCCCCTGACTGCTGCCTTGCAAGGGTTGGGGACTGAGTCTTGCTCAATTGTCCCCACCCCTCTCCTCTGCAGGACGCTTCAGACTGAGGGCTTCCAGGGTGGCGTCTCCAGTGAGTGCTGGTCTGGGTGGTTCTCCCAGGAGCTTAACCCAGTGACCGAGGTCCCCTCCCCTCGCCTGCTCAGCTGAGGGTCTGCCTCCTGGCTTCTCTGGGTATCACTCTTTGCTCCGCTACTTAAATGCTGTGTGACCTGGGGTAGTTGCTTCGCCTCTCTGTGCCTGTTTCCCCACCTGTGAAACGGGAACAGTGATAGCCCCACCTCCTGGGGTTGCGATGAGAATGAAATAAATTCGTACACGGAGAGGCAGAAGAGTGCCTGTGCCCTGTCATTTCTCCAGCTTCTTCTCCTTCCTGGCCACCTTCCCTCTCAGTCCCCCTCACACAAAGGCCGGGAGTCCTCACACACCAAGCCCTTTCGTGTCACCACCTCCTGGCAGTGGATGGCCTGAGATGATTATCATCGTCCTGATTTTAGGACGGGCTCAGAAGGGCACCCTGACCCGCCCAAGGCCAGAGCGGGTCAACACCCCAGGCTGCACCATCCTGCCCCGCCAGCCAGCGTGTGCCCCGGCCTCGCCACATGGCCCACAGCACAGGGGCAGGTGACCCGCCACCTTGCTTGGCCTGAGGTCCTTCCTAAACCAGAGCAATAACTTCAGACAAAGCCCAACAGCGCCGAGGGCCAAGGCGGGTATTTTCCGCACTGTCTCCGCCATCAGCCCTGAGGGTCTGAGGCCCGAAGCTCCGGGGAGAAAGGCCAAGTGGGAGGTAGAGGGTCGCACTGTCTCCGTCTGGTCTCCTGGTCGGGGGAAACGTCTGGACCTGTCCTTCTAGCTCCTTTGCCCTTCCACCTTGCACTGGGTGAGGCTGGGGCCCTGCCCCCTGCTCCAAAATCCAGAGTCCCTGGAGGCAGTGGGAAGAACCTGGTCTTGGAAAAAAGTATGCCACTGCTTAAGATCTGACTTGACTTTGATCAAGTTACTTAACTTCTCTGAGCCACAGTTTGCTCATCGCAAAATGGGCAGACAAAAGTTACCTGCCTTACAGAGCTGTGAGAATTCACCTGAGGGGAAACTGAGGCACAGATAAGGCCAGCCTACGAGTGAGTTCCCTGGGGGTGCTGCAGTGGAGTAACTGGGGAGGCCCAATCCCAGAGAGACCCCCACCCTAGAGGGGACCACCGCCTCACAGACCCACAGACCCCTCTGCCCCCACTTCCTCAGATACCCCCTTGGGCACATTCGGACTCGCTCACTACACACACATCACACGCACACGCACCGCCCACTCACCCAGCAGAATGACACCAAAAGAGACTCCCCCTCCTCTGTGGGGGGCTCAGCCCACCCAGTCCAGCTGCACCCATGCAGCTCCCACCACACTGCCCCAGGCACTGCCACACCCTAGACCAGCCCCCTTGCAGGTGGGCTACGCTGAAGGGGCGTCCACCCTTCCTCCCTGCCTGGCCCTTGGCACCCCCTGCCCTCTGTCCTCTGACCCTGTCTGCAGCATGGCTCCACCATCCTACTGGACACCCCCTAACGCACCAGACAGGGTTTCCTGGCAGTCAGGCCCGCAGTCAACTCCCAGCCAACACAGCCTTGGGGTGCACAGTTCACAGGAAGGGGGACAGTAGGGAAGAGAGTCAGACTAATGGCCAACCCGGCCAGGACACCTGATGCCTGGCCCGGGGACCATCGGCTGCCCATCTCCCATCTCCCAGGGAGCCTGGGCAGGTTGAAGGCAGCCTCCGAGCCTTTCCCTGCCCCCCCTCCCCCCAGGCCTGCCTGCTCAGGACCATTAGCCACCCCTCCCCCCTCTGCACTGCCCTGAGTGACGGTCCATCTATTATGCATGCTGCCTTCCTGCTCCATCCCATTTCCCGAGTCCCCCCCTACCCCACAGCCCCTGCCCCCCCCAGGGCTTTTAACCAAGTACATTAGGCAGGGCCAGATGCCAGTCTGACAGATGTCCACAGCGTTGGCCTCTGTGTCCCTCCTTCCTTCCTCTGCACAGCCCAGGACCTCCCACTGTTCCAGGTCCTCGGCTGCCCAAACTTCCGAGCCTCCTCCTCTGAGTCCCTGCTCTGCACCTCCCACCTCTCCCTGCCAGGCTCTCACCAGCCCGCCCTCCGCCGCCCCCGCTGGCCTGGCTAACTTTCAACTTCCAGCTCCTGGAGAGCTGAGACGTGCTGAATGAATATTCCATCTGGGTGATTATTATTCACATGATATTAATTAATTATTAATTGCAATTAATCTCCTTCATTCCCACTCTTCCTCTGGGAGGAAGGAGGGGCCTGGCAACTGAAAGGGACAGGGGGTGGTGGCATTTGTGGGTGTACTTGTTTTCTAAGGCCCCATCCTCAGCAAGGACAGGACGGAGAACAACAAGCTGATCAGTGCAAGGGGGAAACCGAGGCAGCAGCAAGCATTAAGCTGTTCCACAAAGGCCCGCTATGGGTGGCTACGGAAGGAACCCAGGAACCCTAACTGGGCTCTCAGCAGCTTCTCCCTACCCTTACCGCCCTACCCAAGCCCTGTCTGGGTAAAACCACTGCTTTGGCAGGAGAGGAGTGGGGGCCGGCAGAAGGCTGACAGAGACTGGGCTGAGCCTTGGGCGTTTCAGTCTGCGGAGGGCAGGGGGTCTTTGCGATGATCAAGGGGCCCTGCAGCAGGGCAGGTGGGTGCTCCCACTAGTGGGCTCCAGCACCCAGTTGATAGCCCATAGTATGAAAGGGGAAGCATCAGGAGCCAGCTGCCTGGGAGGCACCCAAACCCTGGCTGCCCCTGGCCTCCCATGGGCTCAAAGGCCTGCTCCAGCCCCCTGGCCTCCCCACTGAGCTCCACTCACCGGGCCCCGGGGTGGCTCCTGGCGGACCCTGGTGTCCAGCTGTTGCCTTCGGACCTCTCCCCCGGAGCTCTCCCCAACCAGACGGCTGGGCTCTGTGACCTCAGGGGCCTCCGGGCCCCACAACTGGGGTGAGACCCTCCAACGCAGAGCTCCAGCAGGACCCCGGGTCCCAAGACCTGGGGAGACAAGGCCACAGCTGTAGGCAGATGCCCACCGTTGAGCTGGAGACTTGGGAACGGAATGGGCACTCCCACCCCCCACTCTGGCCTGGCTCTTGGGGCCCTTAGGGGTTTTGAGGGGAAAGACAGGGTGCCCTGCAGGGGGAAGAGTCCAATGGGATGGGGAGGGGGCCGGGAGCTTGCTTCACTCCTGCCCAACTGTCACGACTGCCCCCCCCCCCCAAACCGCAGAGACCTGCAGAGTCCTCCGGCCAGCGGCAGGGGGATGGCCGAGGTGCGGCGGGCCAGATGGGGACAGGTGGGTGTCCGCACCCGCCCTCCTCCCCGCCCCCACCATCCCGCTCTCTAGACCGGCTGTCACCCCGAGCACTGCAGAAAAATGTGGCTGCAGCAGAAACCGCCGCAAAACCCCGGGGCGGGGGCAGGGAAGGGGCGCCGGGCGGGCAGGGGTCACTCACCGGGCGCGGGGAGCAGCGGCAGCAGCAGCAGCGCCGCGACCGCCCAGCGCCGCAGCCGCCTCATGGCTCGTTCATAATCCTCCGGGTCCGGGGGCTGCGGCTGAGCGGCTCGGCGCGGGCGGAGGCGGGACGCGGGCGGGGGCGCGGGCTGCGGAGCTGCGGGCGGGGGCGCCGGCCCGGCGCGGGGCGAGGCTGGCGGCGGGGAGGGCGCCCGGCTCAGCGCGCTCCGGCCGCGGCCATCCCGGCGGGGCGGCGGGCCGGGTTAAGAGCGGAGCGGCGAGCACGTGAGCCGAGGGCCCGCCCCCGCCCCCCGGGGCCTCCCCAGCCGGGCTGGGCCCCCGGCCGCCGCGACGGGAGGACAAAAGAGGCACCGCCCCGGGCCCGGCCTTCTCGCACCACCTCGGCCTTCCTCGGCAGGTGCGGGGCCGGTTGCAACCGGTCCCCGTCCCGCGACCCCCTCTTCGGCCACCCCTTGCTCCGAGGTCCAGCATAGTTGTAGGGGGAGGGAGGCAGGGTACACAGGGACCCTTGAACTCTGACCTGGTGATTGCCAGTCTGGACACCCGCGGGATCGAGGTGCGGGGGCGTGGCTGCCCCAGACCAGGTTCACCCCCAGAGCGTTGTACCCAGGAGGCGGCTTCCCCCGGATATAGCCGGGAAACCCCCCAAATCCCTTGTTAACCAAAGGGTTTTGGAGCCGGAAAGGTCAGGGACTGCACTGAGGGCAGAGGCTCGTTTGGCTAAAATCCCGCCAGGCGCCTTTGGGATCCCTCCACCTCCTCGCAGAGCAGGGCACTGCGGAGCCCTCCCGTAGCCCCGGTCCAGTTCCCTTTCCATCCGACAGGCTCTACCTGGCTGAAGGTGTCGCTGCCTCTAGAGCAGGGATTCAGGACTTGCTGTCACCAAGCCACCAGGACGGGGTGGCCTCCCCTCTCTGGGCTCCTTGGTCCTTCACCAGGGCATTGCCATCCTCCCCCCTAAACATCATGTTGACTAGCCAGGTCAGTTACACGCTGTCAGCATGCTCCATTTCTGTACCTCCCTTGTCAGCCCAAATCTTTGAGGAGCGGAGGATACCTGTGGAGCCCCTAGATTTCCCTCTGTGGGCAGAACAGGTTGCCCTGCCTGCAAACCACCTGCCTTCCAGCTGCCACTGGAGCTGCCCCTGCACCGCAGCCCAGCTACCTGGGCCCTGGGCAGCATGGATCCCCAGACTAGGGGCTTGGATCTCTGACCTCTGCGAGGGATCCCAGGATCCAGAGACGGGAGATGGGGTGGGGTGGCAGAGAGCAGGCACCACTGGTAAGGCCCCCCCACCCTGACCTTGAACCCAAAGCCAGAGACTCCTTGAACCCACCCTGAGGAACAGGAATGGAGCAAGGGAACCCCTTCCTGGGTCCTCTGACCCGGGGACCCAGGGCCTCCACCACCAGGAATAGGGGAGCTGCCTCTAGCTGGTGATAGCCGCTCCTGCTCTATTTTAGCTCCAGGAGAAGTGAGAAGGCGCTTTCCCAGGAGGCACTGACATCAGTGCTGGGAAGGGTGACATCCCCCTTCCAGCCACCTGCCACTTCAGACCCAGATGCCCAGCAAGGCTGAGCCATTGTCCCTTCACTCTGGAAACTTCTTGGAAACCTCTTAGGGATAAGGGACAGGGATGAGGACCTACCATGTGACTTCCCTGGTAATCCACAATTACCCAGGAGGGAGAGATTGTGCTTCTCCTGTTACAGGTGGGGAAACTGAGGCTCCGAGAGGCTGCTCTAGCCTCCCAAGGTCACACAGCCAGCTGGCCAGTGAGAGTTCCGTACTCCAGGGTCCCACCCCTCTGGCTACCCCTATCCCCACCTCTGCCTTCTATCTTGGACCTAGAGGAGACTGGTCCATCGATCCCATGCCCTCCCCACCCACACACCACCAGGGCGAGGGGGTGTGCCTTGTTCCAGGGCCAAGTCACCGAGCCCTGACCCCACGTGCCTCCCAGAAGATAGGTGGGTTTGTCACTTCACAGTGGAGGGCCCTGGGCCTGGGGCAGTCTAGGTCCCCTCCTCCCACATGCCCCAGACCGCACAGCAAGCCCACTGTGCTCTGGCCCTCCAAGGCTGAGACACGTTCCTGCCACTTCTGTGGCCCTGGTTCCTTAGACTTCTTGTTGGGGAGATCTTCTTGGACACCCCCCCCCAAGTGGCTTTCCTCTGGTGGCATTCTGGGCCAGCTCCAGGGCAGGCTCAATCTTATGGCCCTTGGCCCCCAAGAGTTGCTTATTTTCCTGGGCTCCCCAGTTCTAAGCAGGTCCAGCTGGGCATCTTGACCTTCACCTGACCATTCCCCACTCCCCACCCCAGGCCCCCATCTTGTCTTCCATGTCACCCCAGCTACAAGCTGCACGTGTCTCCCAAACCGGAAGCCTGATTCCTTCACCCACCTTCCCTCCTGAGGTTGGGGGCTGTGGAGACAGCCTCTCCCCAAACCAGGGGTCCCTGGGGGAATCCCCCCAATCCCACCGCAACGGGGGCTCCTTTGGCCCCTCTGCCCTACAGCTTGTTTCCCCCAAGAGGAGGCCTGAGAACTTAAATAGTTCTGGTGACCCGTTTCTATCATGATGTCACCTGCAGGGTCACTGCTGCTGAGGGAGCTGTTAGGCTCTTGTCCCCAGTCCCCCTGGAGGAGCTCCCGCCACCAGGAGGACTGGGGCCTGCCACCCCTGAAGTTCTTCCTGCCTTTCAGTCAGTTCTTCCCCCCAGGGTCCTGCACGGAGTCCAGGCTGGGTTGGTGTGGAACCAAGGTAAGAAAACTGAGTTTCAGGGGTTTGCCTAAGGTCACAAAGTGGCAGGGTTCGGATTTGAACTCAGGCCTCTCCGGCCCAAAGGCTTATACTGTGGGGTTCATGGAGAATATGGAACATAAACCTGAAGAGGGGGGCATTCTCATTCTTGTCACAGGGCATTCCAGGCCAGGGACCGACAGCAAGACTCACGGTGGCCAGAGACACGGGGGTCAGCCTGGCTGGAGGGGGCACAGGTAGGGTCATGGCACAGACTACCAGGGAGCTGGATAGGTGTAAGGGGAGGACAGTCGGCAGGGAGTGTGATCGGGGGACCTGGGACTGGTCGGAGTGGCCAAAGGGGCGGGAGCTGGAGAATGCGGGGAAGATGTGATAGAGTGGGAGCCAGTCTCAGCCCAGGAATGAGGTCCTCGGTAGCTGGCTGTTGGTGACAGTGAGTCAGGAAGGACACAAGGGCTTTGTGGGAGGTCATGGCATCTTGTTATTGGGAGGAGGAACCTTTGAAATCATCTCATTCAAGCTCCTCACTTAGGTAAGGAAACCGAGGCTCAGAGTGGTAAAAGGATTTGCCCGAAGTCCCAGTGTGGGCTGGGGTGGTGGCCAGCTCTCCTGCCTTCCTGGCCAGCACAGGCAAAGATGAGGATTCAGGAGGAGGTCATGGGTGGAGCTACCAATCCAGGTCAAACTTGGAGAAGTGAGCCAGGCTCCACAGGGAAGAACCAAAGGCCCAGACCCTCCTCTGGGGAAGTGGTGAGGGCGGAGGGCTCATTAGAGCCCTAGGAAGCAGCCCAGGGCGGCCACCTCAGGCCCCTGCTGCATGAGTGAGTCAGGAGAAGGGGGACCAGGCTGATCTGGGGCCACTGGGAGTGGGAGCCAGGTTTCAAGAAAGTAGGAAAGGAGAAAAGGAACCTGACATTGGAAATTAGCAGGTTAGCCAGGGACCTTGGGATGGACAACCCCAGCAGTTTCCACGATGGAGGTGTGGGGGAAGGAGGTGCAGACGAGGAGGCCGCGGCTACAGACCAAGACTCAGCCAAGAACAGGAGGGAGCATTCCTCAAGCTCCTGGATCGATGCAAGTGTCTTCCAGGCCGGAGCTGTGGGGCAGAGCGAAAGCAAGGTGGCGAATCTGAGATCAGCAGGGCTGGCCAGACTAGCCTGGGTGGGCTGGCAGGCACAGGTACAGCCCGACTTGGGGATGGGGGGAGGACACTGCTTCCTTGGGGTCAGGTGTGGGGGAGGGACTGAGAGCAGGACATGGCAGTGCTTGCTGAGTCTGAGTGAAGGTCACTGGCTGAGAGTGAAGGAGTAAAAAAGGACAGTCCCCATGTTGAGGAGTCACCGAGGGGCCCAGTATGTCAAGTAGCACCCCTCTTTTCTGGGTCCCCTCTAAATTTGTATCCTGGAGGCTGGAATTGAGCAACCTGGCTGAGATATGATGTCCAAGGTCAAAATCGAGATGGGAGGGGAAGGCCACAAAGTTGGATGTGAGGTCCTGGGCAGACGGCGACCAGGGGGTCAGAACCTGGTGCTGGTTGGAGCCAGCAGTGTGCGAGGGCATCGGAGACGAGGTCTGAGATGGGGTGGGGGGAACGGCTCACCCAGAGCAGCAGCGTCCTGGGAAAGGCCCTGGGGGATGAAGCATCTCCCATGTGTCACACCAGGGACCAGAAGGAAGCTACTGTCTGGGCCCTGGGGAAGGGACAGGGCCCTCAGCAGGGTCTGAGTGAGAGCAAAGGGGTTTCCTAGGCAGCGGGTGGTGAGTACATCCGCCACAACAGACCACTCTGCGAACAGCAGAGCCCGGACAGTGACCAGAGACTGGACAGACGCAGCCCCAGCTGCCCTCAGCCCTTGGGGGCCAGGCATCCAGGTGGGGCGCACTCACGCAGGTTCTCTCATTGCAGGAGACTTCTGTCCTGCTGGACAGCTGTTCTGTCCATGTCCACCAGGCCCTCAGCACGGCCATGGCCTCGGGTCACTGGGGGCAGGGGAAGGCCTGGCCCTCTGTTTTCCAGCCCCATCTCTCTGCTCTTTGCTATTAACAAATTTATTTACAGTTCCTGAAGCAAGATTAATTGTGAAGTTTAACAGGAATAGCATAAAAAGGCCAAACACGACCTCCGCGAGGGCTGTGCACACAGTTGCTCTATTTCCAAACTAACAACTCAGGTCCTCACCCGCAGCTAGGCCCCCCTTTCTGCCTCCAAAATGGGAACAGAATAGCACCAGGCTTCTGGTAGCTTCAGCATTTAAAGAGACAAACACAGAGGCAGAGAAGGGTGAGAAGAACCACAGTACAAAATGTAATAAAAAAAAAAAAGTGGCTAGAGAATCGATAGCAAACCCATCTCTGTCTCCAGATTAATGGCTTGGCTGAGGGAAATGGGGGGAGGTCCTCAGGGAGGGAGGGAGGCGGGGAGCGAAGAGGGTGATGGAGGAGTAGGCTGGGGAGCTGCTGACCCTGGAACAGAGCCCTGGGTGGGTAGCCCAGACCAAGGCACGAAAGAGCAGAGAGGGGTCTGTCCCCAGACAGGGAACTGGCCACATCTTGGGCTCAGGGGCAAGGTCAGTGCTGGGCCCCCACTAAGTGCAGGGGGAGGGAGCTCTGTGAGTGCAGCCGCTGAGCCCCTCCTCTGCTTCATATGTTCCCGAGGATCTGTGTGCACAGCGTGGGGGGCTGGGGGAGGGGACACACACAGGCATTGCAGAAGGCAGGAGAGAGCCACATGCTTGTGCGAAAGGAGGCTGGGGTGGGGGTGGGGAACACTAACTAACCCTGGGCTCTGCAAAGAGGCAAGTGCCTGCGGAGGGACAGGAAGCCAGGCCAGGGTTCCTGCTGCTCCAGCTTCTCTGTAATCCCTTCCTATGCCAAGCTTGCCTCTGCCTCCTGGCAAGTAGGCAGCTGGCCATGGCTGGACAAGCCCATCGCAGATCCCTGCCCAGTCAGGAACTCGACTGGAGGCAGGGGTAGGAGAGGATGGTCCCTAAGCCCACACTCCCTTGGTCTTACCTGAAACCTGGGTGGGCAGGAGGACCAGGTCTGTCCAGCCCAGAGCTTGGCCATGGCCACAGCTGTTCACTTGCACTTCAAAGGCCCAGCCCAAGCTCCTTCTGGCTCTGCTGGAGAGGCCCAGGGGTGCTGCGCCTCCTCCGTATCTCTGTTCTGCCCTGGCCGGGTGTGCGGCCTTCAGTGAGGTATAACTCGTATCTGCACACCTGGCCCTCCAGCTAGTAGCTCTGGCCCGGAGAATAGCTTTGTGCCCTGAGTGACGCACAAGAGCAGTGTGCTGCTGGTGCAGGGAGATGGGGAGAAAGGGGGCCAGGAGCAGCTGCTCCCCCACTGGCTGGCAGAGGGCTGGGGAGAGGTAGCCTGGCTCTTCGCAGGCCCTCCTGGGGGCTACGTGCCCACAGCTGAGTGCAGGTGGGCCGCCAGCTGGCCTGCAGCTGCAGAGCAGCTGGGAGGCTGGTCAGTCTGCTGAGAGACAGGGCTAGGGGCTGCACACTCAGAATCCTC
This sequence comes from Anoura caudifer, assembly GCA_004027475.1. NCBI lineage: Eukaryota > Metazoa > Chordata > Mammalia > Chiroptera > Phyllostomidae > Anoura > Anoura caudifer. Next base: position 138,973 of record PVKU01000758.1, on the reverse strand, counting down.
AGAACCTGGGGAGTATCCTCCCCCAGGCCAGGGGGCCGCTGTGGCCCAGAGCTCGGCCGGCCTGTCTGTGCGCGGCCAGGGGAAGGGGTCTGGGAGGGAGAGGCTGGTCTGCGGCGGGCACAAGGGCAGGACGGAGGTCAGAGGGCTGGACTCCTGGCCTGGAAGGGGAAGGGAAAAGAGCTGTCCGCCATCAGTTGTCCAGGTGCCACAGGGGCTGAGGGCTCTCGGGACAAAGAATGAGGCCTGTGGCCAGGAGACCCCTGGCCGCTTCTCAGCATTGCCACCAGGGAACTGAACCTTCCGCTTACGGCCAACAAGCGCTGGGTCTGGGCCAGAGGAGGGGTCCGCAAAACCGCAGCTGGTCGGACGGCACTGGCAAGTAGGGCTCCTGGACACCAGTGTCCCTGGGGAGTCCACAGTGGCGTCAACCGACCCCCCCAGGTCTCGGCCGCTTGCTGCTGGTCCAGGCACCGCACCAGCCCCCGGACAGTCAGCTGGTGCCTTCACGCCTCCCACCACCTCATCCTGTTCCGGGCTGCCAGGGGCCTGGTGGTCGTCTTCCTCCCTCGTCCTGGGAGATGTTGCCCGGCCACTGGTGGGCTGGCTGGGAGGCAGCGTCTCAGGACACAGGAGGTCACGATCTGAAGCTGGGGAGCCTGGCTGCCTGTGGGGACAGAAACACCCTTTGGGCCACAGGGCTCAACCACAAAGCAGATAGGAAGCTGGGACCCTGCTGGGTCAGGCTGAGGGCAGGGTGGGCCTGGGGCACGCGTGGTGCTGCCCTTGTGGGTTGTTGGGTGCTGAGGAGACCTGCCGCCTCTGGGGCCCCATGAAACGCCTGCTCTTTGGGTCGGACCCTGCGGCAGCGGCCAGTGCCATCTGCGCCTTTCGGCTCTGAGGCCTGTGGTCAGGGCTGGCCAGAGGAACAGGTTAGAGGCTGTTCCATTTAATAACTTCATGGAGGAGGCTGTGCCCTTTGGCGGCCGGAGGAAGCAGCAGAGCTCGGAGGCCCAAGCTGGACCCGGGACCAGAGCCTGAGGCGGAGACCAGCTGAGAGGTGAAGCCACAGCACCCTCATGGAAGCTCAGAGCCCTGGAATTCCACTGACGCACCCACAACCCTTCTTTTGGGGGTGACTTCCAGAGGGGCAGAAAGACCTGGCTCTTCACCCCCCTGGAAGGGACCCAGGAATCCCCCCTCCACACTGCTGGAAGGCCAGACAGGCAGCAATGACCAGACCTGTGACCAAGGAGGACGTACAACCGCTGGAGGTTCTCTCCGCCCCCACAACTGTGGCCGCGCCCAAGTGTCAGGAAGGGAGCTGCGCGCCACTCTGGGTCTGGTTCCAACTGGCTGAAGCCACGAGTGGAGGCCTTTCCCACCCCCGCATCTCTAAAGCGAACAAAACAGAAGGTGATGGGAAAGAAAGGAGAGAAAAGAGAAAAATGTCACAGCCTGGTTCGTGTCGCCAACCTGAGGGTCCCCCACCCCCGCCCGCCGGACCCAGAGAGGACAGCCGAAGCGGAGGAGGGAGGCGTGGCCACGCCCGGCACCCTGGGCAGGGCTGCGCCCTGGCGCTCACCTGGGGAGGCTGGCCCGGAAGGGGATGTCCACGAAGCTGTGGCTGAGCTGGGCGATGATGCGATCGACTTCCGCGTACGGGTGGGCTTCTCGGGCAAAGCCCTGGTGCTGGGCACTCTGGAGATGCTGCCCGGGGCGAGAGGAGGTGCAGGACATTAGACAAGGCCCGCGCAGGGCACCAGGGAGAGCCCGGGAGGGAAGGGCCCTCTGGGGCGGTCCCAGGACTGCCCAGCGGGAGGGGCTCACCCCGTGGAGCTCCTCGAAGGCCTCGCAGCAGCACTCGCAGTACCCCTTCCTCCTCCTGCGCGCGGCGGGCCACCGGCCTGCCTCCAGGCCCTTGGGCTCTCTGGGGAGAAAACAGGTGGGGGAAGCGGTCTCGGAGCGGAACTGCTGCTCCAGGGCCTGGAGCCCGGGCTAGGGAGGGGACGGACTGAAACGGCCCCGGAGCTGGGCGGGCATAGGCAGGCCCCCCACACCCGGCGCCACTTGTCCAAGGGCGGCAGGAGAGGCAACAAGGCTGGACATCCCCTGGGACCCTGTCCCAGCTCCGTCCTTTCCCCGCCCACACACCTCGAACCACAGGTGAGAACGTGGCGTGGTGGCCGGACGCCTGCGAAGGGCAGTTCCAGCCCTGCGCTCCTACCCAAACCTACGTTCGTCTGACCTGCCCCACGAAAGGGGAAAGGCCTCAACAGCAGTGAGGGGACTGTGCCGCTCTGGACCTCCTCCACCTTCCTTACCTGTCCCCTCCCTCATGCTCACTTGTCCCCTGCACAGCTGCCCCATCACCGAGGACTTTCGAATCTCCATCTCAAACCTGACTTCTCTGAGTTTTAGTTCCGGACTTCGAACAGCCTGCAGGCTGTGGCTCCCCGGCTGTCCAAGCGAACTCAACGCATCCAACAGTCTCCTTTGAGGACTTTCTAAGTAGGACACAAAACGCCCCCAAAACAGGAAAACTACACGCTTTTAAAAACCTACGACTCGCAGAAAACAAGCAAAGTTAAAAGAGAAACCACCCACGGGGGGTGGTATATACAACTACACACACAGAGAGGGCTCATTCCCCTCCTGTGAGGGGCCCCCTGCAAGCCCCCGAGAAGGTGATTGATAACTGAAGAGGGAGACGGGCGAATGACATGCAGAAGTTGCATGGAGAAACTCGAATGACCAAACAATGCAGACGGAACTTCGTTCGCGATGAGAAGGAATGAAGAATCTAGTTACACCGAGAGGGTTTTTCATCTAGCAGGTCTAGGTTGGCAAGTCCCACAGCTCTCAGCAGGAGCCAAGGGGGTGGGTCGATGTTTGTTGGCGTAGCCTCCGTGAAAAGCCATTTGGTTGCAAAATTAGAAATGCAGGCACCCTTTGACCCAGTATTTCCACTTTTAGGAATTTATCCCGCAAACATGCTTGAACAGGACTATTCACTGCAGCCTTCTTTATAGCAACAAAAGACTGAAAGTAATCCCTGCATCCATCAATAAGAGACTGGGTGAACACAGGAAATCTACGCGACGGAGTGCCCTGCCCTGCCGCCGTGCAAGGGAGTAAGGACGCTCGTAGGCGCTAATAGGAAAACAATCGAAGATACAGCACTACAGTACGCGGCAACAGCAGGACCCAGCCCAGCGGATCGCACGCCACTCTGTGTGGGAAGAGGGGACACAGGACGTGGAAACCCTCTCTGGAGAGAGGCCTGTGGCCTGCAGATTACAGGGTGGGTATGGGAGGCTTTAAACCCTTTGTAATGCTTGAATTTTGAACCAAAGTAATAGCTTTTAAATTTAAAAAAACTAAACATTTCCTCCCACTGATTTTTACACGCACATGGAACCCTGAGCAACATCCGCTCTATTCTCCTCACGTGCAGACACCAAAGCTTCACCACCTTCCCTTTACCCCCTCGGCCCCTCTGCGACTCCAAGGCCATCCAAGGCACAGCAGCACCTACAGCCGGAGGCTGCGGCCCCCTGGCTGGCTCTCCATTCTCCCCTTCCTCTCCTCCACCCACCGCCATGTCCCCTGCTGGTTTTCCTCCCATTCCCGCTACTTCCTGATCCTGCTGCCTTCCTCTGCTGGGGGACCCACCGGCCTCCTCAGCCAGGAATCTCGCCGGCTGAGTCTGCTCTGCCCTATTCTCCTGGTCTATGAATTAACCATGTGGTCCGGAGCTTAGAAAGGGCCCGAGAAGGCCTCTGGCCCATCAGCTGAGCCTCGTTCCTCCTGTGCTGTGGTTAGTGAAGGTTCACGTTTCACACATCTGCAGAGTGGGAACACCTGTAAGCCCACAAGCTACTTTAGGCCACACAATGCCTAAATAGCGGAGGTCCCCTGTCCCTTAGTTACTCCTTATATTCAGCCCAAAGGCCTCAAATGCTGATGTGCACCCAGTCACCCAGGGAGCTCGGGGGGATGCAGCTTCTGGGGCTCCATCATCAGAGACTGTGATGCTGCACGTGTGGCGTGGGGTCCAGGAACTGGCATTTTCAAAAAATCCTCACCCAAGGATGTTTATTGATTTTGAAGAGAGAATAAGGGAAAAAGAAACACTGATGGGAGAGAAACATCAATGTGAGAGAGAAACATCAACGTGAGAGAGAAACTTCCATCGGTTGCCTCCTGTATGCACCCCAACAGGGGATCGAACCTGCAACCTTTTGGTGCAGGCATGGGGCTCCAACCAACCGAGCCACCCAGCCAGGGCCAGGAACCTGACTTTTTAATGGGACCCCAGGGGACTCTGATAAATGTGGTCTATGGATCCGAGTTTCAGAAACAAGACTACTGTCCTCTGCACGCAGGTCAAATTCTTCAGGGCGAGCGGAGAACACCAAATAAATCGGATGGACACTCCCTGTCTCTTCTCTGGGCTCAGTTCCCAGAACAGACTTCGCATACGGAGATGACACATGGCCATTCCCAATCCGACCAGCAGGCCCCTGAGGGAAGGACTCCGGCCTGTGACCAGCCCTTGTTACTCAGGGACCAGAAAGACCCACCTGGTGTGGTGTGAGCTGCCCGGGGTCGTCGGGGCCTCAAAGGGACTTGCGTCTTTGGGTCCCAGAAAAGAAATTTCTGGAAAGGATTTAAACTGATGGTGGAAAGGACGAAACTTCCTGAAACACAGAAAACTTCCACTTTGACTATCGTGCGGAAGGAAAGGGGTGAGGAAGGGGGGCCAGCCCAACCCCCTGGAGTTCCAACCCTGATCATGGACTCTCGCCTGCACACCTTCCAGGTTCTGACACGAAACCCTCCTCAGCGCTACCAGGTGAAACTCATACTTCAGCTCTCCCTGTCTGTTCAAGCCTGTTTGTACTCACTGCTTCACCCGAGTCCTGTAGCCACCCGAGCTGAGTGAGACGCGTGGACTAAAGAAAGCCCAAAAGGTTCTGGAACTGACCCAAGGGCTCACGGCCAGTATGTGGCCAAGACCAGACCAGAAGCCCTGTCTCCTGGCTTGTGATCGATCTGGTTCTTCCCACACTTGCATTTTGTTTCTTGACCCTGAAACAACCTTTGAGGACTCTAGCCTCGCAGAACCTAAATGGAAGAGTGTTTAAACCAGAGCGGTGATTTCCCTGCTCCATTAAAAGCAACACGTCTGCTCTGGGCTGCTCCTCTGCACCCTGTGAAGCGGAGTGTTCTAAACAGAGGAGAGATGCGGCGAGGGCTGTGCAGAGTCAGACCGGGCTGAGCGGTCCCGGTGGTCTGCCCCAGCTTGCTCACACGCGAGCTCGGTGCCAGGCCTGACGATGTGCGGACACTTGGCACAGCCTCTGATGTAACTGTGGGCTCCCCCACCCCGTGTTGGTGCCATGGCCTGTGCTCTGGCAGCGGTGGGGGAGGGGTGCGGGCCATGGGTTCCCCAGGAGGCTTGGCGAGAGCCCTGTGGCCTCAGGAATGAGTTAACAAATTTCTCGGATCCTTGAACAGAAGGGGGTGCCCTCCGCAGCCCTGGCACCCCATTTCTTTCTCTTCAGTGTTTCTTTGTTTCTGCTTAGGAGGCTGGCATGTTGAGGGCGGTAAGGCTATCAGGCTTTGAAGGCACCTGTTTCAGAACAGTAGGCAAAAAGATCACTGGAAACCCCAGCTCCACTTGAATCTCTTCTGTTGCCTCTCACACTAGGGGCGCACAAGTACGCGTACCACGCCGGTAACAGTGGCGTCACCTGCGCCTGCCTCGCCGCAGAGAGCGCCCCGGGGGCACTGGCGGGCTCTCTCAGCTGCCGTGCATGCATGCGTCATGCCTGCTCGTATTTCATTGGATGGAAAGAGGCCGGGATGGACGGACACGCGCTCCATCCCACCGGAACTGGAAGAGACAGCACCTCACCACCATCCCTGTGCTCTTGACACTCATTTCTGGGCCACCAAAGCCTACTCTGTACTGTGTGCAGGGACCGAGAAGGCAACTCAGGGCCCCCTGGAGGATGGGCCGAATGCTGGGCTCCTGGGGCTGGGTCCTTTAGCTGCCCTGTGTGAGGGTGAGGGGCCCAGAGAACTCTGGTCCCCGGACTCTCTGCTGGGTACATATGGGCCTTTTCTCTTTTCAAAAACCTTTTGAGATAATTATAGATTCGTGCGGCCTTTTGATCTGGTGCTCACTGAAGAGTCCGTGATAACCCAGGTGGCTGAGAGCTCACCAGGCGATTCGTGACACGGCCTCCCTCCTGCTCCAGATGAAAAGGGGCCCTCGTGGTGCACGGGGCAGAGTGGAGAGGGCGCCAGGCGGGCCAGTTACAGCACCTGGGTTCTAGCCTCTCAGAGCACCTGGTGCAAGTCCCTAATTTCTCTGACCTCAGTTTCCCCACGAGGAGGAGGGTGGCCTCTTTCCCACTGAGGGCTGCCACGGGGGCAAGGACCAGAAGAGGGTTCTGCCCAGCACAACTGAAGGGCCTCCTCGGGTGCGAGGGGCCCAGCACTCAGTGCAGCCAGGACCGCTGCGCTGGCCCTGCTCCGGGTCCAGCAGCGATTCGACAGCAGGTGTCAGCGCGCACCGCGGAGCGAGGGTGGAGAGAGAACAGGCCTGCACGGGGCTTCACGAGCTCGTCAGCGCAGAGTGCTGACAGGAGGTGATTCACGCCCGGGATCCTCAACCTCTGACTGGCGGCCCTCAGGGGCGCCTCAGCCCGGTCTGTGCGAGGCTTCTCTGCGGCGGTGAGAAAGCGGCTTCTGGGGAGACAAAGCTACGGGGCTGAGGGGCTCCACGCCCCCACGTCAGCTTGGGACCTCTCCTCCGTGGGGGCCTGGTGGGGGTGAGAGGAGAGGGAGGAGGCCCTACTCACCGACTCTCGTCTTCAATTTTGAGGAACGGTGCCTTCAGTCTGGCCACTGGAAAGGAAGCGGGCACCATTAGCTCTCCGTCTGCCCGGCGCAGGGCCTGCACTGGGCACACAGGAAACGCTCGGAGCAGCGAGGCCCTGCCAAGGCCTAAGAGCCTCTCAGAGCTGAGACACATGCGGTCCCCAGGTGTGCACTCGGCAGAGGTAAGCCACCCACTCCATCTCCTCCAGCCTCTAAGCTGGGAGGAAGGGTTCCACCACTGGGGGGAGAGGCTGAACAGTGCCTGGGGTCTGGGGACGGCGGACCCTCCTGCACGTGGGTCCTAGAGGCTGTCCACTGACTGGCAGAAACCTAGCTGGGTGGGAGGAACCCGGCCCCTGCTGGTTTCTGCTACCAGCTCCTTCCCAGACCTTTACTCCTGGTGCCTCAGAATGCTGAGGGGCCTGGGAACACTCCCAGGCAGAATTTTCCACGAGGACCCTGGGTTTGTTTTGTTTTGGGGCGGCGGGGAGCAGAGAGGAAGAGAGCTAAAGAGCGTTCAGAGATCTTAGCAGAAGGATGGTTCAAAAAAAAAAAAAAAATCAAAGGTTAAATCTGGTGCCCCCCCCCCCAAAAAAAAAAAAAACAGGGCAAACTGAGACAAATTCAGAGTCTATTAATCAAGAGATTCATCCCCTAGAGAGAGTTACTGGCACAGGGTACAAAATCTCTTAGGCCTTATGCATTTCTACCTTCCCATGGTGACCAGAGGTCCTGCCAAGGGGCTGCAGGCCTGGGCAGAGGTGACAGCTGCCGTCTCCACAGAGACTGGCATTGCACAGCTTCTCAGCCCGTTTAAGGAAGCCACCAGAACCCAAGCGGAAAAAGCAGGCTTTCTCCTTGCACGGAGGCAGCTGCCATTAATTACTTTTTGGGGGGCGATCCCTTGCCTAATTAACTGAGACAGTTATTAAAATCAATTCCCCCATAGGTTTCCTTGAATTTCAAACACGAGAGGTGCCAAGTGACTTTTCTTAGCTCCTGCTTGTGCATGAATAAATGCCACCTAAAGAGCATTTTTGGGAGAAACATCCAGGGGGAGAAACTCTATTGCTGTCCAAGAGGAGCCGGGCGCCGGGCCTGTCAATCTGCCTGTTTGTCAGTTTTGGGGAGTCTGGCATTTCCGAAAGTGGTAGGCAGCTGTTCAACTGCCCACTCCAAACTGCTCCTGAGTCAGAGGGAAAAGGATGCGGAACTTCAGTTGAGGGCCAGGAACAGCCAGAGGACACAGGAGCCAGCGGGACTACCTGGGGTCTTGGCTCCAAGGAGAAGCCCCAGCCCAGCAGCTCTAGACTCCCTCAGAGTCACCCCTCTCCGGCCACTGTCCTCCCCAGAGCTCAGGCCCTTGGAAACACGACGGGATAATACAACCTGGCCTTGCTTCCTGCCGCAGAAAAGCGAGCAGATGCTGCCACAGAGGGAGTCGTGGGGAAGCATTTAGGAAGGGAGGGATGGCAATTAGATGAGGAACAGGTACCACACTGACCTCTCCGCGTTCTTGACTCAGCTGGACATGTTCCCTAAATGGAAAGGGAAAATAGGTTAAGGATGCGAGGGAGCCAGGGGGGTCGAGCGAGCGGGCCGGTGAGCTGCGTCACTGTGATTCTGTTCCACTTTGCTTCCCGCTGTCAGCTGGGCCCTGAGCTAGAGCCGACCTGAGCGCAGAGGCTCCCTCCGCCTCCCTGGGGACGCAGCGAGGGGTGAGCATTGTGTGTGCGTCTCAAGCTGACTCTGCGGAGGGGGTGCAGGCCGGAGCTGCGGAGCCCCATGGGCCCGGGTGGGTGGGACGTGGCGCTGCACCGCCTGCGATGTGAGGAGCAGGTGCCACCTGCTCGGATGTGGCACAGATGGGTGGGGGCAGCTCACGGGCCTGACACAGAGCAGGTGCTCACCGAACGGCAGCTTGTCAATACAAGGCTGTCAGGGCACAAGGCCGTTTCAGGTCAGGTTGCAGGACAAGGATGAGGGTGGCGCCTTTTGCTTCCCTGTGCCCCCCCCCCATGTACCCTGACTGTGGGTCAAAACCAACATGTAGGCCAAGGTCAAACAAAGCCGGGGTTAAAAAGTGAATGGAAAGAATTAAGACATCAGCGGAGGTGGAGGATGGGGCAAGATGAAGGAGCCAGTGAATCTGTGACTCCCAGATCCTCCCCCAGGCCATGCGCCAGGGCAAAGACCCCCCCAAAAGATGCCCCCTACATCCCCGCGCACATCATGCACTGTACCCAGAACTCACTCCAAAAGACTCCCAAGTACCCAAAGAAGAGATTATTAAGTGAACAAAGTCAAGTAATGATACTGCGCATTTGCACGAAAGGGGGAATTTTCAGCCTGTCTGCTGTAAGTTCGTGGAGTCCTGGAAGGCTGCCTGGGGAAGCATTCACTCGGCTCATCTCAGGGAGGGAGCTCAGCGGCTGGGGAGCAGAGGCTGCAGGGGAGGGACTGTGCACCTTTCTAACTGTGACAATGCAGACCTATGTGGCAGCAGCAGCAGCAGCAAAACCCCAAAGACCCCTAGACCAGAGGTTGCAGGGCCAGGGGAGCTGAGGCCAAGGGTGCCGTCAGGTGGTTTGCAGCCGCTCTGGGACCTGCTCCTGGACCCGCAGGGCTCGGTCCTTCCTCGGATTCTGGCCGGGTGAAAGCACCGCGGCTTTAAATCGGCACGGGCTGTCTCGATGTGACACACGCAGCTTTAACTCCGGCAACGGAAGGAAAAGCCAAACCAGAATTTGGAATACGGCAGCTATTTCAAACCACATCCCCCACCACAGGCCCCAGCCATGCTGTCTGCAGGCTCATTCCCGGGCCAAGAGATGTGCCCAGGAAGGCAGCCTGGCCAGCAGGCCATGGGCATTTACGTTTTATCTGGGCCCGGACTGTCCACAGCCCGGAGTCAGTGTGTGTGTCAACATACCATGGAGACGGGCAGGGGGCACCAGGAGGGCAGGGGAGGGCAGGGCAGGCCACGCAGGCCAGGGACGAGCTCAGTGAGAGGCTGGGCTCCTCTTACTTGCTCCAGGACGGCCGGGAACAGGAGGCTTGGGTGGCGCACAGATTTACTAACACCGCCACAGACCCCGCAGTCTGCAAACCACCCATTCCCTTCAGTTCAGCAGGACGACCTACCTCGGGCTCCTCAGGCCCTCGTTTCTTCGGACACAAAGCGTCTAAAGAGAGCTGCTGCACATGCATCATCATTTCTGTGGGGAAACCAGAGAGAGGGTTGTGGCTCAAGGCTCCCGCTCCCCACTTGCCCGGCGAAGCCCCCTCCTGGGGCGGGGGCACCAAGAGTCTCACCAGGCAACGCAGGTTGGCTCACACCAACCTTGCCTGCCACCTTCTGGCTGTGCATCACCTCTGCACCTGCTGACAATGGAATAAACGGCAGGGCCCGCTATCCCTGGGAAAGGACCTGAGCTGGCTTCCTGCTCTTTTGTGGCACTGAATGCGACTGCTGAACACAAAGTGGCTTTGGCTCACAAAGGGCTTTCAGGTACTTCTGAAAAGCTGCTTCTGTGGGGGAGACCAAGCCACCCGAGTCACTCAGATGTACCCTCAGCGGGGAAGCCCCAGCGGGGGCCGTACATGCTGCAGCTTCTCTAACGTGCAGGAAGGCAGGAAACTGGATCGAGTCAGAAATAGCTGACTTTCTGGTGACAATGGAACCCCCGCCTCCCAGACGAGGACCTTCCCACGCATACTTCTCTGTCCCCCTGGCAGACCCCAGGCTGGATCTGGACCCGCCACCCTCCAGGATCAGAGAAAACCCAACTCGAAGTGGAGCTAAGTATGAGGGCCATTCACTGCCAGCCTGTCCAGGACAGCTATTCCAGTGTAAATTTATCACAACTTGCAAAAAAGGTGGCAGTCACGTGAGGCAACCCTATAGGAAAGGAACGACATGAAGTTTGGTTGGGCCGAACTAGGTTGGACTGTGGGTCGCACTCCTCGCTCCTGGTGAGACTGGGCCGTTTACTTCATCCCTCTAAGGCTCAATCTCTTCGCTGCACAGCAGGCAGAGGACTGCGGTGGGAATTACACGAGGTAACTCCTTGAGCAGAGTAAATGCCCGATAAGTGGTCATGGACACGGGGGGTATTTCCTAACTTATAAAACAAGATCATCGCATTAGCCCGAAGAGCGCAGCTGCGTGGGTTAGACAGGGCAGCACCTTCCGGCACAAACGCTCTGCTGGTCTGCACCCCTCCCACCTTTGGGGGCCTACACAGCAACCGCGTGCGCCTGCCTCCAGCCAGCTCATGCAACTACGACCCCTCTAAAAGGGCACGTTCCCGGTCAGGCACCAGCTCTCCCCCAACCCTCACGGGGGCCCTGGGCAGAAACGGTACCGTCCACACGCAGGATCCTCACTCCCCAGGAGCGGGCGTTGGTCAGGACACTGTTGCTGCTTCCCTGGAAGGAAGAAGCAGAGTCAGGAGGGAGCGTGAGACGCCACAGGGCCTGAACACCCAGCGGACAGGCTGTCCTGGCTTCTGGGAGCTCTGGGTCACCCACATGGAGGGATGTCGTGGGGAGGGTCTACCCCCAACCCTCAGGGAGACCCTATGCTCCACATGGGCTGGCCACATCTAGAGGGGACGGACTGCTGGTCTACCTACACCCTCGGCCCTGGCCACCATGTGACCAGGAAGGAACACCTGCTAGAGAGCTGCTTGCCGGGAGGGCTCTCAGCACACGTGCATAATAAACACCAGTGACAGTCACTGTCACCTGGCAGGAGGCTACGCTGCCGCAGACTGCTCCCGCCCTGCTGGCATCCTCCTCCCTCATCACAGCCAATGCGCCCACCTTGATGCCACCTTTTAAAAAAAAGACTTTACTTATTTATTTTCAGAGAGAGGGGAAGGGAGGGGGAAAGAGAGGGAGAGAAACATCAGTGTGTGATTGCTTTCATGTGCCCCCAAGTGGGGACCAGGCCTGCAACCCAGGCATGTGCCCTGACTGGGAATCGAACTGGTGACCCTTTGGTTTGCAAGCCTGCGCTCAATCCACTGAGCCGCACCAGCCAGGGCTTGATGCCACTTTAATGGCTCCTCTCATGAGATCACCTCAGTTCCTCCTCCTGCCACTGAACCTGAATGGTTCTGGATTCTCACAAAGGGGATGAACAGCTACTTATAAAAGATTTACAAAGTCTGGCTGTGGTCAGAGCAGATGTGTCCCCCAGCATCCCTCCGAGATTCTCTTGGTAGGCTCTGGGGAGGACACCTCAAGGAGTCAAATCGTCACCCTACCACTGACGCCCTGGGTGACTCTGGACAAAGGACTTAACTTCCAAAGCCCACTTCCTCATTCGTGAGAAGGAAATGACAACACACCTCACAGGCTGTTTTACGTTAGTACAGCTCACCCTGAACAACACGAGGATTAGGGGTGCTAACCCCTGCATAGTTGAAAATCCGAATATAACTTTTGGCTCTCCAAAAACTTGGTGGTTCCTCGGTATCCATGAGGGAGCTTCTCCACAACCTTCCACAGATACCAAAATCCGCAGACGCTCAAGTCCCCTATATGAGATGGCAGAGATCAGCCCCGGCTGGTGGGGCTCCGTGGACTGAGCGCCGGCCTGCAGACCGAAATGTTGCCAGCTCGAGTCCTAGTCAGGGCGCACGCCTGCGCTGTGGGCCGGGTCCCCGGTGCGGGGTGTGTGCGAGGCAGCCGATGGAGGTTTCTCTCGCACATTGATGTTTCTTGCCCTTATCCTCCCTCCTTTTCCCTCTCTCTAAAAATAAATAAAACCTTTTCTAAAAAATTTAAAAAAGAAAAAAGATGGCATAGATCAATGAACACAGCTGGCTCTCTACATCCACAGGTTCCCAACCGTGAGTCAAAAACAGTACAGGTTATTTATTGAAAAAAGTCCACGTTTAAGTGGGCCTGCACAGCTCCACGCGGAGTTCGGGGGTCACTCGTACTTCCGAAGACCCTCAGCACCCGCAGCTCACCTGGTTTCTGATGGCCTTCCGCAGCAGCTCCTTGCCCCTGCTCATCGGCACCTGCCGGGAAGGGGGCAGCAGTGAGGCATGCTTGTAGACCCACCTGTGCACGAGCAGGAATTCAGAGGGCTGGGCCAGGGTGGTGTCAGGTCTCGGAAAGCGGGGAGCAATGACAGCCCAGGGGTGGCTGAAATGTGAGCCTACAGAACCCTTTAGAGGTAAAGGTAAAGCCACACCCAAGTTCAGGTCACCCACAGGTAGCTGCAGCCTGGACCCTGGTGGAGAAGGGCATTCTGAATTCACCAGAGGTCAAAGGGTTACAGATGTTCTAAGACCTCCCTGTAGGAGTCTCTGCACTCTCCAGCAGACACGTCTCGGCCAATGTCAACGAGCCCTCTCTGCTTTACAGAGGACCCTGCTACTGTTTCGGAACCTCTGACTCTGCAGTGTCAGTAAAGGGACAAAGCAGCACAAGAGAAACTGCATGGGGAAAGAATGCTGTGAGACATTTAAACCCAGAGCTAGGAAAAAGTACTTTCAGCCCCTAAATTCCAACGAGAAATTGGACCAGATGAAACTAAAACCAGAGCTGCCTCAAAGGGCCCGTTGAGGCTTACTTCCTTTGTGCGAAGAAGACAGCCTTCCTGCTCCCCGAGATTCTTACCGAGTCTGCGGGTTTCTGCGGAGGCCTGGCGCGGCTGGCTGGCGGGCCGGCCCTGGACGGCGCTTCCACTCGGACCTCGCCGGGGCTGGAGCAGCCTCTGCAGCGTGTCCCACAGCTTTCTGCCTTCACCTCCCGGCGGCTGGACACGATGTAACTTACTTCTTTGCTCAGAAAACCCTCAATTACCTGAAACCAGACCACAGAGGTGGCTGAGCACCAAAAGGCAGATGAAGAATCATCAATACCCAGAGGCTGGAGAAGGAAATCTCAGCTGCCAGAAGTTCCAGAATCAATGTCTTTAAATAGACCAAATGCAGTTCTGCACTGGGCCCCCACGTAGACAGACATCATCCTGAAATATAATAGGGTTTCTGTATATAAATGCAGGTTTTTGTCTCCAGGACGGCTGCTCCGACCCAGCAGAAGGCCACAGGCTTTGAGTTACTTGACCAGCCTGAGTTTGCACGGAGCGAGAGCACACTGAAGGGACCGGAGAGGGCGAAAGGTCAGCTTAGCTACGCCATGATTTTCCGGGAAGATACACTGAGACATCCAGACCCTGTATCTGTGACCCTGGCTGCACTATTAAAAGGCGCCTAAAATATGAAACCAAAAAGGGTCTTGGCGACGACACAGCTGCAGAGCTATCTGCTCACGTGCCTGTAAGTCCCTCACGGGCACTGAGAGGGTCTGGCTCACCTCTGATTCCCATGAGCCCAGCACGGTGCCCGAGGTGCAGCGGCACTCAAGTCACGTTTGTGGGAAGAAGAAAAGATGGAAATAAGTGGTAGTGAGCTGGCAAACGTTTAATGATGGGCTCTCTGGGGGGTGGGGGGTGGGGGGGGAGGGAATCCCCACTGTGTGGCATTTGCTGACATCTGTGGGGTAAATACTCCCATTATGGCTGATTTCAAGCCACCGGCATGACGTCACTGAATGTGGACTTGGGAAGAGATGCTAACAGCTGGCTCCCGTGAGCCAGCCTAGCCAGCTCGAGCACAGCACTGGAAGTAAGGGTGCACAATGACGTCTCTAACGTGTGACTGGATGAGGAACCTGGCACTTAAGGAGATGTCCCCAAAAGAGTTAAAACCAGGGACTTGAAGAGATACTCGTGCACCGACACTCACGGCAGCATCATTCACCACAACCAAAACGTGGAAACCACCCCAGTGTCCACCAGTGGAAAAACAGATCAGCACAACGTGGTATATCTGTATAATGGAATACAATTCGGCCACAAAAAGAAATGAAGTTTCAGCACTGGCTGGTGTGGCTCAGCGGACTGAGCACAGGCCTGTGAACCAAGGGGTCACTGGTTCGATTCCTAGTCAGGGCACATGCCTGGGTGGCAGGCCAGGTCCCCAGTAGGGGGCGCATGACAGACAACCACACATTGATGTTTCCCTCTTTAAAAAAAAAAAAAAAGGAAAAAAAAGAAATGAAGTTTCACTACGTGCTGCGACGTGGACGAACCTTAAAAACACGCTCAGTGGAACAAGCTGCAAACCAAAGGACAGCGACAGCAATCCCACTGCTCTGAGTGTCCCGAATCGGCAAACTCACAGAGACGGAGGGATGCAGGGCAGGGAAGTGGGCCGCTATCGCTTCATGGTGATGGGGTTTCCGTTTGGGGGGTGCGAAAGTTTTGGAAACAGAAACGTGTTAATGGTCACTCCACAGTGTGAATGGAATTAATGCCAACGACCTGAACACTTAATGATGGTTCAAATGGCATATTTTATGTGACATACATTTTACCACAATTTAAAAAATCTTTAGAGTTGTATCTTAAAGGAGTACCTCTGTCTACCTTCTGTCATACGGCAAAAGCGAATGCTAGAGCCCGTGAGAGTGGGGCGGGGATTAGCCTACATAAATCTGGCGGATGGTTTCCTGGCTGCACATCCCCCCACCCCAGCGCACCTACGCATCTGCAATGTGACTCTGCTGTTCCTTCTACTAGGAGGCGGAGACCGAGTCTTCCATCCCCTTGAATAGAGTTCCTTCTGTGCAACAGAACGATGAAAATAATGTGTGTGAGTCCTAGAGCCTAGGCCCCAAGAGGCCTTGCGGCTTCTCTTTTGGCCTCTGGGAAGCCGCCCTGACACCACCATGCACGTCACTGGTCTAGCTCACCGGGTATACACGTGACAGCGCTCACGCAGACACTGCGTGTTAAGGAGCTTCGCACGGAACGTACAAGATCCCCCAGAGGCAGTCGGCACGCACGGCCAGACATGTGAGTGAGGTCAGCTTGTCCTTCCAGCCCAGATGACCCTCCGGCAAAACGCAGCTCCAAGGGAAACCCCCCAGCCAATCCAGAGAATCATGAGAAACAGCTTGACTTAAGTCCAAATTCTGTGGTAGATTTTTATACAGCAAAGGCTAAATGACAGAAAAAACAAAAAGTTCCAATGCAAAATTTTTGGGCCAGTTTGGGTGTAAGACTGCCATTCAGCCGGTTCCCACGGCTGAGCCTCTGCACCCCAGGATTTTTGTTAGTCTGTCTGCAAAGAGCCGCTGTGCCCTGAGCCTCCTCAAGTGGCTTCCCAGTGACCCACCTCTTCTGGGCTAAGCACTAGCATCCTATTTCCTAGCCACAAGAGATGCCTGTGCCGACCTAAAAGTACCATATGACATACACCTCTTTGAAATATTTTAAAGGACTCAAACACAGCAAATGCTTGACCCAAAGTGACTGACTGACATGGGTCTGAGTTGCTTTTTGGAGGGTGATGGAAATATTCTAAAATTGACTGTGTAATCACACTTGGACATCTCTGGGAATATACTAAAAATCATCGAATTGTTCATTTTCGATTTGTATTTATTTATTTTAGAGACAGAGAAGGAGAGAGAGAAACATCAACTTGTTGTTCTACCCATCGATGCATTCATTGGTTGACTCTTGCACGCGCCCTGACAGGGCTCAAACCTGAAACTGTGGCGTATCAGGACGACTCTTACCAGCTGAGCCCCCTAGCTAGTGCCAAATTGTTCATTTTATACGTGTGAATTGTATGTTATACAAATTATATCTCAACAAGCTGAGAAAGAAAACAGCCCTGGCTGGCGTGGCTCAGTGGATTGAGTGCTGTGCTGGCCTATGAACCAATGGGTCTCTGGTTCGAGTCCCAGTCAGGACACATGCGTGGGTTGCGGGCCAGGTCCCTGGTAGGGGGGCGTGCAAGAGGCATCCACACATTGATGTTTCCTTCTCTTTCTCCTTCCCTTCCCCTCTCTCTAAAAATAAGTAAAATATTTTTAAAAAAGAAGAAAACAGGAGAAGAGTCCAGACAAAAATAAATACATTAAAATGATGGTTGTCACTTGCAGCAGTTCCATGTTCTCTAAAATTTCTAGAATAAACAGATATTATTTTTCTAATTAGGAAAAAAAAAATTAACTGTGTTTTAAAATATGGTTCACACTTGAAATTGCTTTGGAAAAATGTAGCAACACCACTGAAGACACCTGGAGGACACAGATATGATCCCCGCCCGGCTCTTGCCATCCAACCTGCGAAGGCGCGTGGTGTCACAGGAGAGAGGCAGGTCACGTACCCCGCCCAGCTGCTGGATGGCCCCTGTCAAAAACTGCAGATTCTTGCCAGCAGGCAGATCCAAGTAAAAGGACTTTCCAGAAAAGGGCTGCCGCCTCCCAGCATCTAGTGAGCTCTTCTGGCATTTTCCTAGACAACTGGACACTCTTAGCTGAGCCCCTAGAAAAGAACAACAAAGAGGAACGAAGTGAGAAGTCTGCAGGAAGAGAGAGTCCTGTAAGTCAAGCAGTCTCCACCAACGGCCTCTGGGTGGTGCGCCCTGGGTAGGCCCCAGGCGAACAAACCAGAATCTGAGACCGGTATTCCTGCCTTGGGGTGGTTTTCCTCTTCTATCCAACGCCCAGTCCCTAACTCAATGGAGGGCATAAGTTAGGGCCTAAGCATTTGTGTCTTCCTTTCAGGAGCACATACAGTATCAATCAGAGCAGCTAATAGTCTCAAGAGAACATTAACTTATAAGAAAGTATGACGCAATTGAAGAAAGCAAGATGCTTTCTCTCATATAGGCTATTTATCTGTTAAGGGACTGGGCAGAAAAAATAATTTTAAAGTATAGCAAATATCTTCAAAAAGGCAAGGACGGATACTGGAAACATAAGAACAGGAGTAGTAGGTCAAGAAAAGAACGGAGAACCCTTGCATGAATCTGGAGGAAAGATAAACCAGAAAACAAGCCATCCGACCGAGGGCTCTGGTGAAGGAAAGTCTTCCTGAGACTCGGAACCACAGGCCTCCCGGGAGTCTGGAATTCATATGCACACTACTTATGTGGTCTAAGAACCCACTACTCCCGCCACAGAACAGAAACTAATGCAAAAAGTAATCCCAGCTAGTCACACCTGGCATACCTCAAAGAATCAAAAGCAAAACAACTCTACAGATAGCCAGCCCAGACCACGGTTCCCAGAATTTCCTCGGATAAAGCATCATCAAATATTAGCTCCCACTCCAACGCTACACAACATACGGAAAAAACAGACCACCATGGGTAAGAGTCGGCGGAAACGAGACAGCAAAATGAGACATCTGAGAACTCCAAAAATGAATGGCCAGCTAGAGACTTTACGTATTGAAATTAGTAAATACTTCAATTTTATTAAAATAAATTATTTAAAATGCAAGAAAAGAAATGTCAACTTAGAATTTTAGACTTGACTAAGCAATTATTCAAGATTGAGGGTAAAATAAGGACATTTTTAAAGCAAATACTACCCCAGACATTCATCACCAACCAATGACTACTAAAGGACTTCAAAGAGGTGTACGCTGGAAGTGTAGGGACTGGGTGTAACCCAGAGGAAGGACTGGGATGCTGAACAGATTGGTAAAATGTAAATATAAATATAAATATAAATAATCATTGACTGTATAAAACAATAATAATGACTAATTTGTAAGCAAAAATGATAGAAAATAATATAACATGACCACTAATATTGCTAATATCTTTGTTAATAATATTGTTGCTAGAGAGCAGCCACTCCCCAAGGGGGCAGGTGGTTCCCACAGAGAGTCTGGCCCTGCTGCCAGGGGGAGGGGCTGGAGACGTTTACAACGTCAGACTTCGCCCTGCACACTGGAAGCTCAGAGCAGATGAACAGGTCTTCAAAACGGAGGAAAACTGTTTCCACAATTAACAATTTTACATTTAATTAAATTACATTTTAATGATAATATATTAACATTTTGTATACTTTGAATATAATGTCTTGGATCTTATAATTCTTTTGATTAGTGCTAATAAAAATGAGTCACAAATATGAGCGACGTCAGTAATTTTAAATTTTCTACTAGTCACATGAAAAAGTAAAAACAAAACCCCCAAAACAGAAACGGATGAAACTACTTCTAATATTTTAATTAACAACACATTAAAAAGGTTATTTCAGAATGTAATCACTATAAAAAGTACTAATGGAATAGTTCGCATTTTCTTCCATATTAAGTCTTAGCATCAGTGCAGTCCACACATGCACCCCGTCCTAATTTGGACAGGCCGCACCGCAAGCGTTCCGGGGCCGTATCGGTCGGGTACAGTGCATCCTCAGATCACTGAGGTCAATGGGAAAACAGAGTATGTGGAAATCTTCACTATAACAACTTAATTCGTGGTTTTGCTGAAGTGAAGGAGACTAAATTTTAAAAAGCACCTACTTTTTCTGTGAAGGAACTACTGTTATTTTTCAATGTGTTAAGGAAAAACACTTTGGCTCAAGAATCTTAATACATGAGTGAAATAAGGATATTCTCAGGCATAAAGCCTCAGAAAGTTTGTCTCACACAGTTCCCTTTTGAAAACACTCTTGGAGAAAGTTCTTCAGAAAAAAGAGCGATACATCCAGAAGAAGGCATCAAGACATGGGCAAGAAGAGTGAGCAGTAACTTAGCAAAGTGTATTACTGTCTAAAAGGCAACAACCAAACACCGTGTCTGGAGCATTTCAGGACTAGAACTACAAGACACTAGGAGACAGGGGAGGAGACTGCTGAGGGAAATGACTAGGTGCCCAAATACTTGCATAGTTGGGTGGGGGCGTCTATCCATAAACTTAATAATTTATAACAAAAAACTATGAGCATAAGGTTAATACGGTTACACAGCCCTGACTTCCCATCTGTCTGCCAATTTTATTCGTAATGTCGGACTGAAAGCTCTTGTTTGACCTCTACCGTGAATTCCTAAATGACCCATGACATCCACCGACACGTGCCACACTCACACATAAAACCACTAATAATTAGAAAACCCCAACAGAGCTAACATTTCTCGGCGTTTCATCCAAAGAGGCTCTGAGGCAGGAGTAGCAACTCGAACCTCCCATCCCTAGTTTTGACCTACCAAGGTCTGGAGCCGGGAGACTACTCTCAGCCATTGAACTCTCCAGCTCAGGGCAATCGTCGCCTGAAAAAGGACAAAATAGCTGAATCACCATCGGTAGCCTCCGACCTTTCACCATCCTCTCCCCCCCTCCCCAGTCCTGCTCAATCCCCAACGCGGCTACCAAGTACAGCAAGACCCAACTCCGTCCCTAGCCGTACCCCATCTCGACTTCCGCGCCACCTTCCAGGCAATTGTGCTCTTAGTCCCTCTATCCCCTTCAGATCTCTGTCCACTCGACCCCTGTGATTATTCCTGGCGCCTCTACTGTCCCCAGCTTCTGCATCTATTCGCTCCCCGATACCTGTGTCCACTTCCCGACCCCGTTATCCCCTCTCCAACTCTTAGACCCCTCTCTGCTTTCCTTCTTACCCCTTCTCCCCTTCCCGGCATCCGTACCCTTTTCCCTGCTCCCCCAAATTCTAGGCTCTTTCTTGGTCTCCGTACTTCTTCCTCAAGGCCGCCGTATTGCATCCGCGGACTCCATGAGCTCTTTCGGAATCCCGAGCCCCGGCAGCAGCTCCGTAACTAGAATATCACTTTCTAAACGCCCTCGGCCGCGGCTTCGGTTTAAATTTCCTCTGGGCTCCGCCCCTAGAACAACATAATAGTAGCCTCAAGATTGCACTACGGTGGCCCTAGGAGGGCAATATTACTTTGTAAATCCTCCCCAACCCCCTTCGTTTTCCGCTCCGCTTTCTCTCGTGTCTGTTTATTGGTTGGAGATACTTGGTATATCTTCCAGTGGGGCCTCTCCCTGCAGAAGATTATACATCTCGGCCCTGATGAACTAAAGCTTGGCCTTGTGACTTGCTGTAGCTGATGGGGAAAAAAAAAAAAAAAAAAAGACACATGACTTCCAAGCACAAGTTTTAAAAGTCCGGATGGTTTACCGAGTTCTTTTCCCTCATTGCACTGACTGGCAATGTCCTAGCTGAAGGCTGCCCTGTCAACCTCGGGTCCTTAGTGAAGATGATGTGGAACAGAACCATGGGCAGCTCTTAGTGGATCTGTAGCATGAGCAAGACATAAAAGCCTTGTAAGCTACTCAGATTTTGGCATCATTTGTTACTGTGTCATAATTTAGCTGAACGTTCTCGAAGTGTGGCTCAGCCTTCTCAGAAGGTTCTTTGAGGTTAAAATTATGTTTACAATAATACTATGATTCTCCGGAGGCCTCCTGAAAAACCTTTGCACACAGCTCCCTGCATCTGGATCTGCTTCCCTTCTCTTCCAGTCTTTCAGCTCAAAAAAGTGTAAGCATCACCTCCCATCTCCAACCGGAAGCCTTTCTGGATCCCTCACTTTCACAGCGTCCAACGCCACTCCAAGAGGCAAATCTATCCTCATCTGCTTCTAAGTATCCTACTGCAACCCCCACTAGAAAAGGCTCCATTAACACATTTATCTCACTGTATTGTCATTATTAGTTTAAACATGTCTGTTCCCACTGGACTGAAGAACATTTGAGGGCTGAGATTTTGTGATACTTATTGTATTTTCAGTACCTAAGGGCAATGAGCTGCTGTGGATAATCAATAAATACTTAGTGAATGAAGGAGTCACGCCAGTGACTTGCCAGCCTCCTCTGTAGCTCTGAGAAAGCCAACCCAGGTTCTCGGGTGATTCATTTCAGCCCAGATCCAGGTGTATTGCAATTAGCAGAGGCTCCGGCTGCTGTCCTCGAGCTCCTGCCCCTGGTGAGGTTTCCTGTTGTGTGACTCTCTCTGAGTTTCCCTATTCAGTAGGTAGGTGTACAATAAAAGCATCTCCTTATAGGGTTGTTGGAAAGATTACAAGAGATAATGCATCAAAAACTCTTAGCACAATGTTTGGCAAAGGATGAAGAAGGCTCCTCAAAGATATTCCTGTGTAATATTGAAAGACTGAGTTAAAGAAGTGACTTGAGGTTGCCTGTTCACTTAGCACCTACTACTGTTTGGGGCCGTGCGTTAAATACATCATGCTAAATGCAGAGAAGCGATCGCAACACATGGTCTTAACACAGATGCAGTGAATCAGGGACGGTTTCCTGAAATTGGACTGCTGTTAGGGAAGGAGCTTGGAAAGGTGAGTGGGTACTCCAGGCACACTCAGCAGGTTCCTACTTGAAAGCTGTGTGGGGTGTGCACTGAAGGGCAGCTCAATGAGGTGGGCGAAAGTGCTGGAATCAAAGTTGAGTTCCAGTCCTGTTTACTTATTTCGTGCGTGACTTTGGCCAAGTCACTGAACCTCTTTAAACTTTCCCAACTGTAAACAAAGTCTGCCAAGATTTTGAGAGACCACGTGACCGACCGGACGCCAAGACGCGCCCAACTCAGCGGTTACTAGACTCCAAGAAAGTCACTATAGGTCTTTGGAGTCCTACGTCCGCCGCGCCGGGGGCGTGAGTTTCCTCTCTGAGCTTGCGCAGTGGGTCCGCGACGCGGCCCGTCAGGCACTGCGGTAGGCGCCCTAGGGGCTGGCAGGACCCTGACCCCAAGATGGCGGCGCCCAGTGAAGTGGATGCACCTTCCTCCGGCGAAGGCGATGGCGAGGGCAGCGGCTTTGGCTCGTGGCTAGATGGACGGTTGGAGGCGCTGGGAGTGGACCGAGCTGTTTATGGTGCCTACATTCTGGGTGTTCTGCAGGAGGAGGAGGAAGAAGAGAAGCTGGACGCTCTGCAGGGTATTCTCTCTGCTTTCCTGGTGAGAAGCCCGAACTCATTTCTTTAGCCTCTTGCTAGCCCTGTCAATACTTTGAAGCCCTGTTCCCCTACTCAGCGTCCCTGAGGATTAGTGGTATCACCTGGGAGAGGAATACTCTTTAGAGTTCTGGGCCGTGGGGAAGGGGAACCAGAAAGGTTTGTAGGTTGCGTAGAGAGGAATGGACTGTCGCGGATGCCTGTGGGTGGCGCTGAAATGTCTAAATGAGAATTTTATCGTAAAGGTCAAACGACCAATTTCATTCCCATCCGTTGACAGTGTTCAGAGGTGGGAATCGAGTGCTAAGGGATGTCTGTGTCCTTTAAGAGGCGGTGTCCAGACTATCCCATGACAAAAGCCTGTCGGTTCCTATTTTGGAGGTAGGAGTCCAAAATACGTAAGCTCGCCCTAGAGGTCTTTTCATGCCTGGGCAGAACTGAACCAAATATTGTGCTTTTTCCTTTATAAGTATTTAGAAATGTAGAAATCATTGTTGTGTGTGTGTGTGTGTGTGTGTGTGTGTGTCTGTGTATGTAGGGGGTCGAGTAGGAGTAGAAATAAGAGATCAGAGTTTTTAAGAAGATAAACTTAGCACTTAGCCTCCTAGAGTCAGATTCAAGAATTCGGAAATTTGTACTTTAATCTGTGTTTAAGTAGTAAGCCACCAAATTGTCCGCTTTTCCTTATCCTTTTTGCTGCCTTCATGAAAGTTTATCTATTGGGCACATGGTTGAAATACAACACTAGTGCAGCTGTCGCAGGACCTGCTGGCAAGGGTCCCCACAGCATGCTCTGGTGAGAGGGACCTGTATTTGGGAAAGCCTTAACACGGCTTGTGATGCAGCTCGTGAGTTCGGGTGAAACAACACAGTGGAACACACTTTTTTCCCTTGGACCCTGACACTGTAGGCTGTAGAGGGAAAGAGTAGGAGGCCAGCAATTTAAGTTAGTTTTTATTTTCAGCTGGGAAGTTTCTAAAGACTCTGAAAAAGAAGTTGAGGTAACTTAGGTCCCCACTGGTACCAACTCCTTGTTGCTACCAGTGGGGACCTGTTTTCTTCTTCATGGTGTCATCATGTGGACCCCTATGTCTGATGATAAACACAGGCATGAATTTGAGTTAGACTGTTAACAGTCTCTTGGCGTGAAAGTGATGAACCTTAGGGAATGTACTGAGTAGAGTGTATTGGCCAAAGAAGATTTGTCAGAGGAGAAGGGTTTTTGACTTAGGCAACAGGTTTTTGCTCCAAAAGAGTGAGGAAGATGGCTCTGAGTTGGTGGGAGTCCTTTCCCCTGGATCTTGGTGGGATGGAGTAGATGCCCTTGACCTAGCGGGTGTGGATTCTGGGACTCACACCCAGGATGACTTCTGTGCCCAGAGCCTCAGAAGAGAAGCATACGCTCTGTTCTGTGGCTCCCAACCCTCTTTGTAGTTTCTTCTCATCGCTCCCTGTGCCCTCTGCACAGGCTTTGTGCACGTTGAGGGTTCTCTAGGAAATGAAGTAATTGGTCTACTTTTCCAACCAGGAAGAAGATTCCCTCCTTAACATCTGCAAGGAGATTGTGGAACGATGGTCAGAATCTCAGAATATTGTCACCAAAGTGAAGAGAGAAGGTAGAGTTGGAGTTCTGATGTCCAACCTCGGTTGCCTTTGCCAGTAACCTGTACTGTGCAGCTGCCAGGGAGTTTTTGGTTTTCTTTGTTGAGCGTTCATTTTCCCTAAGATAATTTAAGCTTGCAGACACCGGCAGCTTTAACTTTTTAACTGAATGTTGGTTTCCCTTTTCCTTTTGACTTTTCCACTTCAGCTGACCACAGTTATCTACGTTGTGGTTTTTGCTGTTTTCTTTTTCATCTGCTTTCCACTGTCCTTTGTAGACTTGTATTGCAGGGTTAGGGTTAACTGTACTTTCTCACCTTCTGTCTTTTTTATACTCTCATTTCATAACACAAATTGTGATTGGTTTTTTGCTTTGGTCAGCTAAACCCTTCACCTTTTAAAATGAAAGAGAAGTAAGTGAATGTACTCACCATTAGGATGCAGAAAAGTCAACTCATTAAAGCCAGACCTAGAGACTGGCATCATTTGATGATGTAAATCAAGTGATGCTTAGATTTTAGCATCACTTGATTTACATTTAAAAATGCTAGTGCCTAGACCACATCATGGGCCAATTATATAAACATCTTTGGGGTTGAAGCCCAGGTATTGGTGAGGCCCAGGTGACTCGACTGGTTGGAGCATCATCCCGTATAGCAAAAGGTTGCGGGTTCAATCCCCAGTCTCAGGGTACGTACAGGAGGCAGCCGATCAATGTTTTTCTCTCTCTTTCTCTCCTGTCTCTTTAAAGTCAATGAACATTTTCTCTGCGAGAATTGAAACAAACAAACAAACAAAAAACCTTCCCCAGATGATTCTAATATGTAGCCAGGCATGAGAACCACTACTTGACACTATTGCCTTTTTCCTTGAGAATGGAGAACTCAGTTGGTTTTATTTTAAAATAATCTAAGAATTTTGCCCTGGCTGGTGTGGCTCAATGCATTGAGGGCTGGCCTGTGAACCAAAGGGTCGCCAGTTCCATTCCCGGTCCATGCCTGGGTCGCAGGCCAGGTCCCTGGTGGGGGGGCGTGCGAGAGGCAATCACACATTGATGTTTCTCTCCCTCTCTTTCTCCTTCCCTTCCCCTCTCTAAAAATAAATAAAGTCTTTTAAAAAATAATCTAAGACTTTCACCTGGCATAATTATCAACACAAAAGGGACCAGCGTAAGTGGATTCTAGAGTCCTTCTTAGGTTTCTGGGTTGAGAGGGGAGAAAGCTGTACATTCAGAGGCTTAATTTTCTACAGTTCTAATGCAGTGCTTTTCGGCCTCTGTTTTTGAAAGCAGCGGAACTTCAATGCATAAAACAAGGAGAGGCAGGGCTGCTCTGATTGAAGACGGATACGAGACCTAGCACCTGGCCCGCACAGCCTCCCCTTGCCCTTGCCCTTGGCACCTCTTTTGAACCCCGGGGCCCTACGGAGTCTGCGGATGCCGTGGCCTTTACTGCAAACACTGCCTGGGCAGACTGGTGGTTTCGTGAGCTGCTTTTTTCTCACATACAACCTTGTCCCTCTCTCCCCTTCCACCGCCTCCCAGACGAAGTACAGGCCATTGCTACGCTCATTGAGAAACAGGCACAGATTGTGGTGAAGCCCAAGTTGGTGTCAGAAGAGGAGAAGCAGAGAAAAGCTGCCCTTCTGGCCCAGTATGCTGATGTGACAGATGAAGAGGAATATCCTTTTCCGAGCCTCAGCTCCATTTCCGGAGGCTCAAGCCGGGAGCATTTGCTGGGTTGCAATGAGCTTTGGGAACTTGCCGCTCCCCGCCGTAGCTTAAGGTTCTCTGAAATGGCCGGGCTCTGTGGCCCTCTGTGGGTGTGAGGAAGTCAGTTGGAATAGCTGATACTGGACTTACATTTTTCCACACATAATCAAGAATGTTCCTGAACTTCAGTGTGAAACAAATAGTGCCTTAATAATGGACCATTTATATTGCGTTTTTAGAAAATAAGATGTAGCTGTGGTTCTTCTCTACCTTTCTGTGCAGTATCGTGTCACGTATAACACATCTCTATATCCTTTCCCAGTTTATAAGGAAATTGAGGCATTGAGAGATGAATCGGCGATTAGAAACATTCATATGATTAGTGGCAAAACCAGGATTTAGAACCTAGATGTATTTGGGTGAAGGATTCCCAAATTTGGAGCAGTTTTGTTTGAGTCTTTGAAAAAATATTCCATTGGCGACATAATTAAAAGTGAGACTGAACCCCCAAATGACGCCAGGATAAATCTGGAATTTGAGTGGGGCCTGGGTAAAGAGAAAATGTTGCTGGGAGGAGCAGGTTTGGTCACTTGTGACTTTGACATTTGTTTAGGAAATGCTTAGTTTACTGGGCCCCCTTGAACGGAGTGGACATCACGCCAGAAATGTCAGCTGCCTAATGAGTTCCGAAAAGAATGCTTAGGCTCTTGTGGACCAACTTCTCTGGTAGGATTTCCTCGTGATTTTTATTGCCAGGGTTGACAGAGGTATGGTTCCAGTTACAAAATCTCATTTCTTAGGCCAGAAAAGAGTGTGCTCAGCAGTAGTTCTCTGGGGGACTTGTTAAAACACAGATTGCTGGGCTCCGCCTCCCGGCGTTTCTGATTTAGTGCAGCCAGGGTGAGGCCCAAGAATGTGCGTTTCTAACAAGGTCCCAGGCTGTTCTGGAACCCACACTTTGCGAACCGCTGCTTCCGAGGCCATCTCGCCACCCCTGGGCTTCCAGGTCGCGTGGCAGTTCTCCGGGGCCAGCTGCAGGTTCGTGTGAGCCCCCAAGGAGTAAGGATCTCACAGAAGCTCTGAACGCTCTTCCCCGGGTTGAGACTCCTACTAAAAGTGACTCTCCTGGACTTACTGCCACGTGCCTGCCAGTGTCCTCCTATTCACTGTGCCTTTCCCACCCATCAGTTCATTGAACGCTTCCCGATGTTGGGTTTGGATGCGCTAACTTTGGTTTCCATCCGACTTTCCTTAACGTCACTCACCGAAGCAGATGAGAAGGGTGACTCAGGTGCCACCACAATGAACATTGGTTCTGACAAACGTATCCTTCTCTGTGTCCGTCCCCGTGTGCTTCTCCACGGAACCCTCTCGAGGCTCAGTTTTTGTTTGGCTGTTACTGCCGTGGGCTCCTTTTACCTCCAGTCCTTGGTCAGGCCAGCACTGCGAGCCCCATGTCTAGGACAGCCCCAGGTGGCCGGCTGAGCCGGACTTTCCCCAGAGAGGACGTGTTAACATACACTGTAAAGGGGTTAGCCTAAGGAAGGGTTTCTAAGGGAAAGTAAAAGTCCGCGCTCTCTGTGCGCAGCTCTGGGTTTCCCAGCACCGTGGAGGCAGTTGCAGTAATACTGAAGCTTTGTTCTTTGTCCTCAAAGACCTTACAATTTGTTGGAAAGAGAATACAAAGTACTTTGAAGCTAAAAACACGGGTGGGCAAAAGTAGGTTTACAGTTGTGAGTATACAAAACAGTTTATTCTTGTATTATTTATGAATTATTGTATTATTTGTATTACAACCATAAACCTACCTTTGCCCACCCCTGTACGGACAGATTGAAACATGTGCTGAGGAAAGCCCCTACCAACAGAATCACTTAGGAGAAATCCCCCTTCACAAAGGTGAGAAGTATGGGGGCTTATCGGGGGGAGGGGCTTATTGCAGGAACACGTTTGAAAGCACCGAAACAAGAAAGTTGTGCTTTAAGAGTAGAGAGGAGCTTGTTTGGCAGGAGCAGGTTATGTTTTTTTTTTTAATTATGCTAATTTTTTAAAACCTTTTTTATTTATCCTTAGAGGGGAAGGGAAGGAGAGAGGGAGAGAAACATCAATGTGTGGTTGCCTCTCATGCGTCCCCTGCCAGGAACTGGCCCGCAACCCAGGCATGTGCCCTGACTGGGAATCGAACCGCGATCCTTTGGTTCACAGGCCCGCGCTCAATCCACTGAGCTACACCAGTGAGGGCATGTTTTTAAAGTCATAAGAAATGAGGGGTAAAGTTTTTGGCTAGGTATTTTCTAACTGGCTAAACTTACTATTTGATAAATTCAGAGTTTGTTGTTACTAGAACATGTTTCACTAAAGCTTTAGTGGTCTAGGAAAAGAAAACTGATATAGTAAGATTAAACTACTTATTTTACTCTTTTAAGCATTTTATCAATGTCAAGCACCTAAAAATTTTGCTACTTACATGAATACTCTATTCACTAAAACTAGGATACTCCAACAATATTCTGCCATTGAATGATACAAGTACTTATTCTAAAATGAAATTTTATTTTCATTAACTAATTAGATAAGTGTGAATGAAATTTTTATTCTGAGATTTATTCTACCATTACACATTAACTTGTGTAATGGTAGTGTTAGGATTTCCCATTAGACCGAAGATAAACATAAGGATTCTTTTCTTTTTTTACATTAGGAATAGGTAGAGGCTCAGCATGCAGGGAACAGCAGCGAGAATGGAGAGAGCGAGCAGTAGCGAGCAGTAGCGGGGCCTGTGTGACTCACCCCAACCCTGACTCCTTAACTCTTTGTAGTTCTGTTCCGAAATACCAATGTGGAAGATGTCCTCAATGCCCGAAAACTGGAGCGGGACTTGCTTCGGGATGAGTCCCAAAGGAAGAAGGAACAGGACAAGCTGCAGAGGGAGAAGGACAAACTAGCCAAGCAGGAGCGCAAGGAAAAGGAAAAGAAAAGGACACAAAGAGGGGAACGAAAGCGATAACGCTAACGCCGCTCAGAGGGAGAACTGGTTGTGCACGTGTGTATTTAAGAGAAATGAGAGAACATTGCGCAGTGGTTTCCCCAGGGATTTCCCCTTTTGTTTACATGGTTAAAAGGAAAATCACAAACACTTCTAATTACAAAATGTGCCATGTCTCTGTTGTGTGGGTAATCAGATTGCTGTAGTTGATACCTGTACCAAAGATCTGGAATGGGGGCAACTTTTATATTTTAGTGTTGAAGTCCTGTGCTCCTTTTGGCCACTTTCAAAAGTCTTCCCTCACCTTGGATAAACAGTTGGAAAATTCTGAAGGAACGGACTCATGACCGACCGACCACTCCTTCCCTGAGATGAAATGTGGGAGTGTAAATTGCTTCAGAAGTACTGTTCACCCTTAAATGTATTGTTTTCAGACGCATATAGAAAGCTAATGAGGAGCCCTGCCTGGATCCAGATATGTTACGTGGCCACAAACTAGGAAAAAGATGAGGAATTATTTGATGGATATTCTAGATTTGAGAACTTTTTAAAAACAGCATTCAGCTTATGGGAGGAAAAGAAGTACCTTTTTAAAGTAGAGATAGTTACATTTTTCCACATCTAGGTTGTGATTTTAAGAGGGACGTATCAGTATTGTGTGCAAGGATATCATTGTTAGATTCCTCTTGATTGCTAGTAGAGATTTTAATCCTCATTTGCCCTAAAACATTTGAGTATGAAGACCTGATAATTACAGGTTTAGAGAAAGTGGAGGAACCACCTTTTAAGGAAGAAACACTGGAAATCTCTGCTAACACAAAGATATTTAAGAGTGTACATAGTAGGTGCTCAACAAATTAATTGAATGAGTGAATGGGAAATTTGCTTGGGAGAGGCCAAAGTGAGCAGGAACTCTCCATTTCTGCCTTTGTTACAAGCTACATTCAACTTTTTAAATAAGGCCTTTCTCTTCTTCAGGCAGCAGACTGTCAAGAAGCCCAAAGAGAGCAATTTCTCTGACAAGGCAAAGTAGATATTTTATATCAGGCGTCAGCAAATTACTGCCTGTAAGACAAATTTGGCCCAGTCCGTTTTTGAATGGTACAAGTGAACAATGGATTTTACGTTTTTAATGGATTGTTAAAGATTGTGACAAGAGACCTTATGTGGCTTGTAAAGCCTAAAAATATCTAGTACCTGACCCTCTGAAGAAAGTTTGCTGACCTCCGTTTTATACCATGGAGATTTACAGAAGTTTTAACCTTTGTGCAGAAGGTAAAAAGCAGCATGGTTAAGGAAAAAATGTGTTACCTCTGTACACTTCTATAATCGTGGCATTGGCAAATTTTAAAACCACCTTTTTAAAAAATAAACTTTATTTAAATCAGTGTCTTCTGATTTGATTCCTTTCATCTACCCAGGGAAATGAATTCTGTGTGGATAGTCACTTAGCAATATGTTTAATTTTACTTGATGCTTTGTTTTGCTTAGCCCTAATAATCTCTTCTACCAGTAGAACTTCGCCCTGAAATCCATAAATTGTCTGCCTCAGTTTTCCTTTCTGTGAGGTTGGGTATTAGATCAGAAAGATTACCTTGGTTTTTTTTTTTGAAATTCAGTAAATTGGCTTTGAAGCCCTTTGAAGTACCATTGGAGTCTTAGAGCTTTATGTGGCTGTAGCAATAGTCTGTCTACAGATGGCATATGAGTCTTTTAATTTAGTAAAATCCTTTGGGTTTTTTATTTATTTTCACCTTGATTTGAGTCTCTGAAGCAGAGCTGGGTTGTAGCCATGGACCCCTGAAGGCTACTTGTTTTAGTCTGCTCTAACAGTCAATTTTTTTCTTCTGGGGCTCTCTTATGTATGTTAGTTAAGTGTACACTTGAATTAATGTTTAAACAGAAAAAAATCAGCTAATTTGGCTTTGAGTAAGGTTATTCACTTAACTCGGGTGCTACTAAGTCCTTTATGTCTAAAATGTGCAGTGTTGCAAAGGGAAAAATTTAACTGTGTCATGTATGGCATGATTGACACTTCAGGCAAATTTGGGATTTCAGACACATTAATTCTCAACCTAAAATTTACAGTACCAGATTACTGAAATGGGAAGAACACTGACATAATTCAAGGTAGTTTTCAACCCCCTTTATATACAGTGCTTTTTAATTAAAAATTGAGTAGGCCAAATTATTTTGGATTAGAAATGATGAGGGTATTAGTTTTATCAGTTTCACTGTCAGTCTTGTGTGATGTTGTTTATATTGCTTCCATAGGTTGTAATTCAGAAGTACAATACATAAGAACCATCCATTAGAGTATATTCCATAGAAAGGGACAACCAATTGGAGAATTATCTACAGGGTGACACAACAAAATTTCAAAGAATTTTTGTGTTTGGTTTTTGTTGATGGACTAATGTTTCATTTCTGACCACTGTCATGTAAAAGCTTCCCCAGAATTTTTAGCCTAGCTTACCTGGATTAGCATAAAGGCAGAGCAAAATTTCATTTTTGAAGGAGGGAGTTTATATCCAAAGATACCTGAACAGCACTGGCTTATCTACCAACATTATTATGTGTTCACAGTAATGAAATTTAAAACTTAACACCAGTTTTTATCAGTTAAATGAACTTTAGTTGGTTTTCTGACAAATGTAAAAAATGAAACCAGGTATTTTCAACAAAATAATTTATTTTGTTTTGAGAGACTAAATTAGTACAATATTTGTTTCTTATAACATCCAACATGTCTTATGTCAAACTTAACCACTTTCTATGCAGTGACTGGTGGGATGATCAATTTTATTTGACTACCTTCAATGTAATTCATTTGGTAGTTCTAAGGCGTATCAGTGATCAAAATGTTTCTCCCCACAGTTACTCCTGAATTCTCAATCAGTTTCTTCCACACATCATCTAAAGAAAATTTATGTGGTGTGATTACACTCTTTTTTTTATACCAGGATTTCTAAAACTAGGAAAAACACCAACATTTAAAACATCAGTGTTTATAGTCAAGGATAGTTCAATTAAATTTCATAAGTACATTATATCATAGTTTAACTCATGCTAGAAATGTAAAAACCCAAGATCTGAGTCACATAATATCAACATTTCATATTAATGAATAAATTACTTGGGTTCCATACAAAGATATTAAGTGATGAGAAACAGAAAAAGCCAAGCTTTCAAGAGCACTTTTTAAAAAAAATACAGAAGCAAACTAATGAACACAACTACACAAAATAGACACTAACCAATTGCAAACTAAACTAAAGATTAACCTTAAAAAATACATCTTAAAACTTCGTGATACCCTCATAAAAGGCAGCAAACTAAGGGTATTAAGACAATAGTCATTATTTTAGTTACTGTGCATCAAATCTAAAAGATCCAGATAAAGGAAATGTTTTCTTTCAATTCAATTTGAATACTTTAAAATTGGAAGTATGTAATAATTGATAGTATAATTAAACTTTAGGAATATACACAAATGATTTGAACAGGTTTTATATTCAGTAACTTGCATGGTTTTTACTCTGGCACTTTTATCACTAATTTAGGAGAATCAGATGCATTTCCCTCCTTAAACTTAGGCACTAAGATTTCAAATTATAAATATGGTAGTATTTTAAATATTAAAATTTTACATGAATATTGGGTTCATTCTTGTTTTCCTTTGTTTCCTAGGTATTATCCAGTTTTGTAAGGAAAACACTTTTATATCACAATCAAAACTTGTCTTGGTTACTAGACTGTAGCCGTAATTGGGTCACAGTCATTTAGATTCATTATTTGGAATTATACTTACTAAGGCAGACCTAAATGAAACATCTTCTAGAAGAATTTCACATTTGCATTCACCTGCACTGCAGAATGGGTTTAAGCAATATTTAGCTGTTAGGAAATATTTAATTTACTTAAACTTATCTTTGACTACTCAACTCCTAGAGTAGTCAACTTTAACTGAGTTCACTTTCAACTATATCTGATTCATTCTAAATAGATTTTTAAATAGAAGTTAGACTTCATTAAGGTATTAACTCTAAATCTGAAAGAAAATGCATTGGAATTTTCAAGTTTGACAAGTTCATTAAAATTGTTGAGCATGTCTTGATACATTTACTTATGAGCTTTTTCTTTCTGCTGGCATTTCCTTAATGTTTGTTTGCATCACCTCTCTGATTCATTGGGTTGCTACTATTTGTGCTTTCGCGGACTTTATCTTCATAGTTGACTATATCTTGTAAAGCTTTTTCCACATCCGTCTGGGCAGCCGTATTGGCTGTTTTTGGCAAGGTCATCTGCAGCGCACACCACAGAGTAGTGCGTGCCTTCCGAGTAGCCACACACATCTCTCTAATTGCTGAAGCAAGGGCAAAAACGTCTGTAAAGGAAATAATCAGAGCCAGATGACATTAGACACCATTAAAATTTTCCTTAACTCTTAAAGCCCAATGCTGTGCTGCTAAATGATCAAACATTTTTATAAAAGAAGGACAGGTATTGACTGAGCTAATCAAAGTTCTTAACATTTAAAAGTACTGACACTTTGTTTCTGACCTGTATGATATCTATGCTTTGGGTAGAACACAGACTTTGATAGAATTATAATTAAACAGAGCAAGGTACTTTTGGAGTAGATTATGTGGGCATCATTTACCAATTTATTCTTTTTTATTTTTATTTTTCTCAGTATCTACAGCTTTTTTAAAAAAATATTTTATTTTATTTAAGATTTTATTTATTTATTTTTAGGGAGGGGAAGGGAGGAAGAGAAACATTAATGTGTGGCTGCCTCTCACGTGGCCCCCACTGGGGACCTGGCCTGCAACCCAGGCATGTGTCCTGACTGGGAATCAAACCTGCGACCCTTTGGTTTGCAGCCTGCACTCAAATTTATTCTTTAGATAAAGTATAAATCTTAGAAATCCAACCTTTTAACTTTAGAATCTGATTTTATTAACATTCAAACTAACATACTGCCTTATGAAAAGGATACGCAGACCTGACCCATGTGGCTCAGTTGGTTGGGTGTCATTCTGCAAATGTGGGGCCACCGGTTCAATTCCTGGTCAGGGCACATGCCCGGGTTGCGGGTTTGGTCCCCAGATGGGGTGCATAGGGAAGGCAGCCAGTATGGAAGGCAGCTAATTGATGTTTCTCTTACATTAATGTTTCTATCCCTCTTTCTTCCTCCCGTCCCCTCTCTAAAAATTAAATTAAAAAAAATACACATTAATATTGGTACCTCTGTCATCCTGGCATCTAGGAACTCCTTGCTTTTGCCGATTTGAAGCATTAACAATTTCATCCTTTCTGCGTGACTGTACAATGTGAATGGATTCCAAGTGTCTATCAAGAGCAGTAGAGATATTGGCATGAAGGGGAGAACTTCGAAGTCGTTCCATTTTGCCTAATAAAGTTACAACCTGAGGGAAAGATTTTAAATTTTGATAAGGTGTGTAACCACATTGCCTGTCATTAATTTACATAAAAACAAATCTTCGATGAAGTAGGAAGCAATAATAGTCAAATAATTGAATGCTTATTGTGTCCTGACACCATGTTGGGGGCAACAAAGATAGAAAGTCAGTCTATTGTATCTTTTTTTTTTTTTATAAAGTAGGGACAGAAACATCAATTTTGTTGTTTTCACTTACTTATGCATTCACGGGTTGCTTCTTGTAGGTACCGTGACAGATTGAATCTGAAACCTTGGCATAGTGGGATGATGCTCTAACCAACTGAATTATCAGATGGAAGGGGGGTCCCAGAAAGAAAAAAACAATTGTCTTTGGGAGGGCAGGCCCCTGTAATACAGGCTTTCCTGGCTAGGTTAGTGTTCTAGGAACCCATCTGTATCAGTGTACCAGCTGGAATTGTTGTGAGAGGCTGCATTCTGTTTCTGAGAATTTTTTTTGAAGACTCTTTCAACGTGTTTGCCCATTTCATGATGGGTGATTTACGAGTGCACCTGCCCACAGCGCACTGAGTGTTCAGCAGTTTTTGACCAAAAAATGGCATGACCCCTGTGCCCCACCCTCCCTATTCACCCAATCTTGAAAGGAAATGTTTTGCCAAGGTGGAAGAGGTGGAACAAACAGCAGCAGAAGCACTAAAAGTCATCAGAATTGACAAGTTCAAAAACTGGTTGGAGCAATGGAAAAAACGTTGGTAGGTGTACTGCATCAAATGGAGAGTACTTTGAACGTGACTGAAGTTTAAACATGTAAGAATAACTATACTCTTAAAAAAATAAATTCCATTTATTTATTTAAGGGAGGTAGAAGGAGACAGAGAGAAACATGGATGTGAGTGAGAAACAACAAGGATATGCTTACTGATTTTAGAGAGACAAATGGGTTGTGGGGGGTGGAGAAAATTATTGTGATAGGTTGCCTCCCATGAATGCCTCAACTGGGGATGGAACCTGCAACCTAGGTATGTGCCCTGATCAGGATCTAACTGCTAATCTTTTGGTGTATGGGATGACACTCCAACCAACTCAACCATTTGGCCAGGGCTACACTGGTGATTTTTAATAAACTTTCAAAAAAAAAAGATTTTATTTATTTTTAGAGAGAGGGGGAGAGAGGGAGAAAAAGATCAATGCGTGAGAAATACACCAATCAGTTGGCTCTTCCAAGCCCACACAACTCAGGCATGTGCCCTGGCAGGAGATTGAACTGGCAACCTTTGAGTTCGCAGACCAGTGCTCAATCCACTGAGCCACACCAGCCAGGGCTTAATAGACTTTTTAGAAGAGTTCGTTTCCGAATTCTATAAAACTAGCAAACTAGAAAAGAGTCATGTGAAAATATGTTTGCCCTTTTTGTATTATTGATCTAATGTTGCTAAATATAGATAAAACAAAATTATAATAGGTATAAAAATAAATTCCTAATTTAATGTGACACATTCCAAAGCTGGTAAAGTATATTTCTTAATACCCACAGTTTGCAATCCTTTGATTATTGCTGAGATTTGTATAACTGAGAAAAAGGAATTTTAACTTGGAATGGTTTTAAGAAAACATAATAAAAAACTGAAATTTTTATTAATATCACATCTGGCTGTAATCCATGTATCTGACTATACCATTGATAAATTCCATTGTAAATTTACAAATTTGATAAAAGAATCTCAACTAACCAAGGCTGAAAGCTAGGTAAAATAAATCTTTTCCACTGAAATAGTTCATATCTATGTTTTAAAGACAACAGGGTAAAAGTATGGAACTGATGATATTCAGTAAAATAGACTCTTATGTTGATTTTTCTAATTCCTAAAATGGCTTTTATTCAATCATAGAAGCAACCTATTTCACTGCATGCTTTTTCTCAGGAATCCTCATCAAATTTTACTTTGAAAACTCTGACTTTTTAACAGAGGAGGTCAAAAAAGAAAAAAATTTACCCATCTCTATTAAAGTTGATTAGAAAACCCTGAAATTACAAAAGGACTTAGTATTCTGTACATTTTTTTCTTTAATGTGTGGTTACCTCCCACTGGGGACTGGGCCTGCAACCCAGTCATGCACCCCAGAATGGGAATCAAATTGGAGACCCCTGGATTCGCAAGCTAGCACTCAGCCACTGAGCCACACCAGCCAGGGATCTGTACATTTTATTTGGAGTGATATACTACTTTCCCAAAACAAGGCTATCTCATAAAATTGTGCTTACCTACATACTTCAGTTTATCAATACTTAATATACTACTGTATACACTTTTTTGTTGAATAACTTACCAGTGCAGTGTTAAGAAAATGAAATATGGTAATTCCCTATTAATTTATCATCCTGTATAATGCAAGTACAACTTGCTCATCAAGCTAGAAAACGAAGTCTGAGACTAACAAATGGGACTTTCCCTATAAATATTCAAAATGGTTTTTGCTTTGAAAAAAATTTATTCTGTTGAGGATTAGCTCCAATGTCAATTTGGGTTTGAACAGGAACCATTTAAATTACTAAACCTATTTTTTAAATAATTGAATGGGGCCATTTTCCCGTTCCTAAATATTAATTCATAGCTCTAGGACCAAACACAGAAAAGAATATACTTCTGAGAGTTACACGTAAATGAGACTTAAAAATCCTTTAGAATTCTAACTTGCTGAAATGTTTTAAAAATTTAGCACTGGCCAGTGTGGCTCAGTTGGTTGGAACATCGTTCAGTAAAGTGAAAGGTTGTGGCTTCAATCCCTGGTCAGGGTGTTACCAAATGTTCTCGTTCTCTCTCTCTCTCCCTCCCTCTCTCAAAGCAATGAAAAATAAATAATGTCCTCGGGTGAAGGTAAAAAAAATCTATTGAGCAATTTAAAAGTCCACTGTTGGAAGTTTTTCCAGCTTACTCTGGCTTGTTCTCGAAGTTCATCCACAATTAAACGATCAACTCTAGATGGGTTGGAAGTCAGCCTTGGAATTGGAGTATTGTTAGTACTGGATACTTTTTTTCCTGGGTAATTTTTGGCAAGGGCCAATTCAGTCTGTAAAAAATATAATTATACAATCGCATTTTTCCAAATATGATTCAATTGTAATTATTTCTCTTAGGCCTAAGCAATAAATTGAAAATTACTCCTTTAAATAGTAATTCTGTTTTGGTATCAAAAGGCAGCAAATACATACCATAGTATTTTTCTGTCATACTTAATGCAAATAAAATACCCAAACACTCCATAGTTTAATACTTTAAAAAGTCAAAGAAATTAACTTTTAATCTGTTAAGGAAAAAGTCTACTTCACTGGCAAAATAAACTTTACATAAGTACCACATTTTTTTTAAGCCCAAGCTTTGTTAGTCTTTAAGTCACCTAATTAATTCCTTATAGTCCTGGACTTAACAAATATTGTCCATTAGAGAAGAATTAGCTTTGAAGTAAGGCTGGTAGTCAAAGTACACTAAGGTAAACAAAATGAGGATAGGCAGAGGGGATATACTAAGTCACCCTTAAATGGATAGCTTTGTGTTACCTTTTTTCTCTCCTTTTCTAATGCTCTCCATTGCTCATAGCACTCTTCTAGACGAATATGAAGTTCACTGGCTGGTCCACTACGAGTTTTAATTGGTCTTTGAAATCCAAAAGTTGGCACAAAACCAGAAAAGGAATTATCACCATACATCATATCATTAAAATAAGGGTATAAATGGCTTAAGTCATCATAAGAAAACAAATCATAAGAATCCAACAGTGGAACAACTGAATGGCCAAATGGGTGGGTGGATCTTAGGGGAAACCCATTTGAACCAAGTTGTTGAAAACTCTGATTATGCCTTAAATCTCCCATCATATAATTAGAAAAGCATGAAGCCTGTGTGCGATTTGCACGACTATTAATATTGTTGTCTCCACTTCCCTGTCTGTGGCTATTAAAATGACTTTGTGCCTCCAACAGATCTTGATATGTATTTTGAGATAAGCCATCTAAATGCTTTGAAACCTCATCAGGATCATAATACCCACTCTGGGGCTTAGCTTGAAAATTATGTTTGTTTACATTTTCAATGATCCCATACTGCTGAGCTGAATAGTTATCACAAAATCCGTTTGGCTGCTTTATTTTTTTATCAGTAACAAATTCAAAGAGATTTTCTTCCACAGTCTTTGTCAGTCCTTCCATGTGACTGACAGACTGAATTCTCTCTGCACCATTATAATTGAAATCAAAACTAGAAAATGCTGAAGGGTTCTCTTGGCAGTACTTCTGAAACAAATTGCCATTTGGAGTTAAATTTGTGGATGATAGTTGGGGGAAATCTGAAGAATGGTTAGAACCTTTTGAAGCTGCACTTAAATGACTCAATTTCATCAAGTTACCTTGATTTCGATAAGGAATAGAAGTGTTATTTTTTGTGTGGACATTCATCCAATTTGGCCTATTTAAGTTGATACCTCCTGAAGATGTTGCTGAGTTTGATAATAAATTCACTGTTTTAAAATATTCAGAATTTGAGGGGTCAGCTTTAGTGAACTGTTGCTTTTCTGTGACATTAGCAAAATCATTATTAGCTGGACAAACTGTATGAGGTTTTAGTCCATATTCTGATTTTAAGCCAAAGTCGGCAGTGAATGCTGCTTCCTTCACAAACTGTTTTTCTGTCAGGTGTGGTGTAGTTTTTGGAAATGTGAAATTCTGCGGGTCAGGTATTTTGTCTTCTATTTTTTTCTGATTTGCTGGTTTAACCTGAAATAACTTTGTGTAGGTGTCTGCTTCTGCAGTTGGTGGTTCAGGTGTGCCACTGGCTAATTTTTTACCATCTTGGACACTAAAATTTGAACACTTATTAAGCTTAGCCTTATTAGGATGAGCATATTCTGGATATCTACAATAATCTGCATTTTCATTGTATCTATTGAACTGGGAAAGAAATATCTCTGCCCTTTTTTGCTGTGATGGTGCTTCAAGACTTTTAACACACATTTTTTCTCTTCCATAAGGGTAAGTATCAAGTCCTGATTCTTTCACGATGTCAGACAGGCCAGCTTGTGGTGTAAAACAGTTTTTGATAAATGGATATTCTTGGAATGTTGTTTTAGCTGTATCATTTGTCTGAACATTGTAACAGTTAGAATGATCACTTCGAGAGGAGTACATCCATTGGTCGTCAAGGTCTAAACCAGTAAATCCATGATAAAGTTCATCCATTTTTTGTTGTGGCGTGAAGTTACTATTATGCAGGTATTGCTTTTCCACTGCTGACACAGATTCACCACTATAAAAAGCTTGCTGAGAGACGGCTGTATCTACTGGCCTTTTGGTTTCTGTTAACAGGTCATGGTGATCTGCAAATCTTGTGTTCATTGGCCAAACTGACTTTAAATTGGAGGAGCAGGTCCTAGAACAAGTAAATACACTTAATTACAATTTAGGTTTTAAGACTTCATGTTCTCAGTGGAGAAGGTGGGAAAAGTTTTCAAAGACATTTCTCTTGCCCCACCTCACCATTCTCTAATCCTTTCCAACTCTGCCTTATAAGCTACCATTACAACCAAATAATTCTCTATTGCTTGAAATGTGCTATATGCTATGAAAATATATATTTTAATCTTAATATGTCCCCACTATGCTTTCCTAAGAGGCATTAAATAATAAGGTCTGAGGCTGATGACTGCATGGCCTTACATATTTTATCTATAGTATGCAGAAAACAAAGTTTTTCCTTTAATTAGTTATTACATAATACAAGTGTTGTTGACCACAATTTTTTCAATGAAAAAGATGTACTGCTGAAACCGTTACTGAAATTAAAATATTTTTCATTGGTTACATGTATGCTGCATACTTCCCTATTTATGAAATAGAACATTGGGGTAATATGGCTTTCACACCCAAATAAAACAATTAATGTATATTTAAATTGTTTTTACCAAATGAATAAAATACATATGGATTTCTGCACAACAGAAGTTACAGTTTTATTCTTTGGGATATATGTATAAAATCTCCTTGGAATTTATACTCTTTAAGCCAAATTTTAGCTCATGAACTCAAGGGAAGTAGCTCTAAATTATGAAAGAATAATTTTCCAATTGAAAGTTCTTAATAGCAAATTAAACCCTAGAGCCTGGCTGGTGTGGCTCAGTGGATTGAGTGCAGGCCTTCGAACCTAGGGGTTTGCTGGTTCAATTCCCAGTCCGGGCACATGCCTGGGTTGCAGGCCAGGTCCCTGGTGGGGGATGTGCAGGAGGCAGCCACACACTGATGTTTCTTTCCCTCTCTTCCTTCCTCACTCTCCAAAAATAAATAAATAAAATCCTTTTTAAAAAAACAATTAAACCTTAGAGTGAAACTTTCAATTATATGCAAGGACCTCAACAAAATCTAGGCTCCTAAAAATAAGTATTTGAATTAAGATGTCTACTGTCAGATGATCCTCTATTAAGTAAAAATCGAAGTTAATAAAATAGGATAACCTAGTATACAGGGTGGGGCAAAAGTAGGTTTATAGCTGTCTGTATGGAAAATAATACAATAATAAATAATAACACAAGAATAAACTGCTTCATATACTCATAACTATAAACCTACTTTTGCCCCATTCTGTATGTGAATTTAAAAGCTTACTATATACTATGAAGCTTATATGATATACTAACCCATCAGCAAAATATGACTGTGACTTATCTTGTTCTTCTAAAATGTTAGATACAAGTCCATATAAGTCTGTTTCACTGCCATAGTCATTTCTTTCTGTCTGAATCCTAAAAATAAATGAGTATCACATGTAAATTATTTTACTCACACTGAAATACAACATATTGATTTCTGTTTTCAGACTTATGCTACCATTATTTTCTACAAAATATCTGGATTGAATATACACCATAATTTCAAATAAAAAGGGAACAAGAACTCAGTAATTTTCACTTTAGCTTACTGTCTATGCTATGTAAACATTTTTCCTTCATTTCAAATCCTATGTCTAATTCACAATGTATGCTTAACTTTTATTTCTCCAAAACACATGCTATTCATTATAGGTGACCAAAATACAAATCTCTGACCTATGATGCTCAGTACCTTGGCTGCTCCTGAAAGGAAGTCCGGTCCCATTTTACATCTTTCCATCAATACTTACTCAGATTTTTGATTTGTGATTTGAAAACCGTATGAATCTGTTGCTCTATTTTTGTGTCTCTTTATACTAACTGTTGGATTAGAAAGTAAAATGTGATGTGATCATCCTAGATACCCCAGCAACATTGCAGTTATCCCTTAAATGTAATAGACATAGGGGCTCTCTAAATCCTCACCAAAGAGGTGACTAAATTTCCGTGTACCTGATATTCTACCTAGTGACTAACAATGTGTAAATAATACAAAATGTAAAAATGATAAGGAGATGGAAAATTTGTGCCTTTTTACCTCCTATGGATTTTGGGTAATTTGTTCCTAGAACTAACACATTGTTTTAAGTTATAACTTCTTGTTTTCTCATATGTTGTTTTTAACTTTTAATAGTGTTAGGACATTTTAGAAATAAAAAATACCCTACATTTGCATAACTCTCAAACATTTCATTCATCTTCATCATATAAGTTGGGCAAGTATTAGTCATCATTCAGCTGCTGAATGATCGATCATTTGCGATATTAAGAAACTTGTGCATGGCTTGTGTGGCTCAGTGGACTGAGCACTGGCTTGCAAACCAAAAGGCTGCTGGTTTGATTCCCAGTCAGGGTACATGCCTGGGTTGTGGGCCAGGTCCCCAGTTGGGAACACATGAAAGGCAACAGATTGATACTTCTCCCACACATGATGTTTCTTTTCCTCTCTTTCTCCCTCCCTTTCCCTCTCTCTGAAAATAAATAAATCTTTAGAAAAAAGAAACTTGTATTTTGCAAGGATATATAATTTGCCAAAATTTTACTTGCTAAACAAATGGTCTTTTTCCACTACATCATGTTATTTCACAAATATTCAATATAAAGTTTTTATATAATATTAGTATATATCTAAATATAGTCATGTTATATATACTAAACTTTTAGTAGTTGTTATTGGGAGGTGGGGAGGCAGGTTTCAGGTGGACTTCTGCTTTTATTTATGTATTTTTATAAAGTCTTTAAAAAAAACTTACTGATTTTAGAGAGAGGAAGAGAGAAAAAAACACTGATTTTTTTTCTATTTAATTATGCATTCTTTGGTTGATTCTTGTATGTGCCCTGACAGGAGATAAAACTCACAACTTTGGGGTATTGGGATGATGCTCTAACCAACCGAGCTATCTGGCCAGCGCCTGGAAAACCTTATTTTTGTCAATGAACAGTTACAAGTTAAAAAATATTTGTTTTTTAATAGAGTTCTATATTATATAATCTTTCTAATAAAATCACTAGGCTTCCATAATATCTTACCTCTTTTCAACCTCACTATACTTGCAGTGCCTGGCAGGTCATCATCATCATTAGTATTGTAAAATGTATAAAGGCAGGGATAATATTTGCCATGTTAATCTAATATCTCCACTAGGAGAGAATCTGGTATAGAGCAGTCCGTATTTGTAGAATTGCACAGAAAAATAATTAAAAGTATCTTATAAATCATGTTTATTGTGTATTTGGTGAAGGAAAAAATTACTGAAAATTTAGAATCAAATGAAGAAAAAAGAGATCTAAAAATTCTAACTCATTTATATATCTTTCATAAGAGGAACTTAAGATTAACTAAAGGTATCTCTAGTGAATAAAAAACAGTAATAAGCTAAAAATTATATACATATAATTATACACATATGCCCAGTTTAGGGTTTCCTAAAAGCATGGTAAACATAAAATTATGCCATAACAAAAATTAAAAACAATTAAATTAAAATGCTGATATAAGGAACAAAGAGCTAATACAGCTGGATTCCCCTGTAATCAAACTTAACACTTCATTTAGTTTGAGAAATATAATTTATTAATTTACCTGTTCTTTACATTAATCTGAGAATTAGGAGGCTGCTTAACATCATCTCCATAAGTAGACCATGGTGCATAGAAAAGTGAAGAATCTACAGAACTTGCATATTCTGTTGATGAAGAAAGTGGAGTATAGGTCTGCCTTAGGTCAACATTGTCTTCACTCTGAAAATTTAAAGAAATGCTCATGTATCAGACATATCAAAACTACATTTATTATAGAATATTAGTGGGGTCATAAGAAATTGGAGGCAATAACATGCATAACATTTGGGAGACAAAATCAAATGTAGACAGCCAGTTAAGCTTACCTTACACTAGGGATTAGCACATTTTTTTCTGTAAAGGGTCAGATAATAAATA
Organism: Anoura caudifer; assembly: GCA_004027475.1. Taxonomy (NCBI): domain Eukaryota; kingdom Metazoa; phylum Chordata; class Mammalia; order Chiroptera; family Phyllostomidae; genus Anoura; species Anoura caudifer. The sequence goes on along the minus strand of PVKU01000758.1, from coordinate 95,243 downwards.
CTAGGGTTTGCTGACTGTTAGGGTCCCTGTAGAAACCATAGATAGACCGTATGTAAACAAATGGATGTGGCTGTATTCCACTTTTTTTTTTTTTTTTTTACAAAAATAAGCATTTGGCAGATCTAACCTAACCCCTGGGAGTAGATTGCTTATAACTAGTATAAAACACCTACTATTATTGCAGTTTTAATTTTTGAACAGATGAACACAATGTGAAAACTAGCAATGTTATTTTTCATAAAACATTTACAAAACTCAGCCTTAATGCCCTGAATCTGTTTTTTAAAAAGTGAGTGTACATTTATGTAGAGTTTCAAACAAATTTCAATACCTTATCGTATTTAGTTAATCTTGTGACATGGGTATTCTATTTTTAAAAATATTTTATTTATTTATTTTTAGAGAGAGAAGGGAGAGAGAAAGAGAGGGAGAGAAAAATCAATGTGAGAGAGAAACATCAATCAGCTGCCTCTCCTACGTGCTCCAACTGGGGACCAAACTCGCAACCCAGGCATGTGCCCTAACGGGGAATTAAACCTGCAACCTTTTGCTTTGCAGGACAATGTCTAACCAGCTGAGCCACGTGGGTCAGGACTGGGTATTCTATTTTAAAAATGAGAAAACTGAGGCTACAAGTTACTGAGCCCATAGGTGGTAAAACTAAAACCCAACTGAAGGACTTCTCACTCTTACTGTAGGGCTTTTTAAAACAGTATCTTTAATTTTCAGTCTTGTTTCTACTTTCAAGAAATATAAGAACAAGATGATATATAAAATGTTATGATCTCTTCAGAAATTTTAAAGATATTACTACAATTAGCCCTGACTGGTGTGGCTTAGGTGGTTGGGCATCATTCCACGAAGTGAAAGGTCTCCAGTTTGATTCCCAGTCAGGGTACATGCCTGGATTGCAGGTTCAGTCCCCAGTCAGATCAGTGTTTCTCTGTTATATAATATAGGTGTTTCTTTCCTCCCTCCCTTCTCCTCTCTCTAAAAAATAAATAAAATCTTTAAAAAAATGTTACTATAATTAGAAAATACCAGTTAATTTCTTTTCTGGTGAACATTTCTGCAATGAACTTTGACTAAATAAGGTAAAAAGTTTGAATTTTAAGATTTTAATGAAATGAACTGCCCTGACAGATAAGGCATTGGTTGCTCAATCTTTCGGTAAATATGGCATAATGTGCATGGAGGATCTGATTCATGAGATCTATACTGTTGGAAAATGCTTCAAAGAAGCAACTTCCTGTGGCCCTTCAAATTATCTTCTCCACGAGGTAGAATGAAGAAAAAGACCACCCATTTTGTAGAAAGTGCAGATGCTGGTAACAGGGAGGACCAGATCAACAGGCTTATTAGAAGGATGAACTAAGTATCTACAATGGTCATTTTTGTAATCTGGTCAGTTTATAAACAGGAACGGCTTTAAAATTGGGGGGAAAAAGATTTTAATGACCTAAAATCCTGTCTCCTTCCAAAAAGGAATGAGAAGCAGTGAAAATAATTTGAAATACTTGAAATAGTAGAATGAATTTAATAAACAATAAAAGATTAAACATTTAGATGTGTTTTATTCTAGAAAATGCTTCATATAGGTTCAGAATTTTTAATGCTCCAAATAAGGAACTACTAAAACCTGAGATGTAATGACTACAAGTATCCAGATATAACACTATAGAAATGTTTTTTTATACAACATGGAGCAAAAGTAGGTTTACAGTTGTGAGTACACTAAACAGTTTATTTTTGTAGTATTATTTATTATTGTATTATTTTCCATACAAACAACTGTAAACCTACTTTTGCTCCACCCTGTGCTTACAAACAGAGAAGAATATAATCCTGGCTAAAAAAAAAAATTCTAATTTTTTATTCTCTTAATCAAAATTAACATTAAAAGAAAAAACATAGTTTAATCAAAGTCTTCCTGAATTTTTGTTCTTATTCATAAACATAATTTTAAACATACAATACTAAGTTTATGCTATACCAATAAAATATGAAAATTAGCCCTGGCTGGTGTGGCTCAGTGGACTAAGTGCTGCCTGGAAACCCAAGGGTTACCAGTTCGATTCCCAGTCAGGTCATATGCCTGGGTTGTGGGCCAGGTCTCTGGTGATGAGCATGTGAGAGAAAACCACATATTAAAGTTTCTCTCCCTCTCTTTCTCCCTCCCTCCCCTTCTATGAAAATAGGTAAACAAAATCTTTTAAAAAATAAAGTTTTCAAAATTAGTTACTTTTGATCATCCATCTTCAAGAATCTCAAATATTTTACAACCATTTGTTTAAATTCTGGTTGTGATGACTATTTGAAGTCTACACATAACCTTCTTGTTTATAGCTTATTTACATCATCATGTAAGCTGAGGAAACTAAGTCACAGAAAAATTTTTGCTAAGAGTGCCACTAAAAACTACCTTTCCAGATGTTAATAACTTTTTACAAAGACTTTTGTCTTTAGGACCTTTCATCATTTTATTCTTTTAGTTCTGAAGTTTTTACTATAGGCCTACTTTAACTCTCTTTTACGTGTGAAGTATCCAAAGTGATGTAAATAACTGTTCATCTTTTTAAAACAATTGCTTAAAAAAAAAGGAGCATTTTCAGGTTATGTAATAGCGAACAAGGTAAAGGGAAACTAAATATATTTTGGGAATATACTTTCAAGATACTTCACATTTTTATTTTTTTTATTTTTTCATTTTTATGTCACATTTTTAAATAAGTTTTGAGTATTAGAAAATTAGGTCCTTTTAAAAGACTGATATAAATCTTATATTCCAGGATAAAATAAGCAATTAAAGTAATGTGGTGCATTCAAACATAATTATACTTTAAATTTCTGGATCCTTTTCACTTAAAACATTTACAGATGTTAAATATGCAAATGATTGGGGCTGGCATATTAATTAGACCTAAGTTAATTGCAAATGGACTACTTATATCCTTGATATACTGAAAACAACTGAAAATAAATCCAAATTTTAGCCGTGATGTAAACATCAGAGAGTGGTGGAATGCTGGTCTTGGCAGTGACAAGACCTGGGTTCCACGTGGGCTTTGTCATTTGGGGCACAAATGGAGCTCTCCGTTCCATAATTTCAGTTTGAGTCTCACTCTCTCAGTACAGTGAGCATAGTATTTTATGAGGCTGTAGTGAGAATTAAATCATTTATTTCAAGATATTATTATATCAAAAATATAACAATGTCAACACTGATGTCCTGCTTAATAATTTCAAATGAAAATAACTTACATACCTTAAGACTCATTTAATATGACTAACAAAATTAAATATTTTAGGTGAGGTAAAAGGTAGCACGTAATGTAAGGCTTCGTTAAAGCCAGAGAAAAATTTCACCTTTAAATTCTCATGAGTATGTTTGTACAGACTTACATGTTTAAAGGAAAAAATATTTTGAGGCCACTAATATGGATTTCCTTACATTTCCAACATCATTGAAGGCAAGATGAAAACAATAATCAGTTTAAAAATGGGGTCCGGCACAAATAACGCCCTTGTTTTATTACAAACTCTTCTATTACAAAATCACAAGCACATCGCACTCGAGCACACCATAGGGCATTTGAGGTGAAATGTTCAAATTAAAACTATGTAAAACTATGTGAAACTACAAATTATCACACCCACACGGTTTCCCTGCCAGCCACACGCCCGCAGGCGTTACTTCTGCCCGGAACCCGGGTGCTTCCCTAACCGGCTTTCAGGGCGCAGCGCGGACTCGGCGGGCGGCGTGTGAGGCGCCGTCGGCCCGTCCGGCCCCGAGCCGCCCGCCCGCTGGGCCCCCCACCCCCGGCGGCGCCGTGGAGCACCTGCGCTTTGCAGCAGTCGTAGAAGGCCGCGGAGCCGGGCAGCATCACGCCGTTGAACACATCCGTTGGTCGGCCGCCCGCATCGGCGCACAGGTTCAAGCAGCGGTTCGCACCTCCGCGGAACGCCACCTTGGGCTGCACAGAGGGGACAGGAAACGCGACAGAGACATCACGCGGGGCGAGGCCGAAACGGCCCCTCGCCGTCCCCCTCGGCTGCTCGCCTCGCCTCCTGGCGAAGCCCCGCCGAGGGCACCGACGCGGGGTCGGCGCTCGCGCCTCCGGGGTTCCCTCAGCCCCGGCCGTGCGCGGGCGCCTCGGCTCCCGCCCCGACTGGCCCGCCCGCCGCCGCCACCGGGGCCCCGGGGCCGCCGCGGCCCGACGTGAAGACCGCAGCGGTGGCCCGGCGTCGCGGTCGCCTCCCGCCACCGGCCACCCGTCCCGTCAGCCGCGCCGCGAACCCCCGCCCGCAGCCGTCGCCCTGGCCGGTCGGGGCTCCGCGCCAGCGCCCTGCCCCTCCCGCCCCGCGGTGGCCTCCCCAGAGAACGGCGTCTGCGGACCCGCCCACCCCTCAGCCGCTTCTCACCGTCGTCGTCCTCCCCGTCTGGCCGCCACCCAGACCCGGACCGTCCCCACCGGTTACCTCGAGTCCCTCCCTTAGGCCTAGGGGGTGAGGGGGCCGCTCGCGGTGTCCGCCTCTCACCTCCATGGGCCCCCCAGCCCCTCCGGGACTCGGTGCAGCTCCTGGGGTCCGGGGGTGAGGGGGGGCGTCGAGGCCCGGCTCCCTCAGCCCGCACCCGGCGCTGCTGCCTCTGCCACCGCCCCCGGCGCTGCCTGAGCAGGTCTGTGGGTGGGGGGGTCGGAGCGGCGAAGAGGGTCTGGGGGAGAGGCCGTTACATCGCCAAACCCGGCTCGCGACCTGGCACCAGCCAGCCCCGGCTGGCCCCGTCCTGTGAGACCCGCCCCCCGCCTCACACCCCCTCATTGGCCCGCTACCCAGCCAATGGGCAACCGCCTCCAGAGCCTGTTACCCTCCACCCCCCAGAGACAAGGCCGGGAGGGGGCGGTTAGCCGCCCTCGTTCTCTCGCAGCTTTTGAGCCTTTCCCGCTCAGAGTAAACGGGTTCGGGATTGGCCCGCACGGGCAAGCACCAGCCCGAAGATTGGCTAGTAGGGCAGTAAAGGGGCGGAACATGGGAGGGGCCGGAATGCGGTTTTAGCTGGGTGAGACCAGTGAGGGACGTGGTCGAAAGATTGGAAAAATCGTTCAGCAACTGCCCTATAATCGTAAACGTATCTGCTGCCCACCTTGTGCAAACATTTTATTTTTGGCCCTTGGGCCCCCCCCCCCCAACTCCTAGAAAGAATCTTTTGGAACCTCCTGGAGAATAATAGACCTGTGCCTGTTTGTGAAGTTGGGTGTTGCTGGGAAACCCCCTTCCGAGGGTCATCTGTCCTGGGTTCCCGGCTGCAGTGGGGGTGAAGGCATTTGGGGTGTTAATGTAACTTCAACAAAGTTCACTCTGATCTGCAGAGAACAAGCCATTTACACTGGCAATCCCTTTTGGGGATGTGGTATTTCAGAAAAATGCAAGGTTTTGTCCCCAGATAATGCTGAAAAAACTGGGTGAGTTGAAATACTGAAGATGATAAAAGTAAACACAATAAGCACCTTTTAGGGTGTTTACATTTGGCTGGGTAGCTCAGTTGGTTGGAACATTGTCCCCATATGTCAAGGTTGTGGGTTCCATCCCTGGTCAGTGTGCATATAAGAACCAACCAATGAATGCATAAATAAGCGAAACAACAAATCAACGTCTACTTCCCTCTCCCTCCCTCCCTCCTTCCTTCTCCTTCTCTTTCCCCTCTCTCTAAAAATGAAAAAATGAAACAAAAACTTGAGAAGCACTCTGTTAAGTGGAAGAGGTTGTTTTAACTCAGCCACAAATTAGAAATAGGGTAGGGGGACAAGTATTGTTGGCCCATATTGTCCTGATAGTTATTTCAGATCTCAGTTTTGATCTTAGAAAGTGGACCTAGTGAGGTGGCTTTTCCTACATCACCCTTCAAGTTGCTGAGATGGAGCGCATTTCCTCTTGTTTCATTGAGAACTTACTGTTTTATCTGCCTGTCTCTCTCATAGTACCCAGAACAATTTGAAAAACTATGAATCTTTTTATGTATTTTCTATTCTAAGATATACATAAGATTTGCCATTTTAATAATTTTCAAGTGTATAGTTTATTGGCATCTAGTACATTCACAATGTTGTGCAACTATCATCACTATCCATTTCCTTAATTTTTTTACTATCCTAAATAGAAATTCTGTACCCGATAAACAATAATTCCACATTTCACCTACCCTCAACCCCTGGTAACCTCTATGAACTTGTCTATTCTAGGCACCTCATGTAAGAGGAATCATACAATATTTGTCCTTTTGCGGCTGTCTTATTTCATTTGCATAATATCAAGTTTCATCCAAGCTGTTGCATGTGTCAGAACTTCCTTCCTTTTAGTAGTTGAATAATATTCCACTGTATGTATATACCACATTTGGTTATCCATTCATTAGTTGATGGAAATTTGGATTGTGTTCGCCTTTTCAATATTGTGAATAATTCTGCTATGAACAGTAGTGTAGAAGTATCTGGTTTTCTTTTTTCTTTTTTTTTTTTTCAATTCTCTTGAACATATTCCATATAGGAATGGAATTGCTGGGTCATATGGTAATTCTGCTTGACATTTTGAGGAACACCAAACTGTTTTTCACAGCATTGCACCATTTTACACTATGACCAGCAAAGCACCAGGGTTTCAATTTTTCCAAATCCTCACCAACATTTGTTATTTTCATTTTTTGAAGACACAATAGCCATTCTAGAGGGTGCGATGCAGTACTTCCTTGTGGTTTTGTTTTGTATTTTCTTATGGCTAATGATGTTGGAGAACTATTGAAATCTCTTGTTTTGAGATCATATTGTCTCATTTAGTATTGGCATGGTTTGTTTTGGAAATGAAGATTATAGGAAAATTTAACACAACATTGAACTCATGTGAATGCATTAATAAAGGTAACATTTTGGTTATGGAGCAAGTATTTAATACATAGTTTTTCTTTCAGCTCTTGTATTTCTTTTTCGGAATATATCTATTGTTGACCATGTATGTTGAAAGGTGAGTGGGATTGGTTTCACAACCTTACCCAAAGATTCATACAAACCTCAGATTAAAGTGAGAAGGAGCTCGAAATACTCAAATAATTCGTTTATGTCTTCTTTGCCTTCATCTGAATTTAAAGTTTTTTTTGGGAAATGGTGACCTTATTTTTCTATTTATTGAATGTTCCTCTGTGGGAGCAACCATGAAAGATCTTTATATAAGGTTGATCAAATTTCAGTAACCTCGACTCAACTCAGAATGATGATGCCCTTAAATAACAAACTTTTTTTCTTGCTATTTTGGGGATATTTAAATGAATCTAGACTTATGACTGGATTTTTAAAGAAAGATATTTATTTAAGAACATTCTTTGATGGAAATGGGAGCAATTTAAACCTATTTCATCCTGAAAACTTAGTGCAGAATGCAGACTTTCTCCTCTAAAGTATATTTATAAAGGCTAAATTCTTTTTCTTCTTTCTTTCTTTTTTCTCTTTCTTTCTTTCTTTCTTTCTTCTCTGAAAGACAATGTACAATGTGGTACTTTAATGAAGTTACATTAATAAAGTATTTTTTACACTTTTCAGTTTTGAATGATAAATAGCATTTCATTTTTCTCCCACGTAAAACTTAAATTTAAATAAAGCGCTTATTTTTGAAAGTTGTTTAGGGTGAAGGTGTATTATGGACACAACCTCAGTGTCAAAGAGAGAACTCTGAATTAATCCTCCATAGAAAGCAATCATATCATTCCAAGTCAAAATATAATTAAATTGCTGCAGGATTGTTATATACATGCTCACATCTGTATTAAACAAATTATTTTTCCAGTTTCCTAAAGGACTAGTGATCCAATGACTTTAATGGGCTGCACACCTCTGTGATTCAAATTTGCAATTCTTCACAGGCTTCTCTGACTTGAGAGACTAAATTCTTTGAATTATTCTTTCTGAAATTAACTTGGCTACCAGATATGGTTTCTCTTACTTGTTTATGCTTTTCCCCTTCTGGTTGGATGGGGTTCCAGGTCACTGTCTCTTAATCTGTGTTCCAGGAAACTTGTAGGTTTCTACTTAGTTTGAGATGAGAGCCTGAACGATTTATGCATTTAAGTTTGCTGAGCAAATGTTTCTGCTTGGAGTGGGGGGTATATACTTGAGTTAATTATTTATTAAAGGCAATATTGTGCTTTTCCTATGGCAAGCCCCTCTATCCCTGCAAAGGTCAGAATTCATGTTCTTTCTCATCTTTTTACATTTTGATATTTTTCTAAGTGTAACATTTCTTGAATTGATTTTAATGGGATTATATTTGATATTTAAATAGATGAATTAGGCATTGAACTAGTGTTTGCTTTGTAAAGTGAAGAGTTCTGAATATCTCTGTTTCATTGCCCTCCAAAACTGAGTTTTCTATTTCTCAATGTTTGATTGGAACCAGATGTTAGAAAAGGTTCATAGAAGAGCACCACCGGAAAAAGACACCTTAAAAAGATGTGTGTACAGATTTTCTTTAGACCTTTAAGTTTCTCCTGAATTTGAGAGATCCCCAAACTATATAATGAAGGATCTCCTGACACCAATGGACCAGAAAACAGTTTCTTTCTTTCTTTCTTTCTTTCTTTCTTTCTTTCTTTCTTTCTTTCTTTTTTTAAATTAAGATACAGAGTTTTACTTTAGGTCACAAAGTTCAAGGACTTATGAGGGGACCTGTTTTTAAAGATCCATTAAAGCTTTGCATGTTGTAATGGACCGCTGCAAACAAGCTTTCTTCCAAAGGGCAATCAAAGGACATTCATGAAAGACGTGGTTTCCAAACTGGTTAATTATATACCCTTAAAGTAGGAAATAGAATCTGGATTTATAGAATCTTCCTGAAAATGCACAGCCCATATAATTATTGCAATCTTTGAGCAGCCCCAATTTCTATATTATTTTATCTGCCTCGTTTCCTATTTCAGCAGTCTAAGGTACTGTGAGAAGACGTACTTATGGGTTTCACCTGGAAGTTGGGTTGTTTTGTAGATCATTGTGTTGAATAAGAAGAGGCTTGGGCATCTTTACTGGAGTTTGTCAGAGCTAGGAGATAGTTGTTCCATTGCAAATACTTTTAAAAACTGCTCACATTCTGAGCTGACCCCTACTTAGCCAGGGTTCTCCAGCCCTGTCTTTCCTCAGGACACCTGCGAAATTGAAATCTGGAGAAGCTTGACTCTTTCCTTGAAGAGGAAAGGAGAAGCCATTTCCTTGACTCTTGCTTTGGAGGGCAGCACGAGGGAGGTTTCCCCAGTTGCAAGGCCCTACCTCTGTTTCAAGGTCTTTACCTCTGGAGTCCTACTGTTTTTCTGACTTAATAATCTGGTTCTCTGTCTCTGTCTCTCTGTCTCTCTCATCTCTCTCTCTGTCTCTCTCTCTAATGGATTGTTTTTCGGAGCAGTTTTAGGTTCGCAGCAAAATTAACTGGAAAATGCTGAAATGCAGAGTTCCCCTTACTCCCTGCTCCCAAAAATGCACAGCCGGCCCCAATATTAGCATCCTGCACCAGGGTGGTGTATTTGTTACAGTCAGTGAACCTGCATTCAGACATCATTATCACCAAAATCCATCATTTACACAGGGTTAACTCCTGGTGCTGTACATTCTATGAGTTTTGACAAATATATAAGACATGTGTCTATCATTACAGTATCACACAGAATAGTTTCACTGTCCTAAAAACCCTCTGCGCTCCACCTATTTATCCCTTCCTCCCTCCTAACCCCTGGCAATCACTGGTCTTTTCATTGTGTCCATATTTTCCTTTTTCAGCAGGTCATGTAGTTGTAGCCTTTTCACCTTGGCTCCCTTCACTTAGTAATACACACTTAAGGTCTCTCCATGTCTTTTCATGGTTCCACAGCTCATTTAGGACTGAATAATATTTCATGGCTGGGTGTACCCATTTATTTATCCATTCACCTCCTGAAGGACATCTTGGTTGCTTCTAACTTCCGGCAATTACAAATAAAGCTGCTATAAGCACCCATGTGCAGCTTTTTGTGTAAACATGTCTTCAGCTCCATGGGGTAAATGCCAAGGAGTGTGATTACTGGATTGTATGGTAAAAAGTATGTTTAGTTTTGTAAGGATCTGCTAACGTGTCTTTCAAAGTGCCGATATCATTTTGTACTCCCACCAGCAATGAATGGGAGTTCCTGTTGCTCCACATCCTTATCAGCATTTGGTGTTGTCAGTGTTTTTAATTTTGGCCATTCTGTTAGGTATATAACAGTATTTCAGTGTCTAGTATTCAGTCTTTTAGCTCTTGGTTTTACATATTCCTGCTTCTCTTCTTTCTACCCCACCTTATAGATAAGTGTTTCTCAGAGCACGGTCCCCAGACCAACAGCATCAATACCATCTAGGAATTTGTTAGAAATGCAAGTTGTGGGGCCTTTCCCAAATCTACTAAATGAGAAGCTCTGGGGCCCAATAATCTGTATTTTAACAGCCCTCTAGGTGATTCTGATGCAAACTAAAGTTTGCAAATACTGTTCTAGATTGGCACCGTCCAACATGGTAGCCTCTAGCCATATGCAGCAACTGAGCTCCTGGAATATGGCTAGAATGAATTGAGATGTGCTATCAGGGTGAAATACACTCTGGATTTTGAAGATTTAGTATAAAAAAAGGATAAAATGTCTCATTAGTAATTTTTATATTGAAACATTGAAATTGTAGTATTTTGGGTTATATTGAGTTAAATAAAATATATTATTAACATTAATGTCACCTGTTTCTTTTTATCTTTTACAAGAGGTTACTAGAAAAATGTTAAGTCACATATGTGGCTCTCATTATAGTTCTATTGGACAACATTATTCTAGACCATGAGTCTGCAAGCTGTATAGTCTGCAGGCCAGGTCTGGCCTACTGACTGGTTTTTTATGGCCCATGAACTAAGAATAGTTTAAATTTTTAAGTGGTTGAAAATAATTCTTACAAAAGAATGATGTTCAACAGCTGATTTCTCAAAAGAAACTTTGCAGGCTAGAAGGGATTGGCAAGGAATATTCAAAGTCATGAAAAGCCAGAACCTACAGCCGAGATTGCTCTACCCAGCAAAGCTATTGTTTAGAATCGAAGGGCAGATAAAAAGCTTCCCAGACATGAAAAAAACTAAAGGTGTTCGTCATCACCAAACCATTATTATATGAAATGTTAAAGGGACTTATTTAAGAAAAAGAAGATCCAAACTATGAACAATAAAATGGCAAGATTACATATCTATCAACAATTGAATCTAAAAAACAAACTAAGCAAACGAGAAGAAGAGGCAGAATCATGGATACGGAGTGTGTTTTGATGGTTGCCAGATGGGAGGGAGGTGTGGGGAATGGGTGAAGAGGTGAGGGGATTAAGAAGTCAAATAGGTAGTTACAGAATAGCCATGGGGATGTAAAGTACAGTAGAGGAAATGGAGTAGCCAAAAAACTTATACACATGGCCCATGGACATGAACAATGGTGGGGGAATTTCCTGAGGGAGTGGGGGCTGCTGGGTGGAGGGGAGGCAAAGGGGGAAAAACCACGACAACTATAATAGCATAATCAATAAAATATATATACACAAAAACCAAAAGAGTGATATTCTGTAATATGTGAAAATTATATGAAATTCAAGCTTCATTGTCCATAAGTAAACTTTTATTGGGACATTGAGCACAATCATTTATTTATGTATTGTCTGTGGTGGCTTTTGCTCCACAATGGCAGAAGAGTCTGTGACAAGGACTCCATGGCCTACAAGTCAGAAATATTTACTATGTGGCTCTTTACATGGAAAGGTCTAGACTGTCAGCTGCCACAGACTCCCTGGGAGAGGACCCTACTTTTAACTTGCCCCTATCTTTGTTCTTAACCTTTGCTTACTTAGCTTTTAGGTCCAACTGCTTGCTCCAATTCTATCAGTAGAATTTGGGGGTTACAAAATTTGACCTATGCATTATTCAAGCTACAAAGAGGCAGACCCAAAATGTTCTTGCCTTCCTACAACTGCACAGGAAACATGGATCCAGCAAAAGGGAACAGAGATGTTCAATAGCTTCTTTCTCTGAAGGTAGAGGCTTCATTCTCAGAGAACAGGAGAACCCAGGACTGACATTTCCATCAGACTGAGAGGTGAGCCTATGATTCAGGGCTGGCTGTTTCTTTCACAACTCAGCAACACCTCTTGAATTAAAACTCTCTCTCCCTCTCTCTCTCTCTGAGCACCTTATTCCTATTCTCAGCCAGTTTAGTTGGCTTCTGCAGCTACTTGTCCTGCCAGATATCTTGTGAAAACCGCTGTGATGGTTTTTCCACTTCAGTGAAGCAGACATCTGGATCCCTTTGTGAGCCTCTCAATCCTTCTTCCCTACCACCCGCACCAGTATGCAGCCACAGCCTCGCTGGCTCAATGAATCTTTATGGTCTCATTTTATAGGATCCCCGAAGAAGAGAAGTATGACTGTGGTTTCCAGAATGTTCATTGATAACAGTTCTTGGCAATAGTGCTCTTCCTGACTTTCCTTCCTTCACCTGCTCCTTCTACCTATAATATCATTCCTTAAGAGATCGCACCAGTCTGGCGTTCTCAGTCCCAACCACCCCACACCCACCCTCACACCATACACATCACGTTTTTCATTCCTTTCTTCCTCGCTCTACTGATGATACTTAGGACTCTCTAACTTTCTAAAATGAGCTCGTTTGTAGGCAAGCTCCTTGAACATTGCGATGATACAAATTTTAATGACGAAAACTGGCCTCGCTGAGAGCTGTTGCTCCCCATTTCAACGGCACTTCATTGTCAACGCTGAGGAGGGTGTCTTGCATCTCTCTATTCATTTAAGAACTCTCTCCTCCGGACCACTGCCATTGGATTCTATAGTTGGGTTGAACTTAGGTCCTAGGCTGGGGTTGGGAAGAGACAGGAACCACCTGTCGTATAGGTAAACCCTAAATAAGCCCGGCTTTTCATATGCAGCTCATCTGGCTCATCCTTAAACATTGGACACCAAGAGGGAAATCCGCTGGGAGGTTTCCACTGGAAAATAAGCTGAGGATCAAGTGGCTTTGTGTGTTACTCCAGCTCTTGTCCAGATAATCTCCAAATTTCTGGCTCTTGTCTTCTCTGGGTTTTACTTTTCTCATTTGTAAAATAAAAGTTCTGATTAGTAAATCTTTAAAGTTCCTTCCAACTCTACATTGTTTTGATTCCACTTCTCCATCTATCACCTAGAGACGATATCTGTAGCCTCATCATTCAAAGACTGAGTAATGTTAATGAACTGCCAGAAATAAAAACTTGTCGAATTCCTCAGAAGAGAGAGCGATTCATTGAACTCCCACTTAATCAGAATGAACAAGAAATGAAGTATTCCATATGTTGGTTAAATGGAAGTCGTATATACCATATATGCATTAGCAAATATTTATATAATTAGAACAGAAAGAAACACCCAATGGTAGAATTATGATAACCATAACATAAATGTTTTGATTCAGCCTCTTACAGTGCTCTCAGAATAGATTCTGAACTCTTATAATTATTATTATAAGGGCACTGGGTCTACAGATGAGATGAGACTGGGCTCAGATAATGATATATAATTAAAATTGTTTCCTGAAAGCTTTGTTTATAATTTTTCTTTCTCACAAAATTAGAGTATAGCCCTGGCGGGTGGGGCTCAGAGGATTGAGCGCCAGCCTGTGAACCAAAAGGTCACTGGTTCACTTCCCTGTCAGGGCACATGTCTGGGTTGCAGCCCTGGTCCCCAGCGGGGGGTGCGCAAGAGGAAACCACACGTTGATGTTTCTGTCCCTCTTTCTCCCTCCCTTCCCCCCTCTAAGAAATAAATAAATAAAATCTTAAATAAAAAAAGATGCCTCCATATCCCCCAAGCTCACTTCCGCATCCCCAGCAGCCCAAGACTCAACTTGGATTCTGTTAATCTGATGCTAAGTTGCTTTGTGATGTTTCTCAAGGATCTGTGACTTGTGTTATTTCTCTTCAACAGCCTTGTAAACTTATTTTTTTTTCTTTTCTCCAGTCCACCCTTATAGCATCTGGCACTGGCTTTACACCGTCACATTCTCATTAAATTATTTTTGATTGATTGTTACCAAAACTTCCATATTGAACTCAGCAGGGTGTCAGGAGACTGCCTAGAGCGCAGTTTAAATGGGAATAAAGAGGGAATTCAACATATGGCATATTACTTTCAGATACTACAATACTACTAGCTGCCATTTATTAAGTGCCTATTAATTGCCCTGCCATACACATTATCTTGTTTAACTCTTAAAACAATTTTTGGGGGGTTGGGGTTTGCTGACGATATTCACAGAGGTTAAGTAACTTGTCTAAAGTCCCTAGGCTTAATGTCAGACCAAAGCTTTGAATCCAGGTTTGCCTGACTACACAGCAGTTCCATTGTGCTATATTTTCTCTCCATTAAGGGATATCCCTTAATATAAACTCCAGCTCATATTTTTACTTTCATTATTATACGTCTGCTTAGAGGGAACATCTGAGGTCTCCTGCTGAGGTGTGCACTTCGGATAGTCACGAAGCAACAAAGAATCATTGCTTCTCTCACACGTGACCTCACATTATGCCCTGGCCAAGCTATTAAGGATCAAGTTCATTCTTTGCTTTATTGTGTTCTATGTTCTGGAGGGAGTCCCACGATGGCTGGCCTGGGTATTACAACTGTCACTTTGGCTGGAGCTGGAGCTGGAGCTGGTAAATGGAGTGGAAGCTGGGCGTCGGCTCCGCTGTAAAGATGGGAGACGGTATTTTCCTAAGGGGGAGGGTCCCAGTGGGTGCCTGGGAGCGCCATCTCTTCCCAGCCTACACATACTTGGCCTCTAAAAGACATTTCCTGTCTTCTAGAAAAGGTACAAAGCTCAAGGATGTCAGGGAGCACTATCTGGAGAAATTAAGCATAAACAAATCAGAAACACATGGACTGGCTTTCCCTCAGAAGAGATTCACATTTTAAAGTAGGACAAAGACCAGATGAGCTTTTAAGTATAGCACGTCAGGGCCGGGGCATTTCAGCAAATCTGACTCAGTGGGGCATACCCAGCCCAACTTCACCTCACAGCTGCAGAAAGACAGGTGAGCTCTGTCTGGGACGGCCTAGTCCTGGGTCTGTGTTCTCGTACGACAGAGGCCCTGGATGTAGAAGTAGAAGGCATGGGTTCGTGGTGCAGCAATGCCAGTCAGCAGCTCTTATGACTTTTGAGACTGGACAAGACATTTAGTCCTACTAAATTTTCCCATCTCGCCCTGACTGGTGTGGCTCAGTGGGTTGGGCGTCATCCTGCAATGCAAAAGGTTGCCCATTCCATTCCTGGTCTATGCTTAGGTTGCATGCCCAGGTTGTGGGTTCTGTTCCCAGTCCAAGTGTGTGAGAGAAAATCAATAGATATTTCGGTTTTCTTTCTCCCTCCATTTCCCTCTCTCTGAAATAATAAATAAATAAATAAATAAATAAATAAATAAATACACTTCCTCATCTGTTAAAAATGTGGGGTTTTTTTGTATTTTTTCTAAAAATATGATAGCATCTTTCCTACCTGCTTATGAAGTTTTTGTGATATCATGGTCAGAGTTTGTCATAAACTATTAAGACATTATCATCATTTAACTGTGTAATAAAGAATTTGAAGAGGTAATAAGTGATGACAATGACCAAATTATGGTCAAATGGGCTGATACTTTGTAAAATGTCCATAAGACTTTTCCTTCAAGGGAATATTAAAATAACTAACATCAATAACTATTTTTATTAGATGATCCTTTAACAGCCCAGCCTCCTAGGTGACATAGTCATTCAGCCAAATAGTAACAGAAACCCAGTCCTGGGTGCTCTGTAAGAGAGTACTCTGGGGCGTGTGCATTGCAGCCTTGGGTGTGTTTTCTCACCTGCTACCGAGTCAGCTATGACTCCTGGTGACCCTGTGAACGAGTGATGTCCACAGAGTCCTGTCCTCAACAGCCCTGCTCATCTCCTGAGATTCACGTGTGTGGCTTCTTTTATGCAGTCAATCTGTCCCATGTTTTCTTCCTCGTTTCCTGCTGCCTTTGATTTTCCCAGCATTACTGTCTTTTCCAAAGAACCTGCCTTCTCACATGTGCCTGAACTAGGATAAGCTTTTGTTTTGTCATTTTTGCCTCCAGCGATGTTTCAGGTTTAATTTGCTCCACGGCCCACTTGTTTGTCTTTCTGGTGGTGCAGGGAATTATAGAGCTCTCCTCCAGCAACTTACTTCAAGTGAATCCATTTTTTTCCTATCAGTCTTCTTTGCTCTCCAACTTTTACATCCATGCATAGTAACTGGGAATATGAGAGTGTAGATGATCTTAGCCTTTGTCTCTTATAACATCTTTGTTCTTGGGGATCTTTCCTAATTCTTAAAAATACATATCTTAATGCTGGAAGGAAGTTTGGGAATTGGTAAGTCCAATTTTCTCATTTTCCAGATAAATTTTAAAAAATGAGGCCCAGTGCCATAGCTGGTGTAGCTCAGTGGATTGAGCATGGTCCTGCAAACTAAAGGGTTGCAGGTTCGATTCCCGGTCAGGGCACATGCCTTGGTTGCAGGCCAGGTCCCCATTGGGGGCTTGCAAGAGGCAACCACACATTAATGTTTCTCTCCCTCTCTTCTCCTTCCCTTCCCCTCTCTAAAAAATAAATAAATAAAATCTTTAAAATAATGAGGCCCAGTGAGACCACGTAATTTGCCTGAGGGCACACAGCAATCGGCTGAGCTGGGACTCAAACCCAGCTTTTCACCCTTATGCCTTTCACATGCTCATTAACAGTTTTCAAACTGCAAGTTGTAGCCTGTTACTAATTGTGAAATCAGTTAGTGAGATGTAATCATCATTTTAAAAAAAGAAGAACAGAATGGAATAGGAAAGATCAGAGTGCATGACTGGTAGGAAGGGTTAGTATTGTCTTGAGAAACTTTTGTTTCACTTACATATTTATGGAAGTGTATGTGACCTGAGCCATATGTAAAATGTACATCTTGCTGTGGGTTATGGTTTTTAAAAGTCTAAAAACACTCTAAAGGGACATCTACTCTGTCCTCAGGTTCTTATACTCCAATGATTCAATAAAAGAACAAATGAATATGAGCAAATTGAAGAACCCTTTGAAAACATTGCAGAGTAGGTCAGTTTGCATTGTTTTTCTTCTCCTCTCAGGGAATGCAAAGGCAGCTCGATGCCTGATTGATTGGCAGGGGGTAGATGGAGGAAGACTTGGCCCCCGCGAAGTCCTCATTAGCCCCCTTTAAAGCCTCATGTTGTCCTACTTACACGGAGGCATTTCTCAGACCTGAGGTTTTTGATAACAAGGAGTTTGAACTGGTCATTCAGAATACCTTTCAGTTAACCCATGAACCTGGATATCTCCAAATGTTGCCTCTTCCCCATCCTCCTCCCTGCCTCCTCACCCTGGGAGGTACACCAGCTGAATCTATTCCCAAAGGATTGACCACATCAGTGATCCTTGGACTCAGGTTGGCATGGGGATAAATACCAGGAACATGATCTCATGGTTATTTCTGTGAGCCCTTAAGACACCCCTGACCAGGCGAAAGATAAGATATTAATAAAACCACTGCCAAAGTATAAGGAACCTGCACCCTGAGATGGGTATGGTGCTAATTGGGAAATGCTCAAATTACATGGTTTATTACAATCAATTTAATATGGCAGGAAGCAAGGGAAAAGGGATGGGACTGCTACACCACCTAAGCTAGGGTACAAGCAGGGTCAAGGCCCCACTCCCTGAATTTGGGGTATGTGATGTTCATATTTCTGTATCTGTCTCTGCTGCATCAGCCTTTCCTGCTGATGATATTGCAAGGACCAGAGGTGACACTCAAGCAAGGGGACCCATCGATGGAAGGTGACATACACTTGCTTTTTCAGACAAGCGTAGGAACAAGTTTGCTGGGCCACTGCTGTAACTCGCTAATTATCTTGCTGAATAGCCATGAGCATATTTGTACATCTTTGACAGTGTATACAGGGGGCTGGAATAGGTATCACCAAAGAATCAAAGTAAAAATGCATGAATATTGAGTGCTCATACATATTTAATTTATCCTTAATATTAGTGCCTTTGGTATATTAAGTGCCTCGTGTATCTTATGCATGGTCAGGATCTCATGAATATTTTGTACCTTTCCTGTATTTAGTGTGCCATGACTATGGTACCCAGGTACCTTGTGAGAATTAGGCATCTCTTGGTTCTTCCTATCTGCTTTTAACACACACAAGCTCTACTTGCTTAACACATCCTATGACCTCTGCCTGCGTCGAACAAACATTTTGCTTACTAGCTACTAATCTATACTTAAAAAGTTTCTTAAAAATATTTTATATTTATTTTTAGAGAGAGGGGAGGGAGGGACAAAGAGAGGGAAACATCAACTGGTTGCCTCCTGCACACCCCCAACTGGGGACCTGGCCCACCACCAGGCATGTACCCTGACCAGGAATCAAACCATTGACCTGGTCTGCAGGCTGATGCTCCGTCCACTGAGCCACACCAGCTAAGGTACACCTTTAAAAGTTTCACTCATGTTTTACAAACTACAATCTTATTCATCTTTCATAATAGAATTGAATATTCTCAAAGTAAATTTACATTACAGCCTCTCTTTGCTCCCATTGCTATTCATGCCCAATCCACCCCCTGCTGCCCCAAATCTGCTCTTTCTTCAGTCTGTCTCATCATAGAAATGGCATTTCCTGACCTCAGAGTCAACCTTGACAACCAACTCTCCTTATCTTCCTTATATTCAATATGGCATCAAGACCTCACACTGCTACTCCTAAGATGTACAGGGTGGGGCAAAAGTACGTTTACAGTTGTTCACAGGGAAAGTAACCCAATAATGAATAAATAACAATACAAGAATAAACTGTTTTGCATACTCACAACTGTAAACCTACTTTTGCCCCACCCCGTGCTTACTTCCATCCACCCCAGTCCAAGCCGTCATCAGCCTTCTGGGATGACTGCAGTTTGCTGCCACCGCCACCCGTTGCCACATCAACCCTGTTCCATACAGGTCCCGGAGTGACCTTTCTCAGGCATCAGTGGGATCAGGTCTCTTCCCTTCTTAAAAACCCTTCGTTGGTTTCTCATTGAGCTTAGGATCAAATCTGAAGTTTTTAATGCGGTGTCCGTGGGTCTGCGTGGAGCAGCCTGTGTTACTCCTCCAGCCTGACCTCGGCACCTTTCACCTCCATAAGGCTCCTTCACATGATCTTTAGTTTCTTCATTAAAACTTTCTGTTTCTCTCACCTGGAATAGTCTCCTTGCTCAGGACTCTGTCTCCTTTGTACACGCACCGATCCTCCTCATTCTTCAGGCTTCAGCTTTATCAAAAAACTGTTTATTAACTATTTTATTTATTTTTTATATTTTATTGATTACATTATTACAGTTGTCCTGATTTTCCCCCCTTTGCCTCCCTCCACCCAACACTCCCCGCTCCCTCAGGCAATTCCCCCACCATTGTTCATGTCCATGGGCCATGTGTATAAGTTTTTTGGCTATTCCATTTCCTCTACTGTACTTTACATCCCCATGGCTATTCTGTAACTACCTATTTGACTTCTTAATCCCCTCACCTCTTCACCCATTCCCCCACACCTCCCTCCCATCTGGGAACCATCAAAACACACTCCATATCCATGATTCTGCCTGTTCTTCTCGTTTGCTTAGTTTGTTTTTTAGATTCAATTGTTGATAGATATGTATTTTTGCCATTTTATTGTTCATAGTTTGGATCTTCTTTTTCTTAAATAAGTCCCTTTAACATTTCATATAATAATGGTTTGGTGATGACGAACACCTTTAGTTTTTTTCATGTCTGGGAAGCTTTTTTTCTGCCCTTCAATTCTAAACAATGGCTTTGCTGGGTAGAGCAATCTCAGCTGTAGGTTCCGGCTTTTCATGACTCTGAATATTTCTTGCCAATCCCTTCTAGCCTGCAAAGTTTCTTTTGAGAAATCAGCTGACAGTCTTACCCGAACTCCCCTGTAGGTAACTAACTGCTTTACTCTTGCTGCTTTTAGATTCTCTCTTCATCTTTAAACTTTGGCATTTTAATTTTGATGTGTCTTGGAGTGGGCCTCTTTGCATCCATCTTGTTTGGGAATCTCTGTGCTTCCTGGACTTGCATATCTATTTCCTTTACCAAATTAGGGAAGTTTTCTTTCATTATTTATTCACATACATTTCTGATTTCTTGCTCTTTCTCTTCTCCTTCTGGCACCCCCATGATGCAAATATTGGGCTTCTTGAAGTTGTACCAAAGGCTGATTATACGACTCTCATTTTGGGGGGATTCTTTTTTGTTGTTGTTCTGATTTTTTTTTTTTTTTGCTTCTTTATGTTCCCTATCATTGATTTGATTCTCAGCTTTATTCACTCTACTGTTGTTTCCCTACAAACTGTTCTTTATTTCAATTAGTGAATCCTTCATTTCTGACTGGATCTTTCTTATGCTGTCGAGGTTCTCATTAAGTAAGTTCCTTGAGCATCCTTATAACCAGTGTTTTGAACTCTGCATCTAATAGATTGCTTATCTCCATTTCATTTAGCTCTTTTTCTGGAGTTTTGAGCTGTTCTTTCATTCAGGCCATGTTTCTTTGTCTCCTCATTTTGGCAGCCTCCCTGTGTTTGTTTCTATGTATTAGGTAGAGCTGCCTTGACTCTGTATCTTGGTTGTGTGCCCTAATGTAGTAGGAGTCCTGTATGGTCCAGGCCCACAGCCTCCCCTATCACCCTAGCTGGGTACTCAAGGTATGCCCTTCTTGTGGGCTGAGTACACCCTCCTCTTGTAGTTGAGCCTTGCTTGCTGTTGGCAGATTAGTGGGAGAGATTTACCCAGGCCAGTCAGCTGCAAGGATTGGCTGTGACCTCTGACCACCAACCTCTGCCCTCTGTGGAGGATCTGCTGTGTGGGGGCAGGGTGGTGGTGCTCCAATGTGGTCTGTAGCTGTCCACTAGGTGTGATGGCCCTGGGTTTTCCTGGGTGGTACAGGCCAAGGTCAGTCCCCCATTTGTGTTTTGCCTGGGACCACCCTGCCTGAGCTATAAAGCAGTCAGAGATGGCTGCTATTTGTGCTGGGGATGGCGATTCCCAGGCAAAGCTAAGCTATGAATCTAGACTGGCTGCTGCTGGTGCTGGACCTGGGGCTCACTGAGGCCAGCTGTTGCTTGTTTGAGAGGATTTAGGAAGCTGTGAAGCATGAGCTGAGACCAGCCATTCATATGGAAAAACCAGCGTGGGTGAGCCTATAAATTGGGTGGGGTGGAGTCACTGGGGATTTCCAAGGTGGGTCAAACAGTGTTAGCCAGGTTGATGGAGCCTCAGATGTGGCACCAGCCTGCCAGCTCTGTGGGGGGAAGAGTTTAGAAAAAAGACAATGGTTTCTACTCGGCTTGATGCCAGACACTCCAGTTTCATCCTATATATCACTGGTGCCTTTCAAGCTGCTACCTGTGCTGGAGCTCAGAGTCTGAGTAGGTGAGTCCATGTGTGGGTTCTCTAAGAGGCACTGCTTGTGGCTCCAGAAGTTTCTTCCACTGACTCAATCACCTCTGGGTTTTGCAGCCAGAAGTTGTGGGGACTTATCTTCCTGGCACTGGCACCCTGGGCTGGGGGGCCTGGTGTGGAGCTGGGACTCCTCTCTCCCAGAATATCCCTCCAGAATTTTTAGCCACCACACATGGGTGAGAGACCAGATTGTTCCGCGTCTGTGCCCCTCCTACCAGTCTGGATGGATGTGGTTTTTTTAATTCCGTATTTGTCAGACTCCATTCAACTCGATTTCTGATGGTTCTGAGTGATGCTTGTTCTATATTTTAGTTGTAATTTTGATGCGGTTGTGCAAAGAGGCGAGCCATGTCTGCCTATGCAGCCATCTTGACTGAAAGTCCAGGTTTCAGCTTTAATGTGACTTTCTCAGAGAAGCTTTTGATGACTCCCCAATCTACTTAGGTCCTGCATTATTCTCTGTCATAGCACCCTCTCTTTTTGTTTCCTTCATAGAATTTATTTGGCTGTGATTTATTTTAAAATTGTGCAGCCTTCCAAGCCATAAAGCCCCATTAGGGCAGGGATCGTCTCTGTTTTGTTCACAGTAGCCCAGGTAGCACTTGGCACAATGTCTAGTACATAGTAAACACTCAATAAATACTAATTGAACGAACAAATGAGTGTGCGTAAAACACAGATTTCCCTAGCCTGATATTTCTAACGTTAGTCCCTTCATGAGGATTTTGTGGTCAGAGTTCTGGGTTTGAATTTTGATTCTTCCACTTGCTAAGTGTGACCATTAGCAAGTTCTTTCACCTCTTTGATTCTCAACATTTCTCACATTGTTTTGTTTTCAAAATCTTTTATCCATCTGTCCTGTTTCTCTAATCAGGCACCAAGCCTTTTGGCAACAGTGTTCCCATCTCAGGCATCTTGTGTCTCTCACAGCACCTGGCTCAGCTAAGATGTGTGAGTGCCTATGGGATACCAGTTACCGGCCGGGGTGGCCAACCTTTCAGCATCTCAGGGCCACACCGGAAGAAGAGTTGTCTTGGGCCACACTTTAAATACACAAACACTAGCAAAACTGATAAGAAAAAAAAAAAGAGTTTTAAGTAAATTTACGATTTTGTGTTGGGCCTCATTCATAGCCATCCTGTGTCCCATGCTGCCCAAGGGCCGCAGGTTGGACACCCCTGAGTGTACGTGTATTTCACATTTCTTATTGCCTAACTTCGTTTTTCATAGAATCCTGCCAGGTAAGTATTGCTATGCTTGTAAAAACAGAGCCTCAGAAGGTTTAGCCATCTGTCTAAGGGCACCCACTTAGCAAACAGCAGTCCTTTTAAAAAATTTTTATTTTAATTGTTGTTCTTGTACAGTTTTCTGTCTTTTACTCCCCTCCCAGCCCCCCGCCCCCCGCAAACAGCAGTCTTTTTAAACTCTCTGTCTGTTTGGTTTCTAGCCTGGCACATAGTAAATGCTCAATATGTCCTTGTTAGTGCTCTTCCCACTGCACCATATTGCCTTTCTCGGGAAATAGAATATGTACTCATAGTGAGGATGACAATTCTCATCATCTTCTCAGTTCCTACCCTCCCCAGAACTTGGCTGCAAACTTCCCATCCTCTCCCCTAAAGTTTTTCTAGTGTCCTGTGCTCCTAATTCCCACTCGGTTTCCTATCAGTGCCACATCTCTTTGCTAAATTCTTACCGACCCTGACACAGCATGCCCTCTGTCTCCCCACAAGCCCTATTTTCTCCACATCTTCCTCCCACTAAAGCTTCCCTTCCTCACGGTCTCCCTTCCTCCATCCCCCACCTAGTCCAGCTTTAATTCTGGCTGCAGGAATGAAGAACTACACCCTCACCTGGGATGCCCTCTACTCCAGAGCACTTGTGTCCAGGAAGTGCACAGGGTGGTTAGCAAGTGGAATGATTACTACTCAGGCAAGTCACATGCCTCCCCAAGCCTCAATTTATTCACCCAAAAAATGGTAAGGCTTGTTAACATTTATCAAGCACCTACATAAGGTACATAAGCATTGGTTATATTACAAGAAATCAATACTAGCAGATGTTTACATAGCATTTAAAGTGTGCCAGTGACTATGCCAAAGGTTTTACATGTATTTATGCACTTAACTGTCACCAGAACCCTATGAAAATGTTATTAACCACAGATGGAAAAAAAACCCCGAAGGTCTCCAAATTAAGTAATTTACCCTGGATTACTCCAGCCAGTGGGTTGTGGAGCTGGGCTTCAGACTCTGGCAGCTCTGGCTGCGGAGTCCCTGCCTTAACCACTGTCCTCTTCTACCTATTACCTCATAAAATGAGGCAAGCTAGTTAAAAATAATCCCCTAACATTTTTACAGCACTTTTCCAATTCTAAAGCACTGTTCACATTTCGTACCTTATTTGATCTTCACAACAACCCTAAGGGTAGACATTATTAGCCCAATTTATAGGGCAAGAACTGAGACTTATTAAGAGGATCATGTGTCCAAGAGCGCACAGTCCTCAAGGTCAACGTCAAGACTCCAACCCTGGGCTGCCCATTCCCAGTGCCCCTTCTGTTACACCTCAGATGCCACAGGGCACATCCCGTTCTTTCTAAGTCTCCAGCTCCGACATCGTTGGCTCTTCTTTCCTTTCTTAGAGGCCCTAGGGTTCCCTCAAAGAATCCTGCTTTGTCAGTCTGCACCGACTTTGCGCAGTGTGCACTCACAAACAGCAGGGGGTGCTGCAGACCAGCACACAGGAACTGCGCTCTCCTTCCTGACATTTCTCTAATTTCTTTGTATTAAAAAAGTCTTAGTCAATACTACCTGCGTGCGGTATAGAACTTAAAAGGTACAAATGAGTACACAATGTACCTGATCCCCAGCTACCCAATTTTCCAAAGTAGGGGCAAACCCAAAAGGTTTTATAGTGTTTCATTCTAGAGATATTCTATGCTTATAAGCAAACATGTTATTTTTTCCCCACACAAATGGCAGTGTACACACACACACACACACACACACACACACACACACGTCATCTGTATTGTTCACACAAATAGTACTATACTAAACACATTGTTTGTCTTCCTCTAGTTCTTTCAGGTAATTTATCTTGCTGATCAGTCCATATCATCCTTCATAAATATTTCATTGAACGATTAAATCACAATCAATTCACCAGTCCCCTATTCTTTCTCGTATTGAACAATTACAAGCAAATCTGCAAATAAAAACACTGTGCATAGGCCGCTGTGCACATGTGCACATCTGCAGAATAAATTTCCAGAAGTGAAATCTCTTGCCTGCGAATGACACACATTTGTCATGCTGAGTGATATTGCTCAGTCGCCTGGCACAGAGGCCACCACAGCAGGGCGTTCACAGGTCTGTTTCCTACATCCTCGCTGACACAGAATCTTGTCAAGCTTTTTCATCTTTGCCTATCCTGTAGCTGAAAGATGATTTCTCACTGCAGTTTTCACGGTATATCCCTTCATTTGAGTGCCCCCTGACCTCTGAGATTCATTCCCACAATCTGTAAGTAATTAATTAGTGGGTGTCCCCTAGGTACCAGGCACCATGTTGGGGCATCCTCCTCCATCCGTCCCTGGCCTTTCACCGACTTCCTGCCTGCCGTGTAAGCGCTAGCCTTATCATTCCCCCCAAGAAGCTATTATCCTTGCTTGCCCATCCTCACCAGGTCAAGCAGGGGCGACCTCGCTTGACCTCTTCTTTAAAGGCTTAAGAGTGAGGAAAATGTGGTTTCTTGCCTTTCCTCTGTTTCTCCAGACTAATTCCTGTAACCCAATTAAGCAAAGCTGACAGGTGGGGTACATGTGTTAAGGTCAGAGTTACCCCCAAGCGCTGGGCTCCTCGGACACACCCGGTCCAATGAATCAGCCGGTGCTTCGGTGTTCTTATCCTAACCCCTCTTAGGGTGTTAGGAAGGTGGACACAGAGCGGGAACCGGGGCCCTGGTTCGTGTTCAGTGGATGCTGTTCGCTTCCCAACTGTCTGGCCGAAACTTCCTCCGATTGGGTGCCAGCTAAATGGAAAATGCAGTACGATTAGATTAAAGTAGGGCAGACACGAGTTAGCATTTAAGTTCTCTCCTATATGGGAACCTTCAGAGCCATTCCTCACAGCCCCCTTCCTTGGCAGTCCCAGAGCCCTTGACCCCATGGTAAGGCTGACTGCTCCTTCACCTGCTCTCTCCCTGTGCTATAAATCAGCTCGTCCACAGCTCATGGCTTTCCTCTTTGTTCATGCTTCTGTATCTCCTCAGAATAGAGGGAGGAGTCATCATATGGGAATTTTGAATATCTTCCTGCCTAACAGTGCTCAAGACAGCATCCTTGTGAAGGCCTGAATCATTCTGTAGAAACTTATAATGGGACCTCCAGTTTATCTCGTGCAAGACTGCTGGAGTTTTCCTCCTAAAGCACACTTCTAATCCAGTCACTGTGGAGGTTCCCTGTGGCCTACTAAATGAAGTGCAAATTCCTTAGCTTGGAATTTAAGGGCCTCGGTGGCGATATGGCTCCCGTCTACTTTTTCAGTTCTTTCTTCCACTACCTCATGCTCCAGCAAAACTGAATTACTCAACGCCTCTGGAGTGTGCCCACACTCCACCCCATGCCTGGGTTGGTGCTGGGCCTCCTGTGCCTGGAACACCTTCCTCTTCGCTCCCCTTCCCTCAGCCCTTCCATCACTGATGTCTTCTTCTCTGCTTCTTCCCACTGTACCCTTTGTGTAAAAACTAGGGTAATCCACTTATGAAAAGAAGAAAGAAAATAAAGTTTACGTATCTTTCTGGGTCCTTCTCAAATGTAACAGCTCCCAAAGGCTCCGGGTCAGATCCCCCAGCAGGATGTAACCTTTCCTCACCCCCCAGGCTCGGCTTTCGCTTCTCTGTGACGCAGGTCTGCTCTCTGTCTTGCACCCTCACTCCCACCGCCCGCCCAGACCACACTCGAGAAAGCAGAGATGGGCGAGACCCATCTTTGTGTCACCCACAGTTGGTCAGTGTTTTCTTTATGGGGTGCTCTGAGGTCTGAGGAGCCTCTCCTTGCTTCAGCCTTCCCCACCCTGAGCACGAGGAAAAGTTGGGGACTGTCACCAAGACCACGGTAGCCATCTCTTCAGAGGTCTTCCCTCAACTCAGAGTCACCCCCCCTGAAGTCAGGCGGTAACTGCACCCTCTATCCCCTACACAAACCCTGCAGAGAACAGTGGGAACCTGTGCCTCAGGCGGTGGAGAAAAGGGACCTGTTTGCCCCTTTTCTGAGGGAAAGTGACTTGATTGTGTACCTAACTGACTGACAGGAGGAGTGTTTATTCGCTTTGCCTTCTTGGGAGGGGACATGGGAAGCCATTTCTCTCCTTCCCCCGCCGCCCTGGCCTTTTCTGCACCAGCAGAGCGGCACACACACCGGACTGTCTGCACGACTGGGCGGTGACGTGCGCGCTGGCAAGGCTGGAGGAAGACTACCCGGTCCTTCCTCCGGGCTTTCTTCAGGTGCCCTCTGCAGAGGCAAAAATGGTACCTTGGAATTCAGACGCCCAGGTTTTAGTTCTTACTCCACCATTCAAAAGCCATATGACCTTGACCGAGTCCCTTAATCTCTCTCAGCCTAAAAATAGAAATAGCTTCATCGTTTCCACCTTCTATGTGGGCTGTTCAGAGTACCAAATTGAAAAAAAAAATTGTACATGAGAGTGTTTTGCAAGTTGCATTTTTAAAATGTTGTTTACATCCTGTCTGCTGTGCAGTGGGTTTACAGAGGCTTAAAAGAATATACAAGATGTAACACAGCATAAATTGAAAGTGAGAGGAAGAGCAGAAGAACAAACCAATGAGGACATAGTGCGCCCAGAATGAGCCTACATTTGCTATGGTGGATCTCGAGGAGGTTGGTAAGCTGAGTTAGTAGGAGGGGTCCCCTGAGTGGTGTGTTTCAGGGCATCCAGCGTGCAAATTGAAGGCTCATAGTAGGGCGGACAAATTCAGATCCACTTGAACCTGGAGGAAGACAGATCCTTCTCACCATCTCATTCATCCCCTCACCCACTCGACATAGCAAGCATTAATTACCTCCCTCTGGGGAGAGACTCACCTACCTCCCACTCAGGCACTCATTAAAAAAAAAAAAAAAAAAGGCCAGTTTATATATATATGTATAATACATACCATAAAGTTCACTCTTTTAAACTGTACCATTCAATGGTTTTTAGTATATACCCTTAACCTTTATTACTGAGCACCACACCCATCCAGCCCTCTTTGCCACAGAGACACCCCCCCCCCTTTCCCCCATCCCAGTTCTTAACTCCCTGAGAGTCTGGACTCAAAGGCTGGAAAAGTTGCCCCATACTTCCAGCATTCTCCACGTCTGACCCATCTCTTTGGCTGGGTGTCCCCGTTAGATCAGCTACACTGAAAGTAATGGCTGGATCTGGGCACGGTGGGGAGCGCCCAGAAAAGCCACGGCCTGATCTGCACATTTTGGAAGCACCGAGGAACGCCCAGCGAGAGCCTAGGCGGCAGGAGGCGGTGGGCAGGCCCGGCCCGGAGCTGCAGCGCTCGCCGGATCACATTGTTAGACCGTGACTCACTCCGCGTCAGTCTGGAAAGCTGAACCTCTCGGCCGGGCCTTCAAAGGAGGGCCACTCGGGCTGTGGGTGGATCCTCTGAGCAATCCTCCGAGGGCCAGGGTGGGCAAGCCGAGTTGGGACCTCTTAATTGCTGAACTGGTCTGTTTGGCACCCCTTGACCCCACATGAGAATCCCACATGTTGAAAGGTCAGGTGCTGGGAGCTGGAAGGGAGAAGAAAAGGTATCCTCCGTGTGCTTTCCAAGAGAGAAGAGGGAGTTGTCTCAGCTCCTGGCACCGCCAGAGAGCTGGGCTCTGCTGGCTAGCTGTGGGGACCCAGATCCCCGGTTCTGGAGTTAGTGACAATCGAGCAGGCCCCCCTAAGGGGCCCTCTCATTATTCTCTTCCCCTTTTCAAGGCTGTTCCTTGACGTTGTGGCACCCACTCACATACCTCTTTCTTCTCCTTCCCCTCTCCTCCTACTCCCTCTAGTGTTTCCATATCACTCTATTTCCCATCCAGGACATTACTCCATCAGATCTTTCATAATATAAGGGAGGCAGTAGGGTGGGGCAGAATCTTCTTTTTCCATCTTACTCAGTTGGCCGGGGTTCCCTCTGTTTAGAGTGCTCTCTGAAGTCCAGATCTCCAGCAGGCTTCTCCGTCCAGAGGCCGAGAGGCTGTTGAATGGCTCCCCGGTGGTGCAGCTCCAGCCCAGCCCAGCCCACTCTCCCCGCGTGCTTTGGCCAGGACCTGCCTGGAGTGTTGAGAGGGTGACCCAGATCTTCCTGTCTGGTGGGGGCGGCAGAGTGTGGTCTCTGGGAACTTACACTAAAACAAGGAAAGACTATATCTCAGGGCGATGCGTGCCCAACTGCACACCCTACAAAATGCCGAAGGACTTGGAGAGTGATTGGGATTGTGGCACACGATTCCTTCAGAAGCTCGTTCCTTCAGGCCCTTGTGGGAGCCGTCACATGTGTTTGGTCACGATTCCGGACACTCTCGAAACAAAGCCAAGTGGAGGGCATCCATTGTCTAGGGAAGTTACGGTTGGGCTGAGTTCAGGGAAGCTGCCCCTGGGTTGATGTCCTTAAAAACACGAAAGACCGCTGAGTCCCAGGGTCTGCCCGCTACCCTCAGCCACTTCCATGGTCTTCGGATAACAGGAGGAGCACAGGCAGTGGGCGTGGTGGTGAGTGGGCCGTGCAGGCAAGTGGGGAGGCTGCGAGAGGGTGGAGACCGCTCCATCTAATAAGGGGAGAAGGATGAAGAAGCGGGCCCAGGTTTCTCAAAATAGTATTTTCTTTTCTGTGAGAATAGCCAGGTGCATCTGGAGGAGAGAGGAGAGATTCCTATTTTGTGGGGACATTAGCCACTTACACAGCTTGGGACACTATCCCATAGTCAATAATGACACCTATGTGGTCATTTTTCCCAATGACATAGGTGCATGCACCAGCTCACCACTCAGCACCGTCCTGTGAGGTGTGCTGCTGATATCGCTCCCGTTTTCTGAGGTTCTCTCTGAGAAGTGAACTCCCTGGCAGCTGGCTCACTGCAC
Organism: Anoura caudifer; assembly: GCA_004027475.1. Taxonomy (NCBI): domain Eukaryota; kingdom Metazoa; phylum Chordata; class Mammalia; order Chiroptera; family Phyllostomidae; genus Anoura; species Anoura caudifer. The sequence goes on along the minus strand of PVKU01000758.1, from coordinate 65,477 downwards.
ACTGGGGACCCCAGCCCAGGTCTTCTGACTGTAAGTCTGGTGATTGTCACTACCCTGCGTTGTCACCCCATGAGGCTGATGTCTAGGGTCAGTATTGATTCTGAGGTCCCCGATGTAGGCCTCTGTCCTCAACCTAAGCGACTGCCCTGTTCAGTGCTTCGGGGAAAGTGGAAAAGGCATATACTCTGGGTGCGGAGACCCCCTGGCCCCTTTCCCGGGCCCATCGAGCTGTTCTTAGGCTCCGTTTACACTGGCCGCCCACCCCCACCCCCACCCACACCCTGCTAGCCCCAGCTGACTTGGAAGCAGGGAGAAGGAGGCAAGGCCAGAAGGCTTTTGTTTTCCAATGATGGAGAAATGGCTGAAATCCTGGCATCTCCCCCAGAAGACAGAGGCATCTCTGGATTTCCTGTTGCTCCCAACACGGGCCAGATAATTGGAGACAGATTTCTGGGCTTGGGTTGGGAGGTGAAGCTGGAATCGCAGCCGTCGGGCCTCCTGTGGGTCCATGCGAGCCCACTTTCTTTGTTAGTCCTGAGAGTGTGTGTGTCTAAGTGTGTGCGTGTGTGTATGTGTGCGGCACACCATGTTCCTGGTACTTCTCTGTTAGTGTATGGAACTCCATGCATGTGTGTGTGTAAGAAAGTGTGTGAGCACGTGTCTGGGCCACTGGGAGTGGCTCCCTTGTTTTGTTTTTTGTTTTGTTCCTTTGTGAGAGGCAGTCCAGCCGAGGAGAGCTCACCAGCTCTTTCAGGATCTTATTACTCAAGACTTGCTGATTAAATGTAAAACAATAATTAAGATTTAAAAAATAAAAGACAGGAAGGCAGATGGCCTTCATGGAGAGGATATGAGGGATAAAAACAGCCAGAGCACAGTCAGAAGGGAGAGCAAAGGGGGACCTTCTTACAGGGCGAGGGTCTCTTTTAGGGGGTCTCCCCATCTCTCTAACGGAGAAAGGCGCCACACACTTCCAGAGCGGGGTTCGGCTTTCTGCACACTCCTGAGGCCGGGCAGGGACAGAGCCGCTGTTGCCGTCCTGCCTGAATGGCCTCCCTGGAAGAGAGTCAGACCCCTTTCTCCTAAGCCCCTCTGTACACGTTTCCAAATGTAGGATCTTTTTTTGCTGCAAATAAGATACAGACGAGCTGGGAAGTAGCCTAAATCATGACAACACTTAAGCCAGCCATTGTGGACCTGCGGTGCGGTCAGCCGTGGGCTCGGCGCTCACTTTATGTACATTTGTATCAACATGTGTATATACATGTATGAATATAAAACCACTATGAGTGGGTATTAATTTTCTGCAGAGGAAACTGAGGTTTATAACAAAGTAAGGACTTTAACCCTCCATGGTTCCCCCAGGTGATTGTTCATTTATTCATTCAGCAAACGTACCCTGACACCCATCTGCAGCAGGTACTATGCTGTGTAGTGGCGGTGAACACGACACAGTTCCTGCTCTCTTGGAAGCCTTCCTCTAGGGAGGGAATTAATGATGTTCCAGGGATTAAACTTTCACTCTCAGTGCTGGGGTCAGGTGGTGGTGGTGGGGTTAAGAACATCCCAAACTGGGGTGAGATTCTCTCCCAGAGTTAGCTATTCATTTTTCCTTCTTTAAAAAGTTGATTTAAAGGGGGAGAGAGAAAAAAAACATCAATTTGTTGTTCCATCCACTTATGCATTCATTGGTTTACTCTTGTAAGAGCCCTGACTGGGAATCAAACTCATGACTTTGGTGTATGGGGCAGTGTTCTAACCAATTGAGCTATTCAGCCTGACCTAGTTGTTCTTTGTAAAGACATTTGAAATAAGGACCGGCTGGGGTGGAGAACTTGGTAGAAATGGAGGGCAGTGGATGTGTGCTCTATAGGCTTAAAGGGGAGAGAAGGGGAAGACAGGGTTTGCCCACCAGTTGGCTTCATAGCCCAGCATTCCCTGGGTGGACATGGTGTCCTTAAATGGCCCAGCCCCTCTGGCAGAAGGAAGGAGGGAAGCTGGGGAGATACGCACCCCCTCTCCTCTCTGGACTGGTGTCCAAAGTCTCAGGGTGGCTGGTTGAGGGGTGGGGAGGGTACAGTCCTCTACGAGCTCCTGACGGCCTGACTCAATTCCCCAGTGCAGCCGCCTCGCCGCCAGCATTCTCTGGCCTAAATCGCTTCCAGTTTGTTTAGTCAAAACCCTTGGCCTCAACATCAAAGCCCCTTTGGAGTTTCTGGGGGTTGTTGTTCTTATATGGTGTTTATTTCAGAGACAGTTCTGCTGTTACCGGCTGTGCAGGGTGGGGCAGGAGGGGCTGCTGGGGCCCTTGGGTTTTGGAGACATCAAATTGGCCTGGGGGGAAGGTGACAGGATGGTTTCCATGACGACTGCCCCAGGACATTATTTCTCCCAAGCCTGCTTCTACCTGGTACATAGGAGCACAAAAAGGGAGGCTGCCTTTTCCTTGGTCCAGGACCCCACAGAGGAGCCTCCGTTCCCTGCAAATTTATGCCACACATTTTAGTTTGGCTTCAGGGGTCAAGCTTTTGCCATGTCTCCCTTCCCCCACACCAGCCCTCATCTTAGAGCCCATGGGCTCAGACCAGGCAGACAGCTCTCCACTCTTCGGCTCCTCAGTCTTTGCCCCTCTGTGCTGGGCTGGACCCCAGCTCCTTTTACACCCCCACAGGCCTTCAGGAGAGCCTTTCCTTCCTTTCTGAAATCTGATTGGCTGAATGTGTACTCGGCTATTCCCACTCACGTTAAGGCCCATTTTACTTTGGAAACGTACTTTTCTTACTTCTGATCCTGCAAGTTCTGGTGGGTTCCCTTCCTCCTGTGACGCATTCTCCAGTGCCTAGCACGGGGTGTGCACGTTGAGAAGAAATGTTCTGTCCAGGTGAGGTGGATGGAGAAGCTGCTTTCGTGGGGGCAGATAGTAACAATGCAGAGCTGTTGGCTTGGGTGGAGGCAGAGCTCCCAGGAGTCTCCGGGCGTAGGGGGGAATCTGCACTGGGTGAAGAGAAAGCCAACTTCAGGCCTTAGCCATTTGCTAGAGCAGGAACCAAGGAAGGAAAGGGACACAGGGAAGGGGGTGGGGGGGAGAGAGAGAGAGAGGAATAGAGAGAAAGAAGTAATAGAGTGAAAGAAAGCTAGAAAGAGAAAGGATAGGTAATAAAACCAGGTCTTCGGTAATCAGCTGTTGAATGCAACAGCTTCCAACAACGCTCTTCAAAGACAGAGTCCTCTCTGGGCTGACTTCCTTCTTTCCTAGGGGTTCCTAAGAGCCAGAGGGGACCCCAAAAAACAGGCTGTCCTCAACCCTTCACCCCTCCCTCCACCAACTCATGTGCCTCTGTTTTTTCCTCCTGTTATCTTCCTGAGCTACATGCCTTTCCCGCCTTTTTTTTTTTTTAACTGGTTAGGATGGAGAGAGTAGTTGGAGGGTTAGGCTGTGATTTTACTTTATTTTAATGATTTTATTTATTTATTTTTAGAGAGAGGGGAAGGGAGGGAGGAAGAGAGAGAAACATCAATGTGTGAGAGATACATCAATCAGTTGCCTCTCGCACGCCCCCAACAGGGGACCTGGCCTGCAACCCAGGCATGTGCCCTGACTGGGAATTGAACCGGCCACGGTTTGGTTCGAAGGCCAGCACTCAATCCACTGAGCCACGGCAGCCAGGGCCCTTCCTACTTTCTTAAGTTCCCATGCCCTCTCAAGTTCCCAGACAAAAGGAACTTGCAGGCACCAATGGGCCACCTTTTAGCCTCCTTCATTGGCTGGCACTTCACAGTTGCTTGCTGAAAGTGGGAGCTCAGCTGGGAGAGATGGAGGTGAGACTAGGAGTGGACGTAAGCTATCCTCCCTGCCGTGGGACAGTGGGCAAGGCTCAAGTCTGAATCTCCTCTACTCTTGCGCACACTTGGAGCCAGGAGCTAGGTCTTTACAGGGAGCTTCAGTTTAGAAACTCGGCCGGGCACAGGTGAGCGCCCCGCTCCGTGGACTGTCCCACAGGGAACTTAACTGAGGGTTCCCCCAGGGTGTGCTAATTCAGAATGCCTGGACACATATTCCCCATCCTCAAGCCGGTGTCTTCACTGCCCTAAGAAAGTGGTCTCCTGATTAAGGGGGATGTAGTTTTAAGTCACTCTCTCCCATGGTGGCCCCTTGGCTCAGTCCTACAGGAGGTGCCTCCCTCTCCACCCCAACCCCTCACCCAACGCCCACCCTGCCTTGGCAGACTGCTCATTAGTTAGTAATGTTAATGTGGCTGCAGCTAGTGATTAAAACCATTGATTGGATGAGGGGTAGTGATCAACATCCCTGGCATAGTTGCTAATCCCTAGGACTATGTTTTTAATAATCATAGGGGAGGAGGTCAGGGTGGGTGGTCCTGGAAGCTGGGATCTAGTGTCGCCTGTCCCCACAGCCCTCGGTTCCCGTGGTTTCTCTGAGGCAGTCACTGCGGAGCTATGCTGGGTCAGGGGAACCACTTGGGAATACTGGCCAACTCTGCAGCAGATGGAGGGAGTGCCTGGTGCACAGCTGCCTCTGCTAGTGAGGCAGGGACAGGGCTGTGCCAAGGGTACGGCTGGTGCGGCTAAATGAAGTACCCAGGGTCAAGTGGCTTCAGCCACGTGGAAGGATTAATTCTGAGCCCTGTATTGCTCACTTCTGTGCCAAATGCTGAGGGAGGAACCACGGGTTCCAAGGATCCACTTACCAAAGCAGTGCAGCTCCGGGCCTCCTCCGTCCCTCCGGGTCAGAAGGGCTCAAGGCAGAAAGGTTCCATTTCCCTTCCCTTAGGTTTCTCAGGCCTCCTGATTGTCCCATTCAACCGTTCAATTTATGTAATGCCTTTAATGATACATAATTATAACTGTTATATTAACAATATAATAGCAGGCACATAATAAATGTAAACTCTATATTAATATAGTATGTGTGATAATATAATTATTATAGTTAACATTTTATTGACTGCTTACTGTGTCAGGCCCTTTATATATATTACCTCTCAGTTCATAACACACTGCCAAGTAGGCCTTATTATCCTGTTTTATATATGAGAAATCTGAGACTCAGAGATGTTAACATGCTCGAGATCCTATAACTAATAAGGGGCAGGGCCAGCACCAACCCCAGGTCGCTGGCTAATTTCAAACCCATTCTTTTCCAAGCCTAGCCCTGCAGGAAACTTAAAGAACAAAGTGATACATCATCCGTGCTATTAAAACGCTGATAACGCAGCTCCTTGGGCGTGGCAGCACATACACAAACACACACATGCTACAAGTTAGAAAGCAGCGGAAAACAGTTTCTGGAGGGCTGACACCAGGCAGTGTGGGTGAGGCCCAGGGCGTGGTGCTGGCGGTGCATGTCACCATTTGGAGAAAGGAGAGGCCACCAAGGGCAGCAGGGACCCCTGAAGGCTTTATGTGGGGAGGAGAAGGACCTGAAAGGATAGTTAGGGGCTGGCAGTGGGAAGAGCAGGAGCAAAGGCACCAGGTGGGGATTCAATGGCAGTGAGCAGATCAGACTTGCCTTCTCCCTCCTGGTACCTTCTGCCTTCCCACTTACCATCCCTCTAAGCAGGCCCGCCCTGAACATTTGTGGAACTTGGGGCAAGAATACAAATAGGAGGCCACAAACAAATTTCTAAATATTTAAAAGTGATAAATCAAGTGAAGAAATGTTAAATAAGATACATCCTAGCCTCTTACGTTGATGCATCTACTTTCATAATGACTTGGGAGTTTCGCCCGGGAATGAGGCAGTGCTGCCCCATCCTCTCAGCCACCCTCTTTCTCTTGCCACCAACTGTTCCTTTCTGCTCTGCTCAGGTGAGGCCAGCCCCCCAGCCCATGTGTTCAGGCCCTGCCTACCCGAAAAACGGCCACCCCCTGACTATTACCCCTCAGCCCTGAGGCTTGCACACTTGCACTTGGCCTGCCCTTGGGAGTACGGATGGTGGGGAGAGTTCTGCAATCCTTGGACACAGCGTGGGGACACTTTAGACAGGGAATCTGGGGACCAGTGAGACCCTCAAGTCAGGTGCAAAATTTTAGGGATGCCAAAAAACTTAGAAATATAGATAAATCATATTTTGATGCAATAATAGTAAAAAATTAATGCAAAAGATCCATAATAAGCAAAATAATCAAAATTTGTCAGAAAGACAGGATCAGTATTACTGATTTCTTTTTTGCTCAGACTCCACTATGGCTCCGCACCACGCTCAGCCAGGAACCCAGAGCACAGTACTGGAAGGGAGAGTGGAGGGGGCCGTGTGGGCTCCGGGGAGGAACCTCCCATGGACTCTCTGCTGCGTGGGGTGGGGAGCACCTGGAGGCTCCCGGAACAGGGGGTCCTCTTGCCTGGAGCCTAAGGCTGATACTTACCAACTATGAGCTCCATGAAGTGGGCCAGCATCTAGCAGAGAATCTGGCATTCAGTAGGCCCTTCGTAAATGCCTCTTGAATAAGCAAATGAATACCAGTAACTGTTGCAAAACTATCACAGCCCTATTCATGACAAGGTTACTGAGACAGTGGTTCTCAGCGCAGCCCCAGCATCCCTGTTACTGCATTGGCTGGGCCAGGCCGTGAGTCAGGAACAGAGGCAGGGAACCCGTTAAGACTTAGAGAAGGCTGAGCTGGGACCCTGAATGGTTTTAGGAGAAGGAGGCAAGGCCAAGGTTGAAGAGAATGGGAGTTCCAAGAAGGATGGCAGCCAGGGGTCTCAGAGGCTCAAAAAGACAGGGTTTGGAAGGGGCCAGAACTTATAGTTGGGGGTGGGGGAAGAGGACCAAGGGGCAGGTTAGAGCATGAGCAGCAGTGGGGTGCAGGGAAGGGAACTGTGGAGCTGGTGGGAAGAGCACAGCATCCGTCTGGAAGAAGTCACTGCAGTGTGTGTTTCTGCAAAGTGAGCAGGGGCCCGGAGAAGGGCAGTCGACGCCTCTGAGTGGGGATCCCAGAAGCCAAGAACAGGTCAGTTCTTCAAGCGAGGTTCTGGGCAGCCCCTCTCCACTGACTCAGGTTACACACCGGCGTTTCCTATTTCAGGCCCTTGCCGATGGCCCAGCCTCCACCCTGTCCTCCCTCCCTCTTGCCCCACCTTCCCCGGGGAGGGACAAACATACTTGATATATGAAGTGTTTCCACCTCCACGCTTGGGAGTCCCACAAAGACTTCAGTGTGTGGAGGTCCCTCCTCCCCTTCCACCCCACCCCTCCCCTTCCTCCTTCTGTCTGGGAGTCTGGGAATGCCTCCTTTTTCTGGGGGGTGTCAGAGAAGAAGGACAGGCAGTGGGTGGAGAGGTTCCTTGTCCTTCCCAGCCTCATCACCTCAATAGTGGGTGGGATGGTGTGGGTGAGTGTTGGGAGTCTGAGTGATGATCATTCTTTCTTTGGCTTCCCATTAGGACCCAGCTCCAGAGGTTAAAGTGGTGTCAGTTGGGGCCCAGGCAAGGTTGTGGGGGGATGTTCGACTTTTGCCTCTTTGCTTATCCTGCCCACCTCACTCCTTGCTGCTGGGGCCCCCACCTGCTGGTCAGGGGAGTGCTGCACACCCCCTTTTTTCCACACAGGAACCCAGAGAAGAGAAAACTGGGTTTTCAAATGGCCCCTGTCTTCCAGGCACCGTGCTAGGCCATTTTACAAAACTTCATTCAATTTCTTCCCGGAAAGCTTTTGAGGTGGGTATTTTTACAGCAAGTGAAGTTGGGGTGGTATGGCATAGTGTTTAAGACCATGGACTTGGGTGGGAGGTAGACCTCAGACCAAATTTCAGCTCTTGACCTCATTAGCTCTGTGAATGAGGCAAGTTTCTTTACCCCCGAGTGCCTCAATTTCCCCATCCCTAACAGAAGAGTAGCAGTCTCTTCAAAGGCTTGCTGGAAGTGTTCAATAAAATATTGTGCAGGAAATACCTGGCAAGTGGTATGTGGTAGAGGCTAAGGTCGCTATCATTGCACTGGGGAGGGGGCAGAGCAGCCCCTGAGCTTCGCGCTGCTTGAGAAGCCTGGTCTCAGAGGGCAGATACCCTGGGTCCAGCAGGGTGAGTTTGGAGGCTGGGTAATAAGGGTGGGCAAATCATGAAGTGTGTGTACAGGAGAGAGCTCCCTTCCAATTGGAAGTACACATGGGGGGACCTGAGGACAGATATCCCACCTCCCACCCACAGTCAGGGGGAGGACCCACACCAACACAGTGGGTGGTCTCTGGCCAGCTCCTCCTCTAACTCGGGAAGAAGTTGCGGCTGGCTCTGGGCCCTGCCAGCCACTCACACCGCCAGTTACACCACGTGTCCATCGCTCGAACTCTTCTTGCCACCAATGGTACAGCGAAGGGTGGAAAGGGGCATAGCTGAGTGTTTGCAATAATGTTTCATGTGTGAACGAGTGAGGTTATGTGTTGAGCATACAAGCATGGGACCAGGTTCTCGTGTGGGGGTGTGCTTTGGGTGTAGGTGCCTTACATCTTCTCTACCTGTGAGGGGTGCCCGTAGGCAGACACATCTGTGGTCACACAGCTCCCAGACTCCCCCTGGGGCCCCTGGGTGCATGTGTGTGCCATGTGCCAGGATACAGGCATGCATCCACGTGTGGGACTGCGTGTCAGACCAACTCCCTGGGGCTGGGGCTCTGCAGGAAGGGTCAGACGGCAGTCTGAGACACTTTTCATGTGTCAGGAAAACCAGGCTCCCCTTTCAGGAAGCCTGCCCAAGGAAAATAAACGAGCCAAGTTCCTGGGGCGGAGGGGGCGGGAGCTGGGGACGGGGGAAGAGAGAAGAAGGTGGCTGAGCTGCTGGAGGAGGTCACAAGCAAAGCAGTCAAATGACACCCTTTGACCCCACCCTGTGACCCCATCCCAATCTCTGGAAATTCTCTTCCTTTCACTTTGTCCTAAGGGGGCTTTGTCCTCTTTCTAGTCTTCAGACCCTTTTTTCTCCTTTCCATCTCTTCTCCTCACTTTCTTCCCTCCCTTCTCTTTCATCTGCCCTTCTCCCCCCAGTTTTCTCCCTTCCTCCCCATGCCTATGGCTCTGGCTGCCTGCAAGCAATCTGCTTCTCTCTTACCTCCACTGTGAGAGCCAAAGCCAGGGCCTACCTATGAGAACAGGTAGTCAGAAACCCCAGTGAGCAGCTCTCCATGTGTATGGGTGGTTCTTAACTTTTGTCTTTCGGTGCCAGATTGGCTGCAAGCCCCTGGATCTTCTATGTGTCCATTGGCTGGCTGACTGCATCGGTTAGCGGTGCTGTGGCCACCTCTGGAGGGGCAAAGGTGGGCAATAACAGTGCGGTGATTGCCAGTGGGGTGGGTGGGTGGAGATGGAAGAAGGTATGGGGGATAAATGTTAGTGGAAAAAATACAATAACAAATGAACTACTTTTTTTTTTTTTAAGGTGGGCAATAAATGAGAGAAACAAATGGGCTATGCCTCGCTGAAATTTCAGACTGACGGGGAGTCAGAATCAATCAAAGCTACATATGTAATGTACAATTAAAACAACATTGAGGGCAGCAGAGAGAGGAATATATATATATATATATATATATATATATATGGCAGAATTAATACAGTCAGAGAGGCAGAAAACATTTGCTAAGAAAGAGATTAGCTTAGGTTTGAGGGAAAAATAATAGTTTCCCAGGCCAAAGAGTGGAGGGGATGGGTGTGAATAGAGGCAGATTACTGGATTGTTGTAGGCAGAGAGAACAGCATGTGCAAAGGCCCTGAGGCCAGAGGGAGTGAAGTCCATTTGTGTACTTGAAATGGGCCTCTGTGGTGAGGACAAAGAGGGGGCTTAGATGAGGCTGGAGCGGTAGCTTGGACCAAGCCATACATACTCTCGCAGGCTGCGTTAAGAATCATTCAGCTTGACAAAACACCAATATATTTTATAATTTTTAAAGTAAAGAAAGCATAACTTTATTAAGACTTTTCAAGGATTTTATGGGTTTTTTTTTTTTTCCTCCACGACACCATCCACATATATTTGAAGAACAACAGCACACAGACCTAGGAGACAGTGGGAAATTTCTACAGATGATGCTTAGTCTGCTTATGACTTCCTAGGGTCCCCACAGGTTGAAGGTCACTGCACTGGGGAGGATGGGAAAAGAGAAGATAGAAAAATCACCTCAGTAGGTCGCCAGGGCCTGGGCCAGACAAAAAGCCAGGCTTAGCTCAGCTTCACACCCTTTCCTCCTGGAGAATCTGACCCTGGCCCCCTGCCACCCAGCCATGTGCTCAGCCCCAACAGCTGGGGTGCCCTGTGCTGTGGGTTGGGGGGCGGGGGATAGGCAGGGGCTGGGAGGGGGATGAGACAGCTGAGCGAGAAGAGGAGAAAGAAGGGGTAGGGTGCAACTCACACTGCGGCCTGTGGGCCAGGTGCATCTGCACCACCTAGGAACTTGTTGGAAATTCAAGTTCTCAACCTTAGCCCTTGACCTACCGAATCACGGTCTCTGAAGTGAGGTGGCCTTCATGGCAATACGCTTTTAACAAGCCCACCAGGTGAGTCTCAGGCCCTGCTGAAGTTTCAGAACCAGAGTACAGAGGGCAAAAGTTGGTGGGAAGTGCTCCAGGCTGAATCAGTGATGGCAGGAGCCGAGTCCTCCATGCAGTCACCCAGCCATCACCCATTGCTGGCTGTCCCACGTGACCCAGTGTCTTCTATGTAAGCCTTTCTGATGAAAGGGTAGAGATGAAAATAACGTGGCTCCTTAGGCCCAACCCCCTCTCTAATCTCTTCCCAGTCTCTGTCTGGCCTCTTGTTCTGGGTGGGTGGAGAGTACCCCCCATCTCAGCCCATGTGTGTGGGGTGGAGGAGGGGAAGTGTCTCCGGAGGGGTGTCAGGCGAGGCTTCCTGGCAGACCCAGCTGTCCTGTCCAATCCACACACCCCCTCCCGCCCACCCCCACACACAGCTCCCTTGCGACAAGCACGCCCAGCAGCTGCAGGCACCATCCAGCCTGGCCCACCTCTAGCCCCAGTATCCCCCAGCGCAGGGGAAGTGGAGTTCAACCCGTTCTTCCCTGACTGCCCCTCCCAGACATCACAAGGGACCCAGACCCACCACAGCCCGAACCCATGACACCCAATGAACCCTTCTCTCCTTCCTCACAAACCTCTCCTTCTTGAGGGTATTGGGGAAAGCTGCCACAAGCCATGTTCTCGCCCCACTTCCCCCAGCCTGAGCCCAAACCCAGCTGTCAGCTCCTCAGGTCACAGCCCATCCCCACGGAACACCATTCCACACCGTGGGTGGGATCTCCTCGCCACAGAGGCCAAGCAGCTGGCTGGACCACCTGCCCCAGGAGAGACCAAATGGAAGGCCGGAGGAAGGGCAGGGGTGGGGGAGGCTCTGAGGGAGAGGAAGCAGGGGTGAGAGGGCTGGGGCCAGGAAGTCTAGGCTGTTAGAGCTGGAAGGGATCTTAGTGATCGACTAGTGAAGTCTGGACATTTTACAACCTTTTCCCAGAGGTGGGAGAGTCAGGACATCTGCGCACAGAACACCGCGCTCCCCCGACCTTGCGGCTGCAGTCCACTTCGCTGCCTGCGGTCTTCCTCCAGGAGCTTTCTCTAGTTAGCTCCGCATGTCTCCCCCATCACTCACTCTGCCGCTCCTGCTGCTCCGATCATTAGGGCATCTCGTATTCACTCCACAGTCATGGTTTTTTGTGTCTTAGGAGTCCTGCATCTACCATCAGATGGAGGGTCTCCCACGGTCAGAAGCTACGTCTCCACCATCGGACGAGGCATTTCCAGAGGACAAATGATGTCCCCCTTCCACAAGAATAGGAGCTCCCTGGGGGCAGGGGCCATCTCCCTTATTAGATTGGGGTTCCCGAAAAGCAGACACTGAGCGTCCAGAAGTTTTACGGGCCTCCTTCTCACCTCTGCAATTCTCTTCAGCAGAGACAGCGCTGGTGCGAGTTCTGAGCCAGGGGGCCCAGGACCTAAGAGGGCAAGGCCCTTGGACAAGGAGCACTCAGTTTGCAGACCCTGCCCGAAATGGCGAGGGGCACTGCGGGGCGTGACCTGAGAATCCTCAGACAGCTGTTTCCATGCCTTGCCCATCCAAGATTCCAGACTTTTTCCTCACAGTCATCACCAGCCGTGGTGTTCCGTGGTTCCTATCATCCTAGGAAATTGTCTGAAGTTTTGAAGGGAGCTCACCCGACCTAAGTGGGAGACCCTGTGGAGTAAGGGAGTCTTGTGGGGAGTGAGGGTGGGAGGAGAGGCCTTCCTGCCCTCCCTTGGCCAAGGCCTCTGAGAGAGGCAGGGGCAGGTGACCCCTGTCCAGAGCCCCCCAGGTTCCTGCTGCTGACTGACCTCCACTCTCTCCCTTGCCTTAGCCCTCCTCACCATCTCCCTGAAGGGTTGAGACTGTAGTTCCATAAAGGCATCAAAGCGCGCTCTCTCTCTCTCTAAGGAATTAGTCTAGTAGAGCCTTCCTCCCTGTCCCCCAGAGAGGGCGTTGGCATTTTTGTCACAGCTCCCAAGCTCCCAAAGACCTAGTAGAGTTCATTCTGGACCCTCTTTGGTATTATCACCCTGAGCATCCAGCAGCCCCAGCCCCCAGCCGGAGATGTGGCAGGCAGGGTCTGAGCGAGCGCAGTAAGAACATGGGGACCTCGGCTCTGCCCCTGAGGACCCTCCCGAAGCCTCCTCCCACACTGTTCTGGGCCTTACAGGATACTGGGCGCCTCTACAGAGGTCACCCCAAGAACACATGTGTAACTGATGCCCGGCAGCATGTCCTCCTCCACTCTCCATGATGCAGAGTTAGAGCATTTTCCACGTTTATACTGGATCTGTGCATGTGACTAACCCCACCCTGCCCTACCCCGCCCTATCCTGTTAGGGATCACATCCTGATGGTCAGGGTCCTTATTCACTTCTGTGGACCCAGTACCCAGCAGAGCTGATGGCATACAGTAGCCATTCAAGTCCGTGGGATGGATGGATGGGTACACAGACAGACAAAGGAACACGATCAGTACAACAACCCTGTAAGGGGCATGGGACAGACCCCCATCCCGACTTGTGGGTAAAGGAAGTAAGGCTCAGAGAGGTTAAGAAATGTGTCCAAGGCCCCACAGCTAGTCAGCGGAGCTGAAACGCCACGCCAGGCCTTTTTTTGGCTTCAGCGCACCACCCTCGGTATCATAGCCTATAGCAGTGCTAGCTGGGAGCCAGCCCAGGCTGCCGGATTCTCTGCACCCAGGGCACTGTGTGTGGCTGAGCAGGCCATGCACTGCACTAGCTCAGAGGGGGGGCTCCCCACATGAGAGTCTCTGTTAATGGTGTCCCTTGCTGTTGCATAGGATGTGACCTATGAGGTGGCCTCCACACTCACTCCTCAGCCCTCTCTGTGCACGTATTCAAACACTTGAAGCAACAGGAACCCATCCCCTCCTTCTCTTCTGCTAGCTAGGGTGCCAGCAGGGGTGGGGGTGGAGACAGGTGAGGATCCCCAAGCAGTATCCAGCATCCCCTCCCAGACCCACTGTGTGCCTCCTGTCTCCCCAGGTAGGAGCACTTCTGTCAAACCTCACCATGCCCCTATGGGCCCCTGACATGTGCCCACACCTCGGCCTCCCCACACACGCATGCGCCATGCAAGCAAGGTGCAGGGCCCCAAGATCTCCAAGCTCCTGTCTGAGACTGAACCAAGCAGGGGGCTGAGGGCTGCGGCCTGGCCTCCCGTGGTAGAGCCCTGGCCCCCTCCACTCCTGTGCTGGGCCCTGGCCCCTCCCGGGGAACAAGGCTGGGATTAATAAGCGGCCCCGGCTCCCTCCCCTAATGGGCTCCAGCTGCACAAACATTCCCAGAATTCAGAGCCGGCTCTGTCTGGGGCGGCCCAGGCCTCAGCCCCAGCATTCCTGGCCCCCTCCCCCCCAAGCCTGGGACAGCTGCTCCGGAACTCCTGGAACTCCGGCAACTGCCTGGGGATCGAATCCCAATTCAGCTTTTCCAGAGGTGGGGGGTGTTGGAATGGCTGGGGCTGAGGGTAGTGTGGGGTGGAGAGGAGAGTAGAAGGGAAAAGGTGAGCCAACTCTGGAGGGACATCTCAGTTCCTGCCCAGCCTTCCACCAGCACTGCTTATACTCTTAGCAGGAGGAACCAGGGGCCCGGTTGAGTCTTACCTAATTTGTCTCACCAGGCAGTGTGCCCTTGGCTGGCAGTGCCTGGAGGAGGTGACAGGACAGAAGTGGGAGGAAAGATAAACATCTCCCCTTGTGTTTTAAGAGGTCCAGCTGTGTCTCAGACGGAATCTACAGCCTGGCAGGCACTTCATTCATATAGATTCTCATCAAGAAGGGGGAGAGGGGTGGCAACAGAACAGGAAGAAAGTAAGTGGGGTCCTCACCCTCCCATTACCCACTCAGGGAGAGAGACACTGGGGGCCCAGTGGCAGGAGCCCCAAGTGGACAAAGGTGCGCTGTGGTGATGACAGCTCCGAACCTGTCTTTTCCTTCCCAACTCTGGATCGAGGGCCAGAGCAGGTCGCTCAGATGTGCTTGCCCAGGTGCCACCAGTTAGGCCAGTTTTGTGGGACACTGAGGGCTGAGGCCAGGCGAGGAGTCCTGGGGCCTGGGTGTGTGCTGGGGTCCCTTTGAGGGGGGACTGGTGGGGAGTGTAGGTGACTCTAGCGGAGGTGTGCCTGGCTGTCTGTGCGCTCCTGTGTCTCGGTGCCCCAGCATGGGCAGTGGCGTCAAGGGGCACCTCTTGACGGTGCTGGGAAGTGGATGAATGTGTGTGAACACACTCACACCACCTCTGGGGTTCAGAAATTCTGAAAGTCCCACACTCACCAGGAAAGGCTGCCTGCTGGTGGCCTGTCCCCACCCTGGCAGTGCCCCTACCATGGGCGCGTGTTAGAGAGGCGCTGGGAAGAGCACAGGAAGGCAGGTGAGGCTGAGCCCGGCAGTAGGCTGTGTAGGCAGCAGAGGGCACCTACTTGGGAGTTTAGAAATGTGGGTCCTGGCTTCATGAGCCAGCTGGGGACTTTGGATAAGTGACTTCCCTGACCTGGGCCTTGGTTTCCTTATCTTGAAATGAGAAGGTTGGGCTAGTCTCCCCTGAGTCCCTTCTTAGATTCCCCTGTGAGTAGAGCTGGTTTGGGGGCACAGGGGAGAAATGGACTCTGGGCAGGTCACAAAGAGTGGTCAACAGGAACTGCGAGGAGCGTCCCCAGGCCTCCTGGCTCTGGAGGGGCAATTCTGAGGAAGGGGGTGGTCCCTGCCCTAGGGACCCCCATTTTGTGGGGAGGCTGAGGACACTAGACATAGAGTCAAATGACAGCAGAGTCTCCCTGCTGGCTGAGTTCCCGATGGCAGTCCTGTGTTAGGGGAGAAGAGGGTCGCTGAGACAGCAAGCACGGGGTCATCAGCCCAGTTCCTTCATGCACATGGAGCAAAGGCACACCCGCACCCCGACCCTCGGACCCCTGCGGAAGAATACAGACAGACCTTTCTGGTCTTCGTCCTCGTCAATCCCCTGCCCATGTCACATCACTCACTTCCTCGTGGGCCCTGCCATTTCTCCATGGACGCCCGGGTGGGGTTGGGGGTGCGGGGTGACTCTCTGCTGGTGTCTGGGCCCTTTAACTCATCATTACCATATCTCTCCACCCTACGCTCCACCCCCAGCTATGGGACCAGTTCAGGAGCTGGAGAGAGAGGGTGAAGTGAGACCCTCTCCTTGCATAAATGGAGAAACCGAAGGGTTTGGCTGGCAGCAGGAACTTAGGAATTGGACGCAATTTAGGATTTTCTCCAGGTGAACCTTATGAGTTATTCATTTAGCACTTAGCGAACAGCTACTTTATCTTTAGTCCTGAATTAGAAACTGAGGAATTCAAAGAAAGAACATTTCCCCCAGGGGTATGAGGTCAGAAAGAAATTTTAAAAATTCCTTCCCTAGGACAGGAGGTAGAACTGGAACCAACCAACCCTAGGCTGACTCAAGGAAACAGAAACCAACTTGCAATCAGATTTCAGAGCTTGATGTGGGCACTGGAAAAACAACAGACGAGGGTGCCTGAACCTCCCAGATGGAAGAAACTCTGGATTACAAAGACGCAGGTGTTTAGCAGAGACACGGGGGTTTTAGAATTGAGAAACAGGAAAGCAGCGGTCCGTGGTATGGATCTCTAAGGCAGAGATGGGCCAGAAACTGAACTTCTAGCATCTCCTCTTCACTTCTCCCTACCTCTTTTGCTTGTGTGTTGAGAAACAATCCACCCCAAACCCAAGTGGCCTAAAATAGGAACAGTCTTTCACTCGCTCATGATTCTGCAGTTTGGGCAGAGTCTGGTGTGGACAGCTTGCCTCCGCTCCCTGCGGTGTTGGCTGAAGCCTGGGCAGCTCCACGGGTCCTGGAGCATTCAAGATGCTTTGCTAACACGTCCGGCGCCTCCCAGGGCACGGCTGGAAGAGCCGGGGGCTGGCTGGGCCTTTCCTTCCAGTCAGAGTCTCTCACCCTCCAGAGCATGTCTCTCTCCCTCTCTTTCTATGTCGCCTCTCTTGCTTCTCTACGTGGTGGCTGGCTTCCAAGAGGGCAAAGTGGAAGCTGTGCCAGGCCTCTTAAGGCCCAGACCTGAACTGCAGGACATCAATTTTGTTGCATCCTATTCGTTAAAGCCAGTCACAAGGCCACCCAGATTCAAAAAGAGAGAGAGAAGCAGATGAAAGGACAGGGAAGGCTTTGCTGGTTTGGAGGCCATCCGCCACATTCTCTCCACTCCGGTTCCCCCTCGGCTCACAGAGGGCACTCTCCTCCTGAGGTATCGTCCTCAGCCCCTTCCTCTTTCATACCCCAGGTCTGATCGGTGCCCAGGTTCTACTGTTTGTGCTTCCTTGATGACTCTGAAATCTTCCGCCACGGGTGGCTGCCTTCCTCTCTTACCTGGAATGCTCACTGGCTTTCTAACAACTCTCCTGTTTCCACCCTTGCTTCACTACCATGCTGCTTTCCACACTGCAGCCTGAGTGGTCGTTCTATGTTGCCATTTTTTGTTTAGTCTTTAAGCTGCTGAAGCAAGCAACGGAGTCGTCATTCCAAAAGCCACATGTGCAGGGAGCTGGTAGGTGGGGACAGGAGGACCAGGGAGACTGTGATTCATTATGTGCCCTTTCATACCACGTGTGTACCTTTTTAAAAACTAAAACATCTCTTAAAAGGGACTCAAAATCAAATTTAATGATATAGAAAATAAGCCAAATCCTCACTGAGCCACTTTTCTCCTGGAAACCCCTCCACGATGGCCCCCAGGATGAAGTTCAAGCACCTTCGTGGAGCTTACAAAGTCCTTTGCCATCTGCCCTGCCTGGCCCTGCAGCCTCATCTCTTCCCACTTTGCACTCTGTGCTCCAGTGGAGTGGAACTTTGAACTTCTTGCAATTCCTTGAAAGCATCATTTTCTCTCTTGTCTTGCAGTTTTTGCACAGGCGACTGCTCACAACACTATTTTTCAGAGCTCAGCTTAGATGTGTCCTCCAGGAAGTCTTCTGTGGTCCATAAAGCTGGGGTTTAGCTCACTTGCTCACGGCTGTTTCCCGAGCACCTGCGCCTGCTGGAGGAAAGAAAGAGAAAGAGGAACAGAAGGAAGATAAGTTGGTTTAAAAGTGGAGCAGCTCAGGATGTGGCCAGGATCCATCCATGTGGATGGGTCTCAGCCATTAGCTACAAAAGAGGGCGTATTATATTATTCCATTTCCAGAAGTTCTAGAACAGGCAAACTTAATCGATAGTGATAGAAGTCAGAATAGTGGCTACCTCTAGGGCAGTATTCACTGGAAGATGGCAGGAAGGAAATGTCCTGCCTCTTCATCTAAGTAGTGTTTACATGAATGCAGACACGTGTAAAAAATTCACTAATCTGTACTTAAAATACACTTCATGCATTTTACTCTATGTTATATCTCAATAAGAAAGAAGGAAAAAGGAAGTAGAAAGAAAGGGAGGGAGGCAGGAGGAAGGAAGAAAGAAAGAAAGAAAGAAAGAAAGAAAGAAAGAAAGAAAGAAAGAGAGAAAGAAAGAAAGAAAGGAAGGAAGGAATTATGTGTGGTCAGAAATTTAGGTAAATTGCCTAGTTGGTAACAGCAGTAAATCACTTATAGTCTAGGACTGAAGTATAGAACTGGGATCTGGGCAGGAACAGGTGTAGGGGTGTGTGTATGTGTGTGCGCGCACACATGTATTTGCATGGAATCTGGTAGGAAAGTAATAGAAAAAATTTACCCACACATTCTTTACACATCCACCTTTCCCAAAGTCTGCACTGATTTTCCACTATCTGTCCCCAGCCCACCTGCCCTTCTAGACTTACCTCCTTTGCCTCGTGTCCTCTGTCCAGATCCACCATCCTTTGCTGCTTCCATGTTTTCTGTACCTGTATAGGGGTATCAGTCCACTGAGAGGTCCGCTGTCACTGCTCTTTGCCAAGGGGACTTCTACCCACTCTCATGGGATTCGCTGCTCCTCCATCTTTCTTTTCACGGCACTTTGCTTGTAACCAAATAGCACGTAACTTGACGTCTTGTAGATAATGGCTGTTTGTGTCTGTTTCTCTCCCTGTCTGGAGTGTAAGTCCTCCAGAAGGCAAGGACCAGATCGGTGCTCACGTTCCCGACTTACATCTCAAGTTCCCAGCTCTCATCTGAACATTTCCAACTGCCCATTGGATATCTCCTCCTCAAAGTAAATGTGTTCAGAACTGGGTTTATTATCTCCTTGTGGCAGAGACAATCACGTCCACTAAGCACACCGTGGCACCCTTGCACTTGTCAACCCTCTGTAGTTAGGAGAGGCCTCGAGGCTGGTTCTGGCTGGTGAACTGTGAGCGCATTGTCGCTGGGATGGAGTAGGAAAAAGTCCACACGCAATACTCTAGCATCTCTCTCCTCTTCCTGTGTAACTGAGGAGGTGACTGAAGTAGCCGTGTGTTCTAAATGGCGCAGCTCCCGGATGGTGGAGCCTCTGTCAGCTTGGATCCCTGGGTGCTGGCATGGAGTAGAGACCCCTCTTGGCCACATGGGATTTGTAATATAAGTGAGAAAACAAAGCATTGTTTTGTTAAGCCAATGAGATTTTGAGATTACCTGTTACTGTAGCATAATCTGCACAATCCTGACTAATAGATTATTCGCTCCCATATCTGCATTTTTTTAAAATTCCTTCTACTGGTAAATGACATATCACCCAATCACCCCAGCTGGAAACTATATCAAGCTCCCTCTTCCTTCACCTTCTTTCTGATTTGACAGACAAATGCTTGGTGGTCCAGGCCTTGTTATCCTTCCCTGGATCAGAATTAGCATCCTACTCAAACTCTGATTTCTGCCTCCTCTTCCCAGAGAACGTCCATATTGCCTCCAGAGTTCTCTTTCTAAATGCAAATCCTACCATACACTCATTGGCTTAAAAACCACCTCCTCTTTATTTTCAATGGGATAAAAGCCAAAAGCACCTCCACTGCATGGTCAACCTGCCTTGACAGCCTCCCCTGCAACCTGGTGCTCTGAGATCCAACCACATGGGATGACCTGTAAGTCCCCAGACACATCAGGCTTTCTTAGCCTCTCAGGCTATGTACACGCAGCTCTTCCCACTTGGAACACCCTTCCTTCCATTGTCTGCCTGGCAAACTCCTACCCATTCTTCAAAACCCAAGTCAAATATCCTCTCTGTGAAGTTTTAGTCATATCTCCAGGCAGAATTACTTTATTCCTCTTTTGTGCTGCCCTGGCATCTTGAACCTTCCCCCATTAGCATTTTTCGCTAAAATTTTAACATTCCATTCCAAGTTTACATCTCCCATTAGACTGAAAGCTCCTCAGTGTCAGAAATGGTATCACTAGTCTTTGTACCCCTGGGACAAAGCAGATAAAAGCATGTTGAAAGAACCAGTGAACAAATGGATAAATTGGTTGAAAAAAGGGCCTTCTTATATCTATTTCTTACTTAATGTATACATTCTTTATACCCCCAAATTCCTCAAAATGTAGTGTAGGAGCTATCTATTGTTATGTAAAGGAATTACCCTAAAACTTAGTAGTTTTAAATAAACATTTAGCACTGGCTGGTATGGCTCAGTGGACTGAGTGCTGGCCTTGACCTGAAAGGTCACCGGTTCAATTCCCAGTCAGGGCACATGCCTGGGTTGTGTGCCAGGTCCCCAGTGGGGGCCTGTGAGAGGTAGATGATAGGCAGCTGATCACACATCCCTCTCTTTCTCCCTGCCTTCCCTTCTCTCTAAAAATAATAAAATCTTGTTTTTTAAAAGATCCTTTTACTCTCTATTGTCTACAGTCTAAGGTAAGCATTTAGGGCATGGGCCCTGGTGTTAGATTGCCTGAGTTCAAGTACTCACACTTTTAGGCTGTTTCCTAGAAAAAAATCACCTCACTGCTCTAGTTGCTGCATCCTCTTCTTTGGAATAAATGAGTTAATACATATCAATAACTTAGAACAGTGCCAGATACATAGCAAGTCCTTAATAAACTTAATTATTCATAGTTCCACCTGTTTCAGTTGCCTGTTGCTGATAACAACATATCCTAAAATCCAGTAGCTTAAAACAGCAACCAGTTTATTGTAGCCCACAGTTTTATGGGTCAGGGATTTGGGTGGGGCTTGATTGGGTGATCTTTTTGTTCCATAGGCAAGATTGAGGATATCTGAGGATTCAGCTAATGGATGAGCTGGTCTGGAGGATTCAGGATGGTTTCATCCACATGTCTGGTGTGTTAACATGGATGGCTGAAGGGCTGGATTTAGCTAAAACTATTAATCAGAGCACCTACATGTGGCCTCTCTAGCATGGTGGCCTCAGGGTAGTCTGACCTCTTATATGGCAGCTCAGGCAGCTGGAAGGGCAAGGGTTCCAATGAACAAGGTTGAAGCTGCATGGGCTTTCATGACCCAGACATGGAAGTCATAGAGCATCACTTCCACCATATTCTACTGGTCAAAGTAGCCCAGATTCAAGGGGAGATGACACAGACCTACCTCTCAACAGGAAACATCAAAGAATTTAAAGTCATGTATTAAAGCCACCTCATTTTCTGAGCCTGGAGAAAGTTTCTCATATGAATCCCAGAGGGGCATCCATGGGACAGTGTACCCTCCTTCCCTGACAAGGAACTGCTATTCCATCTCCTGAGACTTCAAGGCAACCAATTCACACAGGTCTCTGGAGAAGCGTATGTGCTCACACACATGTTTATCCATCCACACATGCACAGAGGCACAGTCAGATCTGGTACATACATGTAGCCAAGCTTCCCCCATCTCTAGCCATGTCTCAAGTTAGGGAAACCCAAAGTCCTGCCCTAGAATTATTTCCCAGGAAGTTAAACTTCACTAACCATTCCTGCTCCTATTGGTGTGAACGGGAAGGAGGTGGTGGTAGGGATGGAATCCAGTCAGTCGTTGATTGGAGAGAGGGCATGGATCCAAAACCCACTAACGCTTGGCTTTAACACGTCCTTTGGTGTGTGTGTGTGTGTGTGTCTCCTCGTTCTGATTGGCTCAAGCCACCAAAGAAATGAGATCTGGTGTTGAAAGCAGGCAGGTCTGGCTCAGACATGTGCTGCAGGGCCAAGCCAGCGTGAGATTTAATTTTTGCTGGGGATCAGCCCAAATCCTCACTTAGATCAGCCCCACCACTCTCCTTCACACTCATTCCACGTCTCAAGAGCACTCTCCTCACTGTTCTCTGGTCAAACCATCTTCTTCCATGCCTTTGCCCACGATATTCCCTCTGTTCAGAGTGCCCTTGTCTTGTCCCCAACAATCCCAGTGTCTGCCTCTTGTATCACATGATATTGCGATTATCTGCTTACACGTCCCCTTTCTTCAAGATCGGAGACCATGCTCTATTCATTGCTGTACCCCCAGGGCCTGGCACAGGGCAGTTCTCAACAAAACAGGGGGGAATCAAGGATTAAATGAGAAGCTATTACTCCCAGAATCAACAACTGTTCCTCCTTCACACCTCTGTGTTGTCTAGCTCCACTCCAACTCCACCCCAACTCCCCAGGGCCCTGTGAGAAGGGCACAGGTCTCAAAGGCTAGGGTGGAAAGTTCGGGCTGGATTCTTGAGGCCCTGGGGAGACTCTGTAGAGACTCAGAAAGCAGGAAAAGACATGGCGCTGAGCTGTAGCAACGCAGCCAGCAGCCCCAGAGGCGCTCACACTCCTAGCGGGGAAAGTCAGAGAATCCTGCAAGGTTTTATCAGTGCTGGAGAGGATGTCTTAAAGACTTCATGTCTCCATTGAAACACTCTGTAAACCCACCTGGTCCTGCCGGGTTACGTGTTAGGGCCTATCGGGAATATTCAGACCTGGGCCTGAGCCAGCACCCTCTTGGAAAGAAGATGATTCTGGCTGCTGAGGTAGGAACCAGACCAATGAGAAAGAAGTTCCCCTGGACCAGTGCTTCTCACACTGGGATGTACAGGCAAATCCTCTGGGAATCTTGTTAAAACGCAGCTTCTGATTCAGTAGGTACAAGGTCAGGCCCAAGATTCTGCTTTTCTAACAAGCACAAGGTGATGGGACTGTTGGGGTTGGTGGGGCATGGCAGAAAGCAGATGGAATCCCACTTTGAGTAGCAAAACCCTCTAAAACTGGCATTAAGATTCAGACACTGAGGGCTCCGGGCTCAGACCTTAAAAGGAGAAGCTACTATCAAGAATGTGAAAAAAGCCTGGCTGGCATAGCTCAATGGTTTGAGCGCAGGCCTGCAAACCAAAGGGTCACAGGTTCGATTCCCAGTCAAGGCACATGCCTGGGTTGCAGTCCAGCTCCCCAGTGGGGGGCGCACAAGAGGCAACTACACATTGATGTTTCTCTCCCACTCTCCTTCCCCTTTCTCTAAAAATAAATAAATAAAAATCTTAAAAAAAAAAAAGAAAAAGAAAA
The DNA here is from genome assembly GCA_004027475.1 of Anoura caudifer. Lineage (NCBI taxonomy): Eukaryota > Metazoa > Chordata > Mammalia > Chiroptera > Phyllostomidae > Anoura > Anoura caudifer. Next base: position 42,550 of record PVKU01000758.1, on the reverse strand, counting down.
AAGAATGTGAAAAAAGCCCTGGCTGGTGTGGCTCAGTGGACTGAATGCCAGACTGCAAAGCAAAGGGTCGCCAGTCCAATTCCCAGTTGGGGCACATACCTGGGTTGTGGGCCAGGTCCCCAGTAGGGGGTGCATCAGAGGAAACCACACATTGATGTTTCCCTATCTTTCTCCCTCCCTTCCTCTCTCTCTAAAAATAAATAAATCCTTTTTAAAAATGTAAAAAAAAAAAAAATGTCCAGGAAATGATGCAGGAGACACTATAAAATAAAGCCAGCCGACAAATATCTAGTGTGCTTGCCAGCCTTTACATTCTTTTTGCTTCTGTGACCATGACAGACATCACTAGGGGATGGATTCCAGCACTAGCTCTCACTAAACCAAGAGGACGTCTCAGAATCCATCTGAACACAGTTCTCCAGGAAGCCACTACCACTTATTACAGTTGGCCTGAGAAATGACGCCCTGTGAAGTTCTGGTATAGTGGTTAAGAGTCTGATTGCTTTTGTTCCCCTCTGACTAGTGAGCTAGACGCCCTCAGAACAGCTGTCTCCATGAACTCCAGTTACTTTAACATGCTGTAATCTGAGGTAGAGATAGAACTCATTTCATAGTTCTTTTGAACATTAAATGCTGTTATGTATACACAGTGCTTAGCACAGTGTCTAGCATGTAGAAGGTATCAGTAAATGATTGCTGCCGTATAGGGGGTGAATGGGTTAGCTGCACAATTAGAAGGGATGTAAGTGGTGGGATGGAAAAGAGGGAGACAGCACTGGCTGGTGTGGCTCGGTGGATTGAATGCCAGCCTACAAACCAAAGGGTTTGCGGTTTGATTCCCAGTCAGGGCACATGCCTGGGTTGCGGGCCAGGTCCCCAGTTGGGGGCGTGCGAGACAACAGCACATTGATGTTTCTCTCCCTCTCTTTGTTTCTCGCTCCCCCTCTCTAAAAATAAGTAAATAAAAACCTTTAAAAAAATGAAAGAAAGAAAAGAAGACAAGGGAGAAAGGAGCCAGAGAGTTAAGGAAGGGGAAGAACGGCCGACCAAGGCTGTGCCAGCCTGCGGGGGGCGCTGGAAGGTTTCCAGCTTTCTGTGGATAGAACGGAACTTCCTATTGGTACTCAAGCTCTGAGATCAGAAGGGGCGGATGACACTTGTCATCTCGAGGTATCTGAGTTCAGAATTTATCAAGGAAAACTTTTCAAGAATTTAAAAAGGTCAAAAAGAAGACTGTGTGTACCCTGCCTGGTGTAGCTCCGTGGATTGAGCACAGACCTGCGAACCAAAGGATCATGGTTTGATTCCCAGTCAAGGCACATGCCTGGGTTGCAGGCCAGTTCCCAGCAGGGGGCGCACGAGAGGCAACCACACATTGATGTTTCTCTCCCTCTCTCCTTCCCTTCCCCTCTAAAGATAAATAAATAAAATCTAAAAAAAAAATAATAAAAGACTGTGTGTCCTTGCAGGTTATCTCTGAGTTTTATTATTGCTCAATTATTTTAAAACCCAGACAACTCATAATCAAAACAATTTTTGCTCATAAAAATATAAATTGTACCTGGTGGAGATGCAGTTGATCACTGCCCAGTGGATATTACCTAGTTTTACATTAAGCAAATTTACTTCAGCATTCTCAATGGCCTAGCTACTTTGTGTTCTCTTTGAACTTCTCACTGGTTTCTACATTAATGAAGGAGTTAAATGAAAAGTGTGATGTGTTCATTGTATATTTGCATGAGAGTAATTATTCTGCCTTGTAGGGGAAAAAAAATTCTTTAACATTCTCACTAGCAGGGAATATTAAGCAGGAGGCTTCCGGGACAATTTCCCCCACATGCTCCAAACACCAGATTACATTTCAAATTTATAAGGGATCATCCCCAATTTCATCCCTTGTTTTACACTATCCAAATACATACATCATGACTGCCTGTTTGAGCTTGGACACATTCTCAAACACTTACATAGCAAGTTTGTTTAACAAAACACATGCCAAACAAACTCAGAAGTTACCACGCCTAATACTTATTCATTCATTCATTCCACAAACTAGATGCAATTGATTGTGGGCAGGGGTTGAATTTGTGCACCTCTACAGCTTAGCAAGTTCCTGAGTTGTGGTAAGCACTAAATATACATCTACAGATCCAATACATAAATGAATAAGCTTAACTAGCATTTATTAAACACTTACTATGTGCCAGACACTGCTTTAAACATTTTACTTAAATTTGTTTAATCCTTAAACTGGTCTTGCAAGGTAAGTATAATTACTTTTCCCACTTATAGATAATGCACAGAGGGGTTCATTAACTTGCCCAAAGTCAGTAGCTAGCAAGGGGCTGAGACAGGCCTCAAGCCTGGTGGTCTGGCTCCAGAGCCTGTGATTTTGGGTACCTACTATGTGCCAGGCATATCACTGGGCTGAGGGAGAGAGATAAAAGACCAAGTACAGACTCACAGTCAAGAAAGGAGGTGGATAACTAACAACAGTGGGATATGCTGTGACCAGACAGAACACAATGTGGGAACAAGATTGGCCTAGGAAATGGCTGTCTACAGAGGGGCCACCCGACCTTGGGTGAGTTCTGCGACGGTAGTAGCTTTTATCCGGGCTAGGGGAAGGAAAGGGCATTAGGGCCGCAGGAACAGCACACGCCAAGTCATGGAACACGGTTGCTCTGGAAACGTAAGAGTTCTGGAGGCTGGCTGGCACATAGGAGTGTGGGGAAGGACACTGGAAAGTGAGTCTAGAGAGCTAGAAGCCAGATCCAGATCTTGGAAAGCTTTACGTGCTGAGTGAGGAGGAACACTCCTTGGAAGCCTTGCAGCATTTTAAGCAAGAGTATTAGAAGCTTAGACCCCACACTCTGCCCCCCTCCCCACCTGCAGGACATGAAACCCAACATTCAGAATTCCCTAAAAGCCCCCTTCCTTCCCAGAGACTTCCCTGGGAAGCCTAGACCTAGGGGGAAATGCCCTTTGAGTCTGGCACACACACATTGCCACCTGGGAGCAGTGGCTGGGAATCCTCTCCCTCCCTCCCACAATTCCTGTTGTCACCTCCCACCCCCCCACTCCAGCGCGGCCACTTCAGGCCCACTCCCTCCTGCCACATTTCCTCTTGAGGGTGATGCCAGAGATGAAAATGAAGCACCCTTACTTCCCTGCCCACCCTCTGACTCCACCATTTTAATCAGCTACAGAGCCTGGCACATCCTAGGCCCAGTCAGAGGAAGAAGAATAGAGATGCTGGAGCTTTCTGGGGGAGCCCTGGCTCGGGGCTCTCCCCTCCCCTGCACCGGGCTAAGGCTGGTGATTAGCTGGGTTAATTATATCCAAGCCATTTCCGATTGGCACAAGCCCACCCACCCACAGAGCCTGTCCAGAAGGCATGCAGGCCGGGCCAGGGTCAGGATGCCAGGGCACCAGCTAACCTGGAAGGGGTCCTGACCCCTGCAATGGACAAATGGAGAGTGGTTGTCCTGCTTCCCCCCTACCCCTGACCTCCACCCCTCCCCTCACCCAGGTCTTCCTCATCCCCATCCTCCTTTTTTCATGGCCCCACACAAATCCCTTCCCCTCCCCTCTCCCCCCAGGTCTGGAATGAAATCACGGGGCTCTGAGTTCCGCACGAGGCCCCGACGTAAACACTCTGATTGGGGCTAATTACAAGGGCCAGGTTGGGAGGCTGGAGCCTTCAGAAAGCTTGGCTTTCAAACAAAGGACCCAGGGCTCAGCCCCCAGCCCGGGCCGGCTCCTCTCCAGGCTTCATTAGGAATAAGGAGGGGGCCCAGGGCCATGGGCGGTCCTCTCTCAAGCAGTCAACGGTCTCGGAGCTTGTTTCATGTCCCAAGTCCCATCTTGTCCTTTCCCCAGGCCTCAAATCTCAGCCTTTCCCATGTGTCCTGGAAAAGCAGTGAGTCTGCAGTGGAAGGCTAGGCAGCCAGGGAGGGGCACTCAGGCTGTGAGTCTGAGGATGGGGCAGAGCAGGGGGAGGGGGAGGCACTGGGGAAGCCAGCTGTGACAGCCCTAGCCCTAATTAGCCAGCTTCAAAGCCAGCTGGAGAGAGAGCCCGCCCACCTGCGTGCCCTGCTCACTCAGGCGGGTAAGACATTTCTGTCCTAATCAGAGGGGGAGAAAAATCACTGTCCACCACCACCCTGAGGAACCTCCAGACTGTGAGCTGGCACCCTGCGTTAGGTAGAAAAACTGCCAGCACAAAACATCATTCTATTCTGCTAAAACTGCCAGTAACAATAGGTTAAAAAATCCTCAAGAAATGCACATCCTTTGATCTAAGGATTCTACTGTATTTTTAGGAATTTATCCTAAGTAACTGGAAGAGTGCTACCATTTGTTGAGCTTCTACTAGGTGCTGGCTCTGTACATGCACCATCTGATCTAATCCTCACAACAACCTTGCAGGACAGTTACTGTGACCTTTTTACAGGTGACAGCTGGGGCTCAGAGCTGGGCACTGTACCCTGCCAAAGCCTGTACCCTACACATGGCTAGTCTGTATGTTTCTTTCTCCTACTTTTTTCTCCCCACCACAAAGGTATTACACATTCATTCCCCTGCTGCGTCTAGAGAACTTGTTCCCTGCGAGAGAAACGGGATTGAATGAAGAATCTGGTGTGGGATGTTCCTGGTTTTGTAGACTGGATGGTTTTCCCTTTGCCACACCTTTTCCATGGCAGAGGTGATTCGAGACCAGGGACGCTAGAGTCTGAGAAAGTAAAATCTGCCCCTTGGAGAAGTGAAGATACCCAGTAATCAGGACTGGAAACTAACTAAACCAGGTATTGGATAACTAGCTTGGGGGGCAGGGCATGGAATGGGGAGCACAGCTAGCAGGTCCATAAACCCCCGAAAGTTTAATGCAAAATCATATGTTCATGAGGGTCTGACCATTTTCTCCCAGGAGGTCCAAAGATTTTTCAGGTTTTCAGAGGAGTCAGTGGTCCCCAGTCTAAAACCCATTTAGAGGAGAGGCAGGTGAGCCCAGAATAGGAAAGGGCCCTACTCCAATGAGCAGTGAGATTATCTGAGGGGTGATGCCCAGGAGGTGGCAGGGGCTTGGGCTGGTCTCCCCTAGCCAGACACAGGCCTCATGCACCCTAGGAACGACCCCACTTCCAGAACCCAGCCCAGATCTGGGATCCCTAACACCCTCTTGGAGGGGCTTTTGAAATAATCCAGACGTCAACAGCTCCAGATCCTACTGATCCTCACTCTTTGGGGATGTTCAGAAGAATTTTGTTTTGGAAAACTTTACTGTCCTTTTCTGGGATTGGCTCTTAAAGGACAAAGGGTTTGTAACTAATGGAACTATTTTTTCAGGAGGGGAGTCGGAGGAGGGTGAGAGGAAAAGCCAAAGTCTGATCAATGAGGGAGGAGTCTGGAGGAGAGATGTCCTGAATCTTGGGAACCAGCAGCCTCGCTCCTGTGTGGGGAGGTGGGGTGAGGACGGGAGGTCAGGTGGAGAGCAGCTCTGGTCTGAGACCTGTCCCAGGCCCGGGGCCTCGGGTGAAGGGTTTTCCTTCTGGGCCCTTGACCCTCCACCAAAGCCTTGCTCTTCCAAAGGGAGATACTAATCTACTTACAACTACCCATAGGGCAACCTAGAGATCTGCAGAAGCAGACCCCCATGCCCATATGTTTAGCTGAGTTTTCCATACAAGAGAGGAGCAACCCATCTCCAGGTGTGGCAGTGAGCTCGGATGGGTGAGCTCCAGGCACTTTCTCCCCTAAATCCCCTACACCATGGGCTAACACCTACCTCCCCTCCTTGAAGAGCTATTCCATTAGCGCAGGGAAAGCAGCCACGGGGAGGGCTCCCTACTGTTTTCTGTAAGGCCATTCAGCCCTAGGCTACCCTTTGGAGAGGGGGAGGGCATGGAGAAGGCCTTTCCTGTCCCACAGGCAATTATCATACACCCTTCTGCCGCCACCGTAAAGCTTTTTCCCCTCCCAGTTTTCTTGGGCCCACTTCCCCTCTGGAGGCCGGGGACTTTAAGGGAGGGGGTTGAGAAACGCAATCTTCACCAAAATTCTCTCCCTCCCACCACCACTCGGGGAAGGAAGAGGTCATTGCTGCTCATCTACCATCTCCTCCAGCTGACAGCACGGGTGCCACTGACAAATGTACCTAAAAGCGCACGGAGCTGGGGTGCTGGGCCCTTAGAGGTGGGAGGTTCCTCCCCAAATCTTCAACAGAGACCAGCACTCCCCCTGCCACTGGGTTCCATCCAGCCCCTGGAAAATCTACACCCCACACCCCCATTCACAGGCTTTCCCCATTCTTTCCAGGAGAGGCACTCACAATTTGTTTGTAATTTAACTCTTTCCTACAACCCTTGCGGGGTTCCTTTCTAATAGAATCCTGCAACAAATGGAGCCCAAGCCTTGTGACACTTTACCCGCCTACTTTTGACAGTTGAGGGAATCTTAAGGTTGGGACTTCACACATGTCATCATTTGAGGAAAAGCTAGTTTTAATGTATACTGTTGGCCACCGGCACAAACGATCCGGGGGAAGGTTATATATTTTGGGAAAGGGGCTCTGCTGAAACCCTCAGACTCCATACAAGTCCAAACAAAGCCCCACATACGACTTCAATTACCACCAAACATTTCCAGATCCCCTCCCCCAACATAAACTAACACACGCAAACACTTGGAAGTAGGGGTTCTGACTTACTTTCTCCCTTGCCCCAAAGACTGCCAACAAAGGGTGGTAAGGCACGAGTTTCCCCATCACCACTGAGCTAAAAAGGCAAGATCTGGAGCAGGGAACCTCCTCTCTACCCCATCCCCAAAGGAACAACTGGGGGGAGAGTCAAGGAGGGAGTGTGGTTTGGTTAAACTAATAAAATGTTACAACCCTGTTAAATACAATTAAAGGGCTATCTCTAGAAGATAATTAAATGTACTTTATGATTATGATTATTAGCTTTTAATTTGCACTATTATCAAGAAACAGGAAATGGTGAAAAACTGAGTTCTGTGGCATAGGTGTCCCACCCATCCCTCTGGTCCTCAAATCAATTCTTTAGAATTAAAATTCTAAAATATCCCAAATAGTTGAGGGAGATGATGTGTATTGGAAACTGCAATTCTCATACCAGTGTCAAAGATACTTTAAGAAAAAGTCTTGACTTTTATTGGGGGGGGGTAGGAGGAAGATAAGAAACAGCTGTTATAAACATTCTATCAATCTTGTGATATAGAATGTCATGTAAACACTCAGCCCCGCCCCCACAGTCACAAAGAGCCTGCCCGGAGCCTTCTTTCAAAGCAAAGAACCCACCTTTCCCCACCCCACCCCCCTTTCTGGACAAGTTTGAAAATAAACCAGTCTTTTGTCAAAGGAAAACTAAAAACCCCACCAACCCATCTGTCCCCTCCCTCCAACCCAACCCATTTTTTTATCGCTTTTCGAGAAAAAAAAAAAAAAAAAAAAGCCGAAACAGCAACAAAAACCCAAAGTAAGACACAAACCACCCCACAAACTGCTAACCTGAATGAATGCCAGAGAAGATATTCGGTGGAGGGGGTGGGATTGGGGTGCAAGCTTCAGAGGAAATCAGGGGCGGGATACAGGGCATCACCAAACCCCAAATTTGCAAGCTAATAATACTCCCCCTAAAAATGCGGTAAGGGGTCAGGATCGGTATTCAAGGTAGTGTGTGGGGGAGGGAGGTTACTTTCAAAACACACTTCACAAAGCGCTTTCGACCCACTCCTAGCGCTTGGGGCAGCCAGTTGAAGAGAAGAAAGTTAAGGAGGAGAAAGATCTTCCTGTCTGCCGAGGAGTGGGCCAGTGTGGGCCCACGCTCTCCGCCCTCTCCTCACCACCCCACCCGTTGGTTTGGGTTTCTTTCCACGTCTTCAACTCCGTGGGGAAGGTTCTAACAACGATCGAGGGAAGGAGACAAGACAAGTGCGGAGAGAAAGGGGGGAAGGGAAAAAAAAAACATGAATCCAAGTCTTGTTCAAAAATATCCACCAGCTTCCCCAGGCCCAGCGGCAGAGAAAAGGCTCACCAAAACGTAACAAACCAGCCAACACCTCCTCCGGGTTCAGCCCTTCGAAATCACCAAAAACTCCTAACCAAAGTGGGGCGTGGTGTTTGAGAGGGCGCTGAAGAAAGGCAAGAACCCCCTTAACTCCCCCTCCCCCCAGTCCTCAGCCCTGGCGCCCGTTTTTTTTTTTTCCCCTCCTTTTCTCTTTTAAATAGAAAATATATAATTAAATTCACAAAGACTATTTACAGTTTTAGTTACAAACCTGGTGGGGGTGTTGGGCAGAGTTATCTTTAAAAAGCGACCTAAAAAAAGAGATGGTTTCGATTGTTCTTTATTTAAAAAAATAAAATAAGGAGTCTGTAGGAGCCCCCCCACCCGGGGCGGAGGAAAGCGCGGTGCGGCCCGGGCCTGGGGACACCCCCTCACACGGTGGTCTCCCCGTGCCGGCTGTTGGTGAGACGCGTGTAGAACTTCCTCCACGAGTGCAGCGTCTTGCCGGACCAGATCCAGAAGCCCGACGTGATGCCCACGATGAGCGTCATGAGGTATTTGATCATGTAGACGGTGAAGTCGGGGGACATGCGCGGCGTGTAGTGCGCTGGGCACGGGATGGCCAGGCTCTTGCAGTGCTGGCTCACCCACGAGCGCTCCCAGTGCTCTCGGAAGGCCTGCTCGTAGAAGTAGCAGGCGATGACGATGGTGGCGGGCACCGTGTAGAGCACCGAGAAGACGCCGATGCGCACCATGAGCCGCTCCAGCTTCTCGGTCTTGGTGCCATCGTGCTTCATGATGGTACGGATGCGGAACAGTGACACGAAACCGGCCAGAAGGAAGGACGTGCCTATGAACAGGTACACGAAGAGCGGCGCCAGCACGAAGCCCCGCAGCGGGTCCAGGCTATTGAGGCCCACGAAGCACACGCCGCTCAGCAGGTCGCCGTCAATCTGGCCCATGGCCAGGATGGTGATTGTCTTGACCGCCGGCACGGCCCACGCGGCCAGATGAAAGTACTGCGAGTTGGCCTCGATGGCCTCGTGGCCCCACTTCATGCCCGCAGCCAGGAACCAGGTGAGCGACAGGATGACCCACCAGATGGAACTGGCCATGCTGAAGAAGTAGAGCATCATGAAGAGGATGGTGCAGCCCTCCTTCTTGGTGCCCTGAACCACCGTGCGGTAGCCGTCCTCGGAGAAGCGCTCGTTGCACACCACGCGTTCCTGGAGCACGAAGCCGGCGATATAAGCCACGGACACCATAGTGTAGCAGCCGGACAGAAAGATGATGGGCCGCTCGGGGTAGCGGAAGCGCTGCATGTCCACCAGGTATGTAGTAACGGTGAAGAAAGTGGAGGCGCAGCACAGCACGGACCAGGTGAGGATCCAGAGGCGCGCGAAACGCGTCTCCTCCTGTGAGAAGAACATGGAGCCGTCGGGCCGCGCCGGCTCGCACGGCGCCGCGCAGTCGCGCTCGCCCAGGAACTTGTAGCTGAGATAGGACGGCACCTTGAGCACGCGCGGGCAGTGAAACGGGTGTTCCAGCGTGGCGTAGCGCGGGGGCGAGCCTCCGCCGCCCGGGCCGCCCGGGGTACCCCCAGCACCCGGGTGCAGGCCCGGTGGCGGCGCAGTGGTGAGTAGCGCCGGAGCGCCGTCCTCCGAGTGGTTCTGGCCCACGCAGATCTGCTCTGCACCGTGGCGCGGGAAGTGCTCGCAGCGCAGACGTTCTGGCCACTGGAAACCGAACTTGTTCATGAGCGCCTCGCAGCCCTGACGTGCGCGCTCGCAAATGGAGCGGCACGGCGGGATGGCCTGTTCCAGCACTGTGCACACGGGTGCGTACATGGAGCACAAGAAGAAGCGCAGTTCGGGCGAGCACTGCACTTTCACCAACGGGTAGAACTGATGTACCTCCAGGCCCGCGTCCTCCTGGTTCGTATGGCCCAGAAGGTTGGGCATAATGGTCTGGTTGTAGGCAATGTCCGTGCACAGCGGGATGGAGATGGGCTGGCAGAAGCCGTGGTCCGGAATGGAGATACCCTTCTCTCCGTGGAACTGGGCCGGCCCCGCGGCGGGTAGCAGCAGCAGCGGCAGCAGCAGGCGGGGCAGGGCGCTGCGGGGCCGCATGCTGGCCGCCGCCCCCCACCCAGCTCCCGGGCGGCCCCCCGCCCCCGCCCCCAGTCCGGAGACCGCGCGCCTTCCCCGCCGCCGCCGCCTCACCGCGGCTGCAGCCTCCCGCGCCTCTTTGCAAACTTTTGCTCGCGGCCGCAGAGTTGGGGAGGCCGGGCGGGGGAGGGGGCGGCGCGCCTGCCTGCTAGCTCGTCTCAATCGGACTAAGCAGCCGAAGACACCGCGCGCTGCCTGCTCTCTCTCCTCTTCTTCCTCCTCCTCTCGCCTCTCCCCTCCCTTCTCCGCCCAGCGACTCCTTTGTGCCTTCCTCCAGCCCTCACCTCGGCCTCTCCGATCCCAATTAGTCGGTTTCAAGGGGGCCCCCGCCGGCGGCCCCGCCCTCTCCTCAGCCCCCCAAAAAAGGGAATCTTGAAACCGCCCCGTCGAGCTCTAAGCACCATCCCAAAATGTGCTCTCGGCCAATCAGATTTAAACCCGAGGACCAGCCCGGAGGGCTGGATTGGTCGACCACAATATAATGAGCTCAGAAACCAGATGCCAACAAAACTTTCCCCCCCTCCTTTTGCTTTTTAAAGAGACATGCTATTATTATATTAAGGGCTGTTTGCCCAGTACGGGATTTCTCCCGAGTCGCGGAGACGAAATCCTTAGGCACTCATTCCCCAGCACTGCGGCGGACCCAAACTGCTAAGACCTGGATCACTTTTCTTCCGGGGGGCCAAGGCGCTCTCCAGGGTAGGGCCTCTTTAAATCCTCGCCTCCGCCCCAGCTCCTCGAACCCCACCTATTCCAGTCCAATTTTTCAGATCAAGTGAAAAATCTCAAGTCAAGAAAAAAAATGTTTTAAAGAGACACTTTTAAAAAGCTAGCTGGTAACAAAGACTTTTTATCTTAGCCCCTTCTCATGTAGTCCAGACAAAAGTTTCACTTCACTCTATATGTAGAACCCTAGGAGTTTGCCTCGCCCCTCCCCTACACACACTCCTAAATAACCCTCTGAAAAATGAGAGCCTGTCTCTTTAAGAGGCTCTTAAAGGGGCCTGGACTCCGGGGCGTAATTGCCCCGTAGCGAGCACAAAGGAGCCCATTATGGTTCTTTGTGTTTGGTGGCACCTCAAAGTGAGAAAACTCAGGAACTTAGAGGCCCAGAGCTGGAGGGTTGGGGCGGGGGTGGGAGGAGGTGAGGTGAAGGAGAATGGCCGGGAGCTACGGCTTCTCCCTCCCCCTTCTTCCGAGGCAAATCTTAATTATGCAAAGTAAAGTTTAGTTGCCATAACGAGGAGGTCTTAATCGAAGGTTAATGGTGGGGGGTGGAGGATGACGGGCAGTTTTGAGTGAAGAGATGACTTTCTTAGACCGTTTGGGGGAATTTTACTCTTCTCTCCCTGGCTCTGCCTCCGCCCCCTAAAAAGCTTCCAGATATATCGTCTCCTGGGAGAGAGGAGCGTTTCACCCAAATCTTAAGTGATTCCACACCAGAAAGGGGTGGTGTGAGTGGCGAGGGAAGAGGCTGGGGGTTGTGGATTATCACCCCCTCCTATCTCTCACCTGGTTTGGAGTGAGTGGCCAGCAGGGTTCCTGCTAGTTTAAAAGGGCTTTCTTCTTTTTTTTCCCCCTTCTTGGATTTTAAATATGAGGGGTGGGGGGTCTGGGGAGGAGAGGGGGGATTTGCATGTAAATCTCTGGGGCCTGATACTGGATGATGGATCAATTATTTCTATTGTCTCTCCCAAGGGAAGGGGGGTCACTTAAAAAGAAGAAAGAAAATTGAGTTTAGAAAACCCCTTTGCTTCTCAGTATGAGCCAAATCCTCCCAGCTTGGTGAGCTGTTTCGTACACCAATCTAGAAAAGGATTGACTTAAAAACAAAACAACAAAAAAGGTGAGAAAAAAAGGAGGAAAGAATAGGGAGAAAGAAAGAAAATTCTGAGTGGATACATACAATGGATCCAGATTTAACAGGATTTTATTTTATTTTTTCCTGATTGAATAATATGCAGTACAGATTTTTCAGGTTCCTTACAGTGTGACAATGCTCCTTATCTATCCTGGAGAAGTTGCCTTTTTGTTACTTTAGGAAAAAAGTTTTCCTTCAAAGCTAGGATTTTTTTTTGTTCGGGAGCCATCTGGGGATGGGAAGGTTGTGCTGTCCCACTCCACCTGGCCCAAGCTAAGCCCGAGGTGCTGCTCCTTCAGACCTCCTCTCCTACATTACCTCCTCCAGGGCATCTTGAGAGCTGGTGCCAAGCCTCAGAGCTGAGCGGTGAAAACAAAAATGAATAAGATAGCTCCTATACTCCAAGAAGGAAATTGAGAGCAAATCTCCAATGGAAATGCAGCATCTTCAATTTCCTTCCCTAACAGACTTGTTTTCCTGCCCTAAGGCTGGGCTTGAGTGACATCCTTCCCCAGTGGCTCCCAAGGTAAAGGGGGAGCTGGAGCTGGAAAAAAGAAATACGACATTGTTTCATTCACTCAATCTACCTGTTATTCCTTCAGCAAACTTTTATGGGGCTTTCTGATTTCAAACCACAGTGGTAGGTTGTAGGGAATACCGAGAAAAATGGCAGCGTCCCTGCCCTTCAAGTGTTTGAAAATGATTCTGTGAAGATCTCACATTTATCTAGCATTTTTACATGAAATAAGGAACCAAGATATCTCATGATTACTCTTATCCTTCATGTGAGCGGACTGATGGGGAGCAGGACCAGAACCTGCGTCTTCAGGCTGCACGCAGACTTTCCATTCCACCAACCTGCCCTTGGATGAAAGCAGGTCTGCAACTGGAGGAAACTAACAGACTCTCCATTGAAATGCTTCGTGATGTCACTTGGTAGATATAGCACTTAGGTCCGATTTTTCTTTTTTAATTAGCTTGAGCATTGACCTGGACCTGTTCCCTAACTATCCCTAGCAGGGTGGCCTTGGAACAGTCATTTCACTTCTTTGAAGGTTTCTCCATCTGTGAAGTGGGAATAACCCAACAGATTTTTCAAATAGGAGACTACACATCCAATATAATTTCTGAATGAAAAAGGTAAATGTCATAATAATCAACAAGCACCTTTCAAAACAAGAAGTTACATAAATTACTATTCAATCAGCAAGCATCTGTTACTTAGGGTAACGGCTACCATTTCTTGAACTCCTACTAAGTACCCCACATATATTATGTGTACCTCTACCAAGTAGGTATGGCATTTTGTTTACAGATGATGAATTTTTTTAAAGATTTTATTTATTTATTTTTATAGAGCAAGGGGAAGGGAGGAAGAGAGGGAGAGAAACATCGATGGGTTGCCTCTCCATCACCCAATCCCCCCAACAAGGCATCTGGCCCACAACCCCGGCATGTGCTCTGACTGGAGTCAAACTGATGACCTTTCAGTTTGTGGGAGGACGCCCAACCCACTGAGCCACACCAGTCAGGGCTATGGATGTAGAATTTGACCTTAGGTGAAATTTGGCCATTTTCTTGAGGTCACATAATAAGTGGCAGAACTAAGATTTAAAGCCAGGCCTGCTTGGTTTTTAAAACTGTGTTCTGTCCCATGCACCCCCCCCCCAATGTCTATGAGAACTGTGTGCTTTTAGCAACTTAACAAATACATGTTGACTGCCAGATCCGACCCCTGTTCTGTGAAGCTTATATTCTAGTGGGAGAAACATTCATCACACCATCACTGATCATTTAAATGGACGTAAATTTGCCACAGGTTCTAGTGCTGTGAAGAGAAAGGCCATGGTGCTGGAAAAGCATATGGGTGGGGGGGGACTCTGAGTGGGGGAGGGTAGCAGAGGCCTGTGTGGTTGGAAATGAGGAGTAGAGCAGGATGAGGGAAAGAGAAGCCAGCAAGCATCGGGTCCTATGTGAAAGGCTCTAGATATAGAAACATGAATCCATCATCTCAGGACAGGGAAAGGCATTCCGGACAGAGGGGAACAGCGTGTGCAAGGGCATGGTGGGTGAAATAAACGGAGTGGTAGGGTCAGAACAGAATGTCACAAGGCTTGTTATTCCTGGTCTGCGAGCCTCAAGTCAGAATTAAATTGTGAGAATTAAATAATATAGTGTATAGCGCTCACTTGATCTAGGCCTAAGCTGAAAGTTTGCTAAATAATAGCTATTATCTTATCCAATAAATTATTGAGATTGAGCACCTACTACATGCAGAGCAGACAAAGTCAGCAGAGACCTAGGCTCCAGCTTCAGGGAGCTTAGAGCGTAGCGGGAGCAACAGTTTTCTGGCGACTCAGGCAGCTGCTCCTGCCTGAGAAACATGTCTGGTTGGTCTTGGGCTCCCGCTGTGGGCGGGGAGCCTGGGTGTCCCCAGGGCACAGTGCCAACGCCACTTCTCCCCCAAATCCTGGGACACTACTGTCATCTCTGGGCTTACAGATCCGATATCAGGGATAACTGCTGAGTGCCCACCGTAAAGACACCACAGACTCCACTCCGCGAGAGGATCTGCAGGAGCAGAGCAAAAAGAAACCTGGTCTGAGACCCAGAACGGCCAGGCTACAGCCTTGGCTCCGCCCACACCTGCTGAGTGGCCTGAGACGAGTCATTTTTCCTTCCTTAGCTTCCACTCCCTCAGCAGTATAAGAGAATCAGGAAAATGTTGATTGACGTGGCGGACTGCGAGAATGTGTTCAGACATTGCAACTGTCCTTGCTTGAGGTCACCCGGATGAGGTGAAAGACTTGAGTGTCACGGATGACTGCAATGACAATCCCTTGGCCATATCCAGGACAGCACAGATATGCTCAGAGAGCACAGGGAAGGTCTCCCAACTAAGGAATCGGGGGGCCTCTGCCCAAGGCTCCCCACTCTTATGCAAAAATCCTCTTGTGTCTGGCCTTTCACTTTGCCAAGGGGACAAGTTTAGGTGATTGCATGTGCCCTTGTCCCCTTGCTTCTTTCCTGTTGAACCCCTTTCTTCCAGAGAAATCATCCTCTTTAGGAGAGTTATGGGTCCTCTCTTTGTTCCCTCAGCCCCAGGTCAGTATTCTTTCCTTCCCAAAGCACTGAGGTCCCTCCCCTCTGAAGGGGAAGGGGTGTGCAAATCTGTTTAGCATGGGGAGAAGTGAGGAAGAGAACATTATTTCACATACTTTGAAATCCCTCAAAGGTTTTATTCTTTCAATAGCAAAACAGTCTATTCTCAACGGGGTAGGTCTCAGGTGCCTTGTGGAAAACAGGTTTGAGCCTTCAGAGAATCTAGTTGGCTACCCCCTCCCCCAAGCCACAAGGTATTTCTCTGCTTTGTGAGAATCTTCCCTTTCCTGCTCTCTCCTTGAGCCTGGCCACCAAGACCTGGAATCCACCTTTGGGTGAGATACCAAATTCCCTCTCCCTGAACCCCATCCGTTATTTAGCTTTCTGGAAACAGGCCCTTGGAATTGGCCACAGAAAAATCAGGTCTAGGACTCCCAGAGCCCCCACTTCCTGCCCACTGTAGGTCCCCTTCAGTGCACCTCATTCCACCCCCTGCCAAGTTCCGAGCTGCCCCTGGCTCTGAGGACAGAGGGGGAGTTAGCAGGATTGTCAGCTCTCCGGCACCCTTCCCCAAGGTCTCTGGATGCCGAAATGAGCCATAAAAGGATTAAAGTGATATAACAGATGATCTATTAATTAAAGACTTTAATTAGCCCAGGCCTGGGCAGAGCAAAACTAAGGTGTGGGCTGCTCAGCGCAGACTGGAGAAAAAGCGGAAACATCAGTGCTGAGTTTGGTTAGTGAGGTTCTTAGGGGTGACTGTGCCTTCTTGGTCCAAGAAATAAACATCCCTGGGAATCAGTCAAATATGTTGTCTCCTGGAACCTTCTAGAACCTACTGCCAAGAGGAGAGGAATGGGAGAGCTTGGATCATAGACTTGTAGACGCGGAGGGGCCTTCGGGAGCGGTGAGTGTGGGAGGGCTCGCTGGGGAAGGAGGGCTGGGGCAGGTTTGCTTTCCAGTTGGGCTCCCCTCCTGCTCCAGCAGGGTGCAGGCTTCCATTCCTGGCCGCACCCCGTCTCCTAACGCGGCCTTTCTGT
This sequence comes from Anoura caudifer, assembly GCA_004027475.1. Classification (NCBI taxonomy): domain Eukaryota; kingdom Metazoa; phylum Chordata; class Mammalia; order Chiroptera; family Phyllostomidae; genus Anoura; species Anoura caudifer. The sequence goes on along the minus strand of PVKU01000758.1, from coordinate 26,352 downwards.
CCACCCATCTCCTTCCCTGCCTCTCTTTCTTCCCACTCTCCCTTGTCCCCCTTGCTTCTCCCAGAAGTTCTCTCCTTTTCCTCTAGGCTGGGCTACCTCACCCCCTCCCCTTTCTCTTTCCTGTAACTTAAGCTGTTGTTGGGAGTTGGAGGAGCTGGGCTGGTTTGAAAGGAGGCCCCACTGCTTTTCAGGGAAGAATTGAAACCATGGAGCTGGGGGTGAGGGGAGGCTGAGGGGGAGGGGGGGCGACTTGAGAAATCAAAGCGGCTGCAGCTCCATCTGGGAAACCAACTTTGATTTACTAGCAACGACCTGGCTCTCTAACCACCATCCCCCCCAGCCCTGCCCACTCCCCCTTCTTCCTTGGACTTTGTGGTGTTAATGGGGGGTGGGGAGGCCAACTCCCTCCCCCAGGCTGAAAGCCTGTTTTTGTCCTGGGAGAATCAGCCTGGAGCAGCAAGGCCTGGGGACCCTGTCTAAGCTGGGCTGCAGATGCTTCTAACGGGGGACCTGGGTTTCAGGAGCTGGGTGTGAGAGGAGACCCCTGGGAAGGAGGAAAGCCCCTCTGCAGGCAGCCTGACCTCACTGTCTCAGCCCTGCTCTGGTTTGGAGAGACCCCCTTCCCCAGAGATGCGTGGCTGGGGTGTCAAGAGGAGGCCAGGACCTCTTTGTCCGTCTATGGCCTTCCCCTCAGAACTGGGGGTTGGGAGCCAGGAACAGAGAGAGAAAGAGCCCAGGAGATGACTGAGAAAGAACATGAACATCTATTTTAATAGGTTATCTTGTGCTGAAATTTAGTGTGCGCTATGGACCACACTGGTGGGGACACCAGGCCGTTTTGGACTGGAGCGCCCCCTCTCTCCTCCATTCCTCTCCTGTCCCCTGTTTCTCATTCACCTTGTCGCTTCGCTGTCAAACCCCTCAATGTTTAAGGTGGGCTCTTGCACCACGGGAACTGTGCGGTCATCGAAGGGTCCTACAGGCCAGTGCTAGGGCCCACGTACAGAAGGTGGGCGGCAACTGAAGCCAGTGCTGTGTGAGTTGCTGACCAAACCCTTAGTCCGCAGTGGGGGGTGGGGGGTTAAAATCCCTAGACCCCCAGGTTCCAGGCACAGCCCCCTTCCCCTGCACCCCTCCCTCACTGGTATTTTTCAGGCTCCAAGCGTGCAACCTTCAGGACTAGCTCTCAGGAAGGAGAAGGGACCAATTTGGCATGCGTCCCCCACACATGAAACCATTTCGGAGCTCACAGCGCTGAGTTCCTACCCCAGGACCATGTTCCTAAGAGCCCAGGGTTCAAGCATCAGAACCGTGGGAGAAGGGGTGCTGGGCAGGGCTCACCTGTTACGGACACAAATTCCTGGGCCCTCCCAATGATCGGAATTTAGAATCCCCAAGTGATTTTTTTAATGACTTTATTTATTCATTTTTAGAAAGATGGGAAGTGAAGGAGAAAGAGAGGGAGAGAAACATCAGTTGATTGCCTCTCGCATGCCCCCAACTGAGGACCTGGCCCCCAGGCACGTGTCCTGACTGGGAATCGAACTGGTGACCTCTGGGGTCACAGGCCAGCGCTCAATCCACTGGGCCATGCCAGTGATTCTTATACACACGCTATGGCCATTTGCTTTCCAGACCCCTCAATTAGCTTTCAGGGCTCTGGTTAATTCTAGCAGCTGCCCAGTCCTCTCTCTGTTCCCTACTCCAAACTCCCTCACCTGCCCTTCAAACTCAAACCCCAATGTATCTTTCCTGCACGAATCTCCCCGCTCACCACACTGTGGTGGCCAAGACAGACCTCCTCCCTCCCACTTCCTTCTAGGTGCCTTCCTCTACTGCAGAAGTTGGAGCTCCCAATACCTCGTCTCTCAGCCTCTCTGGCAGCTAGAATTCTAGATGAAAAAGGCATTATTCATTTGAGACTTGGAAGGTGGAAGGGAGGTGAGGCCATGTTCTTGCTGCTCTGGCTATTTCTGCCGGTAGCTGAGGTTCTGGAATAGGGTTTTCCCCAGCAGCAGCACCCGGGGTTAAGTTTCTGTGATGGTGCTGATTCCCAGGGGGCTTCGGGGTTCCATGCTTGACCTCAGTCCCAGCGGCAGCCTCCTGATTCTCGCTACCCGAGTGCAGCCGAGGTGGTAGCTCCTACTGGAGGGTCATTTCTGCAGCTTCATTATAAAGTTTGCTTCTCAGGTCCGTCCAACGGTTTTGCCAGCACCTGATTCCCTGTTGGCTTAGTCTGCTCAGACTGCAGGGAAAAAATACCGTAGACTGAGTGGCCTACACAGCAGACACTTCCTGCCTCAGTTCTGGAGGCCAAAAGTCCAGGGTGAGGGCCCCCTTCCTGGAGTGTGGACAGCTGCCTTCTCGCTGTGTGTTCGCACTGCCTTTCCTTGGGGGGGGGGGGGTGTAAAAAGAGAAATCTTTTCCTCTTCCACTTCTTGTACAGCCACCAGACCTATCAGATTGGGACTCCACCTCTGTGGCCTCATTTAACCTTAATTACCTCCTAAAAGCCCTGTCTCCAAATACACTCAAATTGAGGATTAGAGCTTCAACATATGAATGGGGAGGGGGCACAATTTAGTCCATAGCACCTTCATTAAGTAATTCAACATCCTTCTGCACAAAGCACCTAGAATGGTTTTTCCTTCTTGCCCCAAATCCTGACTTTACCCATGAACTAGACAGAACGGAACACTCGGTACTTTCATACTCCATGTCTTCGGCCCAGCGGGCCTTTCTCTCTCTTTTTAAAGATTTTATTTATTTATTTTTAGAGAGAGGGGAAGGGAGGAAGAGAGGGAGAGGAACATCAATGCGTGGTTGCCTCTCACGCGCCCCCTACTGGCGGCCTGGCCCACAACCCAGGCATGTGCCCTCACTGGGAATGGATCCAGCGACCCTTTGGTTCGCAGGCCGGCACTCAATCCACTGAGCCACAACAGCCAGGGCCCCAGTGGGCCTTTTATAAAATGCCCTTCAACCATTGTAAATCTTTTAAGGCCCTTTCTTTGCGGTGCTTCCCTGATCCCGTTCCCACCCTCCTTTGTCTGGGTTCATGCTTCTGGCATTCAGCATTTGGTATGTGTTATTCATGTATGTCTAACAAGCCCCACTCTCAACAAGATGGTCTCTTGAGGGCAGAGGCTGTGTCTTAGTTTTCGTGCACACGCTAGCGCCTACATAGGAGGTGTATATAGTGGTATATGATAGGTGCTCAGTAAACATTTGTTGAGCGAATCGATGCCCTCTACAAGGAGGGCAGGGCCTGAACAACTCCCTGGGTTGGGTAGTCTAGAGACTCCTAAGCACCGTTCCCTGGACACCCAGCCTGACTCCCTTGCCCTGATTGCTTTGCCCACCTCTGGAACCCACACTTAGGAACGGGAGAACCTAAGCTCTGAGGAGGAGAAATGAGCAATCCAGAGTCCTAAGCTCCAAGTTTCAAGCCTCCAGTTTTGCCAAGATTATCCGGGTTCTTAATGCCATATTTAACTGCCAATATCAGAAGGTGTGAAGGGAAAATCAAATTGAACATCATGGGGAGAACCCATGAAGAGGACCAAGGAGATCTAAGTGTTCGGGTCCTGGCCTCGGCACTTATGAGCTCTCTGACTTTCAGTGAGTCATTTAGCTTCTCTGCGTATCAGTTTCTCCATCTGCAGAATGGGTCCACTAAATCTATCTTGTTCCCTTTGAAGTGAGAATTGAACTAGTAAATAGATTTGTAGGGCCGATTACTTTGGGAAGGGAAGCTTAGGATGGTACATGCTACTGTAACCTGGAAGCAGAATGTTAACCAGAGGTCACCCAGAGCCCTAAACACAAGCACAGGAGGAAGGCAGACCTATTTACAGGGTCTGGCAGAAGTAACACCTGCCTGAGTGAGGTTGGTAGGGAAATAATATGGGCGTAATAATTTATAGTTTTAATTTGAACCTTTCACCTAAAATGTCCCATGGTGTACTTGAGTGTGATGTTGTTATGTTACAGAATGACATGCTTATGATTTTGTAATAAAAAATGGGGGCGTCATTTGTGCTGGACCCGTGTCCGTGAGGCAGTGGGCTGGGGCAGAACGCTGGCCTCTGCAGGCGGAGGAGGTCTGCCCCTCGGCTCTCTGGTTCCTCACTGCATTTCCCTGGACAGGTCACTCACGCCCTTCAAAGCTCAGACCCTTCGTCGCTAAGGTGCAGATGCCAGCCTTCCCCCTCAAAGGGTTGGGGGGGTCAGATGAAGTAGTCAGTGAACAGTCACTTCGCTTCCTGGGCACTGGAACTAGTCTTGTATTGGTTTTTCCTCCTCTCTCGGCACAGGCAGCGGCAGCTGGAGAGGGGTTTTCTGGGGAAATTGGGGCAGATGTCACACTTCTAAGACCTGAGGGGTTCGGGAAGCTTTTCCCTAAGGCTTGGTCACTCGGATTAACCGGTGAGGAATTCTGTGGCCTGAGAGCTGGCAGCACAGAGCGATAAATATGTAAATGCTGCATTCAAGTCAAAATCTACCTGGGCACTTCAGTTTTGGGGACAGAGCGACAAGGCCCATTTAGAGCTGGGACTGACCCATCACTCTCCAAGCATCTCTCTTTTGACACCCCCCCCCCCCCCCGGGAACTCTTTCAAACCTCTCTAAGCATCCCAAAAGGAGAGGAGCTGACTCCTTAGGAAGCAAATAAAAGAGATAAGGACCTTAGCTGAGCCCTCGGAATATCTGCTTTTATTGGGAAGGGACTCAATGTTGAGGCCGCTGCTGGGCGGGCCCTAAGGGTGGAACTGGGAGAGGCAGGTCCTACCTTGTGGATGGGAGTCACTGGGAGAAGGAAACACACTCCTCTCTCCAGGAAGCTTTCCTTCCCAGCAGCTGGTGCCCCAAGGATTCCCTCCCTCCATCCCAAGCCCTTCCCTTAGAGAGAGCCTGCTGGGCCTGGAATGAGAAGAATCTGAACTACAAACAGACCTCCCAGAGGCACCCCCAATTCTCCTCTAACCACTCCAAGCTAGCAACAGGCTGGCTTCCTGGAGCGGAGACTAAGAAAAGGCAGGGCTGGGGTTTGGGCTGGGGAGAAGGGGCCTGGGTGGGGGTACTCTTTTCCTGGAGAGGGAGGGGAGGGAAGGACTGAGGACAGAGTAGGAACTAAGCCATAGAAGGACCACATTTTCTAAGCCAAAAATCAGAACCAGTGAAAGTGTACTTGCAGGGACCATGGGATTATGGGGTTGAAATCGAGCCTGTCCTAAAATAATCTAAGCTGTGAATTCCCCAGCCCAGGAGTGACAAGCAGTCACCCAAATATAACCCATCGGGAGAGAAAGAATCCAGTCAGTCCCCACTTCACCCCCACTCCTTGGCTTCTCTCTCCCTGCCCATCTGAAGTGGTCGGTTGTGGTGGGCCAGGAAGGGTCCGTAGCCCCGGCAGGAGCCAGGCTCCTCTGGCCCTCAGTCTGGGCTGCATTGGTGAGTCTGAGAAGGCTGTGAATGAGCTCTGAGGGGTGGGGGGCAGAGGCTGGAGTGAGAGAAAAGATGGAGAGCCCAGCCAAAAGGACCGAAGGCACAGAGCCAGAGGGGCCCCCTCCTGCCTGCCACACTTCCCCAGACTCTGGCCTCCTGCCCGCTGTCCCTCTAGAATCCCTACCCCCACCTGGACCCAGCTTGGGGCTTTGATCTGAGTTAGCCAGGGCTATTAGTGCCCATGGATGGCCAGGCAGTGTATTAGAAGGGGAAACCCTGGGGAGGTGACCAGGGAGGAGAGGCTGCTGGAGCTGGAAGCCGCCCTAGGCGCGATGACCTCTTTGCGGGGGCTGCTCTCTCCAGCTTGTATAACACAGCTCCTGCCAAGGGTGGTATAGAAAGGCACAGAGCCCGCAGCGGGCTGGGGAAGGCTGCTGAAAAGGCAGCTTACTGGCTTCCTGCTGGGTGAGATGGATTAGGGGCCTGTGGGGAGGGAGCCAGGCTGTAAGAAAGGCACTGGCCCAAAGCCAGCGCCCCTTGGCCAAAGGCCCTCTGGGATCAGGAGCCTCTGGGTGTCTGGCAGGTGGGAAGGGGCGGGGGTGGTCAGTCCTATCCACCTGGACAAGGGGCCCAGCCAGGGTGACATACTGGGATGAGGAGGTACCATGGAGTCCCCAAAATAGAGGGGAACAGGAAGGGGAGGAGACACTCCTGGACGAACTAGCAGATTGCTAGTAGGAAAAGGGAGGAGGGAGCAAACGGACTTGCCCAGCTATTTCACCTGTGTCTCCTTGCTGCCTCCCAGAGAGAAGGTTTCCTCTCAGAGGTTCCCAGGGTGGGTGGGGAGTGGACAACTCTTCCTACCTCCAGCCAGCTCTCTGCTTTTCAGGGACCCCAATGTGGAACAGAATGAGGGGAGCCACGTGGTCCTAAAGTTTTCACACAAGGATGGATTTAGTTGAATGGCCCAGGTGGCCACCAAGACAAGCAAGCTGTGCAAATGAGAAACCCTGAGTGGTGCCTGGACCATGGCGGCCAGCGCTGGTTTCACTCTGGCCCTGGCCTTCACTGTCTAATCTGAGAGATGGGCTCTCTCAGGCCACCAGACGGAGTGGGCTGAGCACTGGCAGAGGAGCCAGAGGCTCTGACTTCCCCTCTGAATTTTTAAAAAATAGTTTATTTATTTATTTTTAGAGAGGGGAAAGGAAGGGGAAATAGAGGGAGAGAACATCAGTGTGTGGTTGCCTCTCATGCACCGCCCTCTGGGGACCTGTCCTGCAACCCAGGCATGTGCTCTGCCTGGGAATCGAACCAGCGACTCTTTAGTTCACAGTCTGGTGCTCAATCCACTGAGCCACACCAGCCAGGGCTCCCCTCTGAATTTTCATTTCACCGAAAGAAAAAAATCTGTTCCACTTAGCATATTGTGAAGAGCCGACATGCATTCCAGAAACTGTAAAGTGCCTTTATCCCTGGAGTGGCACGTGTGTGTGAAAGGGTGGATGTTCCCAGGAAAGACATTGAGACCAGGGACGGCCCTGTGTGGTGCTTTGCATCTCTTTATATCTTCACAAGGACTTTAAGAGCGGGATACCATTGCCCCCATTTTATAGATGAAGAAACTAAGGCTCAATAGGTTATGTAATTTCTTGCCCAAGTTTATAGAAACTCATAAAGTGGGGCATCCAAATGAGGAGGCAAGACTCTCTGGTCTTTAAAAAGTTATGTGGCCCCAGGGTCTGAAAGCATTCTTGCTACGGTTCAAGAATTTCTCCTGAAGTTTGATTCCTTCACCTGCGTGGCTGGGCTCAGGCAGGAAGCCGACTTCGATTCTCAAGCCCCTTCTCACTCCCTACAGTACAAAAAGGTTCAGAGGCTGGCGGAATAGACCAGGAAGCCTGAAAGGGGGCCCAGCTGACCAGATAAGGTACACGTGGCCACTGGGGCCGTTCCCTGGGGACAAGGGGCTCTGGAGATGGGTACTTCCAGCTCAGGGCATCACTGGATCGGAGCTGCCCTGTCTCCCAGCTCAGCTGGGCCAGCCCCCTTCTTTGTGCTCGGTTTTTTCCCACAGCCCGGCATGGGGGTGCTGGGATCCCAGACCCACTCCCTCCTGCTGGGAAGCACCCCATCAAGTCCCACCATAAAAAGCTTGAGAATGGAGGAGGGAGTTGTCCTCACTCCGAGGAGGCCTCGGCACCCTTCTCCCTTTCTGGGGAACAAGAAGCTTGCTAATGGCTTGGGCCCCTTCCCCAGCCCCTGGCCCCAGCCCTGGCTCCCCCAGACAAAAAGCTGCTTTACATGAGAAGAGCAGGCTGGCCTGGCCTTGCCCGGGCACTCAAAGAGGCGGTAGCCCCTGACAGCCGAGAGACTGCCCCTTCCCCCACACTGAGGCCTCGTTTAGTTGCAATTAGCAATTCTTTGCAACCCTCGGGGTTGAGGGGGACAAGTGCCCTCACCTCCGAAACCCAGCCTCTGGGCCTGGGCTCCCCTGCCCCCTCCAGTCCCCTTCTCACTGCCCCATCCCCAGCTCTCAAACTGGTATGTTGGCTTCGTTGGAATTGTCCAAAGACAAGCATCCAGAGGGGCCAAGCCAAGGGTGGGGGTGGGGTGAAGCTGGGATGGCCTAGGCTGGGGGACCCCCTCCTCAACCTGCACTGCCTCTTCCCTCTGCTCTTCCCACTTGCCTCCTCCTCCCCACCCCCACTCAAAATTAGGCTTAGCTTTGGGTCAATAGGAGGGGAGAGTGGAAGGAAGAGACGGTTTTGGAGATTTGAGCACAAAGAGGGTGAGTTGGTGGTATAGGGCATAGGTGGTGAGGGAGGAAGGAGGCTCTATCTCAGCCAAGTCAGGACTCCCTTCTCCCCTGGCTGGCCCAACCTTAGTGCTGCAATTTGGATGGTGCAGACTGGAAAATGGAAACTTAGAGACAGAACCTCAGGACCCCTTTTAGGTTCCCACAGTCCAGCCCCTGGTGTCTGGTCTCTGCAGAGAAGAGGTCAGGGTACAAGTGAGGGAGGGAGAGGGGAGAGGTCTCCAAGCCCTTTATCCCCAATTAGTTGTTTCCTCCTTTCCAGTTCTCTGGTAGGTTTTTTCTGTCACCAGTAGGGGGAGCCCTAAGTAAGTGGGGGCTCCCAGGCCTGCAAGGAGTGGGGATATCCTGCTAGGTCTGCCTACTTCCCTACTCCCACCTGAATTTCCTTTCCCCATGGAGGAGAGTGAGCATACCTGGAAGAGAAAAGCTCATACTCTAGTGGGATTCTATCTCGGCTTTAAAGTATATGTGGGGGGTGAGATGAGACGTCCAACTCTGGTTCAGCTGGTGATCAAGAGATGAGGCAAGGTTACCGGACTAAGGGAGTCTCCCCTCTCCAGTGCAGCTTCTTTTTAGAGGAGTTGGGAATTCTTGGTTGGTACAGTGGGAAGTGGAGGTGGGGGTGGAGGGAGGGGCGGGGGCATCTCCTAGAGGGTCTTCCCGGTTTATGAAAGGAATAGGACGAGGGTGAGTTACCGGTAGAGCCGGAGGTTCATGGTTGAGCTGAGATGAACTGGGTTCTTTCGGGCAGCCCTCTCCCATTTTCAGTATTAATATTACACCACCCGGGCAAATGTGGAGGGGGGCATGGAATAAGAAGCAAGTATCTGACCCCTTTACTAACCTCCAATGGGCTCTCAAAACTCACATCCTGAGAACCTCACACCAGAACCAGGGAGGAAACCAAGATTGGATGGAGGCCCCAGGTGGTTCTAGAGAAGGAATCTCTCGGCTTTGTTTCCTGTGGAATTTGCACATAGCCCCCTTTCCCTTCAGAAACCCCTAACCTCTGTTTGGAAAGAAAAAATGCCCCATAAATGAAGAAGGGATGTGACTTTCCACCCAGGGCTGTGGGGCCCAGGGAGATAAATGGGCCAAAAGGAAAGTGAGGCCCTTGCCCTGGGGAGAGGTGAAGGGCTGCATTCCTCTTGCCTCTAAGACCTGTCTAGGGAGGGTTTCCCTGTTCTGCCTGGATTCCAGGTCCTCAGAAGGGCTGGCTGCTGCTGGGTATCTGGGCACCCGGGATCCTGCCTTCTTCAGCTGCTCACGTGCTGGGGTCTCTGGACCTGCAAAGCCTGTGAGGCCCTCATGGCCACCTACCTCCCCTGGGAGGAAGGAATTTAATGGGGGTCAAGTGTTGGAGCTCTGGGCAGGAAGCAGTTGTGAGCCAAAGGCAGGAAATTCTCCTCAAGAGCCATCCTCCCACAAGCCAGCCTCCTTAAAGGAGTTTGTTCACCGCACTCCCCTCCTGGAGTGGCAAGGAGGGAGGACCTGGGAAAGGGAGAGAAATTGGGGTGGAGGAAGGAGGAGGCAGGGCCTGCCACTCACTTCCCGCCCCCTCTCCCATCCCTGCTGGAGCCTCTTGCTGGCAATTTCCCCAGTCCTTCCAGGCCCTTCCCAACCTTGGGCGTCTGGAGCTCCATTCTGCTGAGGGCCTTTGCCCCCACAGGTGAAGTCCCCCCACTTTAGAGGTCTACCAGCCTTGGCTCCCTCTACTTATCCTGGGAACACTAGATGCCCCAGCCTCTCTGGTTGACTTGGGGGTTCCCTCTTTGCAGCTTTGGCCTATGCTGCCCCCATTGCTTTTCTCTCTAGAGCCAAACCCTACAGACCTTTGGAAGTCTGACTTGAAGTTGCTTCCATGGTGAAATGTCCCTGGTTTCCTAGGCCACTTTGTTCTCACTTCTCAGGACACAAACCACATTTTCCCTTGTTTTATAGAATTATTTGAGATCCCATCTATCTCTTCACTGGGCTGAGAGCTCCTAGGACTCTGTCCCACTGAAATGGGTGAGCCACTTATGCCTTTTAAAATATTCTAGTAGCCACATTTTAAAGATTTTTAATTTATTTATTTTTAGAGAGAGCAGAAGGAGAAAGAGAGAGGGAAGGAAACATCAATGTGTGGTTGCCTCTCACACGCCCTCTACTGGGGACCTGGCCCACAACCCAGGCATGTACCCTGACTGGGAATCGAACCAGTGACCCTTTGGTTCTCAGGCCAGCACTCAATCCACTGAGCCACACCAGCCAAGGCCTAGTAGCTACATTTTTAAAAAGTAAAAAGAAATAGGTGAAATTAATTCTAATAATATATGTGATTTAACCCAGTAGAGCCCAAATCTTATAAACAAATTAAGCGTTTAGAATTTAGTGTGTATTTTACACTTACAGCACAACTCAGTTTGGCTCAGTCCTGTGCTCAGTGGCCAGGTGCCTGGCGGTCACCATATCAGACAGCACTGTATTGAGATCAGGAACGGAGGCCCGGGTCTACACTAAAAGTCTGGATAGCATCTTGTTTAAAAGCCCAGTTACTGAAACCAGACTGCTCAACTACTAGCTCTGCCCTTAGGTATGTCCCTTAACCACTCTGTACTTTTTAACTGTCTTATGGATAAAAATTGATCTGACAAGCACCAGAGGGTTGTTGTGAGGATTATGTGAAGTGCTTAGAAGAACGGCTGGCACACAGTAGGTGCTCAGTAAAGGTTAGCATGTCTTCATCTCTGTGTGATGCTAACCGTGGCCCCCCAAATTAGTGAAAGACTGAAAGAAATAAATAGTTCTTTGCTCTGCCGCAGATCAAGGCAGAATAAGCTGGGCACAGTTAGCGAGTTTTGTCTGGAGAAGTTGGAACAGGACTGAGGAAGAAGGCTGTGGGTGGCTGGCTGGCAGGAAGCTCCAGGTTTACAGATGTGCTGCCATGGACTTCGGAAACAGTAACAGAGCTTCATGATTCATGGCTGAAATGAAGCTTCTGGGGTTCAAAGTAGGAGGTCTAAAGACCTGGAAACGTCACAAAAGGCCTTATGGAGCAGGGTGAGGTCTGGAAAACCAGGCAGCAACGGGTGATAGGAGTTTGTAGAGTGCGTGGAGAAAGAGACTGGCTGGGACAAGTGGCCTTTGCAAGCACCCTTCCTCCCTCCCTTAGCTAGGGTCTCCTTGAGAGAAAGGTCTGAGAGCTACATTTTGAGGCTACAGCGCCCTCTGCTGGATTTGGGGACTTGGGGCAGCAGCAAAAATGAGTGGTGCTGCAGTTTAAGGACCGGGGTGACCAAAGTCTGTGCAGGGAAAGTTCTGTGCCAGATACAGATCTTCCTCATCTCTAGACAGTTCTGAGAAGACCACACAATCAAAGTCCCTTGACAAGAATGTAGGAAGTTTATGTAAAACGAGCAGTCCCTGAAGTGTAATGGCCTATTGGATCATCTTTATTTTGTTCAGTTGGCATAGATACATGTTTACTATATTAATTTTACATCACAATCCTTTAGAGTTATAGTGCTGTGAGTTAGAGGCAAATAATAACAAAAGTAATAGTGATAACAACAACAATAATAGTAGTAGTAGTTAATGCTTATGTATCCCTACTATGTGCCAAGTACTATTTTTTTTGTGGATGAGGAACTGAGACACAGAAGTTTACATCACCTGCCTAATGTGACCCAGCGGGACAGAAGCCAGAGCCAGACTCAACTGCGCCCTCTGGCTCCGGAGTGTGTGCACTGAACCATCGAGCTACCTGCCGCTTCTCTAGGATAATCAAGGTCACTTCCCCCTTATGTGAGAGACGGTGCGTCCGGGGCTCCTTGAACATAGACCTTCCTAGTTCTGTTTTCTGATTCGCTGAACACAGGCCAAGATATCTTTTTTAAATCAGGGCTAGCCCTTGTTGATTTCCTTGTGCACTAAGTCCATGGCAGGCACTGTGCTGAGCACGCTGCTGGGTGATCTCCCTGAAGTCCCATAATGGCCCTGTAAGATGACAACGGTTTACAGATAGGCAGGTGTATTCGTTTTCTATGGCTACATAACACATGACCACAGATTGAACGGCTTAAAACAACACACATTTATTATCTCAGTTTCTGTAAGTTAGAAGTCCAATCCTTCCCAGCGCAAGGAAAAAATGGTTTTCTTTCTTTATATTGTATCTGTGCGAGAAGATGGATGTTAGCTGAAACTCTGGTGGTAATCATTTCACATTATATGTGAATCAAACCATCATGCTATATCGCTTAAACTTATTCATTTATGTGTGTCAATTATTTCTCTATAAAACTGGGAAAGAAAAAAAAGAAGCCCAGGCTTGGCTCAGTGCGCCCTCTGCTCAAGCTCTCACATGGCTGCAATCAAGATGTTCTTATCTGGACGTTCGACTGGAGAAGAAATGTTTCCAAATTTAATCAGATTATTGGCAGAGTCTATTTCCTCCAGGGTCTGAGGGTCTCGGCTTCTTGCTGGCTGTTAGCTGAAGGCAGTTCCTTTCTACCTGGGCTTTCTCCATGTATCAGGGTCCTCTGGAGAAAAAGCACCAGTAGGGTGTGTGTGTGTGTGTGTGTGTGTGTGTGTGTGTGTGTGTGTGTGTGAAGATATTTATTCCAAGAAATTGGCTTACACAATTGTAAGGGCTGGCAAGTATGACCTTTACCCACGTTACTGAGAATAATCTCCTTTACTTAAAGTCAACTAATTGGTTGTACCTGGCCGGCATGACTTTGTTGGTTGGAGGGTCATCCCATTACGCAAAGATCACCGGTTTTGTTCCCAGTCAGGGCACATGCCTGGGCTGCAGGCTTGATTCTCAATCCCAGTTGGGGTGCATGCAGGAGGCAGCCAATCGGTATTTCTCTCTCACATTGATGTCTCTCTCTTTCTCTCCCATCCCTCTTCCCCAAATGGGCATAAAATATACTTTGGAAAAAATAAAGTCAACTGATTATAGATATTAACCATGTCCACAAAATACTTCCACAGCAACACCTAGATAAGGGCGTGATTGAATAACTGGGTATTGTAGCCTTGCCACGTTGACGCTTAAAACTGACCATCACAGCCACTTGCGTGTCACCAAGCCAGCAGCTCACTGCAGAGTGGGGAGTGATGGCCCATCCGCTCTGCCATGTTCTCCACAGTTAGAAGCAAGTTGTGGGTTCTGCCCACAATACAGGGAAGTGAACACCAGGAGATGAGAGCATCTTAGAAGTCTGCTCACCAAAGATGCTGAGACTCAGAGAGGTCAGCTAGAGCTCAGGGTCATGCAGTGGTAAAGCTGGTGGTATGTTAATGGCTCTGCAAGAAACCCTCCCACTCTGCTTCTTGCTGGTTCCACTTCCACGTGCTGGTTCCACTTCCACGTGCTAGTTCACCTACATGCCAAGGTTCCCATCTTTCTGTCATACTCTTTCCCAAAAGAACTTGGCCTCTCATCATTTCAACTGTCACATGCAGGCTGAGGGTACCCAATCTGGTCCTCCTGGCTTCAGAATATCTGGTTCTTATCTTGTTTCCACTTGGGGGGCAGCACATCTCGAACAGTATGGTAATAAGACCCTGGCCTGGTGTCAGCCTTGGCTCGGTCCCCAGCTCTCTGAGGATCTTGGCAAGTGCGTGGACCTCTGCCTCTCCATCTCCTGGACTCTTCCCTTCTCATGTCCCCATACCTGATCTCCTCCATTTGTTCTCATGTCTGCCCACCATTCCTCTCTGTGTCTCAGTGACATCTCTAGCGTAGCTCTCTGCTACTTTCATGTCCCCTTTCAATCCATTTTGCACAGCAGCTGGAATGAGCATGCTCTCCAGTCCTGAAAACTTTTCAGTGACTTTCCATTGCTCTTGGCATCCACGGTGAGCTCCTTAGTCTGACCCATAGGTGACTTTCCCTTCATTAATCATTTATGTTGTACATTTTAATTCTTTTGCTAACCTCACTGCACATTATCATTGTTGTTTCTATAGTCAATGCTTGTTAAGATTTATGTACATATCTTTATTCCTCACTTCTTTTTAAAATTATTTTTATTGATAAATTTGCCATTTTTAAGTGTACAATTCACTAGTTTTTAGTATATTCACATGGTTGTAGAACAATCACGACTATTTAAACTCATAACATTTTTATCACCCCAAAAGAAATCCTTTACTCGTCAGTGGTCCCTCTCATATCTTTTTCCCCCTAGTCTCTGCCAACCACTAATCCACTTTTTGTCTCTATGGATTTGCCTGTTCTTCATTTCGCATAAATGGAATCACACGGTATGTGGCCTTTCATGTCTGGCTTCTTTCACTTAACACAAGGTTGTCAAGGTTCCTCCATGTCATAGCGTGCATCAGTTCCTCATCCCTATTTACAGCTGAATAATATCACACTGTGTGTAAGGATGTAAGGATGGACCACATTTTGTTTGTCCATCCATCTGTTATTGGACCCTTGGGTCACTTCCACCTTTTGGTCATTATAAATAATGCTGCTGTGCAGGTTTGTGTAGTCCTCATCCCTTCTTGCATCTCAGGCCTTTCGTCTGGGATCACTTTCTTCCTATCTGAATTGCATCCTTTAGAATTTCCTTCACTGAGGCACTGCACACAGCAAACTTTCTTAGTTTGTACTTGTTTGAAAATTCACTCACGAACTCTACATCAGAAGTTTGCTTGTTTGTTTGTTTTTTCCAGCACGTTGACGGTATCATTCCACTGTCTCCTGGTTTCTATTATTGCTGTTAAGAAGGCTGTTGTTAAGATTTTCTTTCTACATTTGGCATTATGAATTTTTCTTTTTCTTTCAAAGATTCCATTTTTTAATTTATTTATCTTTAGAGGGGAAGGGAAGGAGAGAGGGAGAGAAACATCAATGTGTGGTTGCCTCTCATGTACCCCCTTCTGGGAACTGTCCTGCAACCCAGGCATGTGCCCTGACTGGGAATCAAACCGCAATCCCCTGGTTCTCAGGCCTGAGCTCTATCCACTGAGCTACACCAGCCAGGGCGGCATTATGCATTTCCATTGTGATGTATCTACCTGTGGGTTCTATTTTATTTGTTCTGCTTCGGATTCTTTGGGCTTCTAGAACCTGTGGATTGATGCCTCATCAGTACTGGAAAATTCTCGGCCATTGTTTTTCAAATCTTCCTGTTGTCATGCTCTCTTGGCGTTTCCCTTGGGATTCTGACTAAACTGTGTTAGACCTTTTCAACATCTCTCAACCTCTTTTCTCCTTTCCCCCCTCTTTTCTGCATTCTGGGCCATTTCTTCTGCTCTATCTTCCCATGCCTTTCTGGGATCTACTTTCCCTTAGGCTTTGCCCTGGACATTCATAACTCTCTTGTCAAATATCTGTGATATTGTTAAAGAGACATAAAAAGTCTTTATACAGCATTTGTAGTTGTTTTAGGGGGGAAAGTTAGTCTGAATGCCTTAGCCCATCATTCCAGGAAATGGAAATCCTATCACCCTCCTCATTCCCTCTGCTTGGTATATATTCTCCCTTCCCAGCTCCCCAAATCGGAGCCATCCTCCAGGGACGTCCTCCAACTCCAGCTTTTCCACCAGCCCTTCCTCTCCCTGCCCGTTTTGAGCTTTCCTGCCCCAGAACTAGACTGTCTCTTGTTCAGTGGCAGCAACTGGAGACTTAGGATTGATTTATCGTCTCCTACACTAGATTGATCAGCTCAGTGGAGGTGGGGATAGCCCCAAACCCTGAATCCACATACTGGCAAATTAGAGGGTTTAGTGAGGCTGGGGGAGGTTTGGGTTCAGTAGGTTTGAAGCACTTTCTAGTGCCTGATCAGGCATTTGGGGGTGCAGGTGAAGATTCTTTCCCCAAACACTGCTGCTTTAAACCCCTATTGTGCCCAACGGACCTTCTTCCCATAGCTGCAAGCTGCTGGGAGAGGGAGCTGCCCTCCTGGAAACCCCATTTCTGAGCTATGCTTGGGGCAGGTGAGGAGTCCCGAAGGCCATTGCATTGCCTTCTTGCGCCGGCAGGTGGCAGCACATGCATTCTCATTGCAGCCTTGAGAGCTGTGAGTGCCCGCTGGGTTCAGCCAGGACCCAGCAAGTCACAAAGGAATGTGGTTGCCTCAGGTTGAACCTCCTTTTTAGTCCCCAGTGCCCAAAATAGCGTACAGTAAACAACCTCTTCTCCCTGTCCCCTCTTTCACTTGGCCTCGCTCTAGGCAGTCCCCACCAAAGTCCAGTTTCCGGTGCAGTGCTGTTTCTTTGCCCTTTTTGTACCACCTGCTGAAATGCTCTCCGCCCCCACCACCCTGCTTTTTAAAAAAACTTTAAGAGAAAACCTTCACTGGAGAATGTGTTTATTGATTTTAGAGCGAGAAGAAGGGAGAGAGGGAAGGGGGGCGGAGAGAGAGAGAAGCATTGATCAATTGCCCCCCTACGTGCCCTGACCTAGGATCAAACCCACAACCTTTCCGAGTCCGGGAAGACGCTGCAACCACGGCGGGAGCCACCTGGCCAGAGCCAGATGCCCGCTCTCTCAATCCACTCTCCTAACCATTCTCGGCTCAAAGTATTTTTTGTTGTTTTTGTTTTTTGAATTGGTCACAATGACCTTAAACTTCATGTATGATAATACGTGCCAAGAGAAGTATGCAAAGGAAGAGAGCGGGCATGGAAGCAAGTGTACAGTTCTGAGCACAGAGCCCTGTGCAACACGCCTGGGCCCCTGCCTGGCACCATCTGCCCCAGTTTACAGCACCCTGCTCTCAGCTCAAATGTCACCTCTTTTAGAGGTGTCACCTGATTGTGGCTGAATTTAAAGCAGCCTCACCAGTTCCTCTTTATCACTTCACCCTCAATCACATCACCTTTCCAGCACCTGGCCATATCTGAAATAATGTCGTTTGTTTACTTGGGTATTGTTTCTTGTCCCCCAAGCCCCTCAGGGAGGGACCTGTCCTGTCATACTCTCCAGCACTTAGAGCAGGGCTGCTTCAAAGCAGGCACGTGATAAATATTTGATGAACAAAGGAAAGAATATGCTGAAGAATGCACTCCAGGAAGCTGGTCTCGCATAGTGGACACCGACCACAGGGGAGTCCTATGGCTGGCAAGGCTTTTTCTCTTTTCCTGGTTACCAAACAGGCACCACCAGCCCGGAGCGGGTCTGCCTCAGGCCAGCCTGTGGTGTGTGGGTTCTCGACTTTGTGTAGGAAAGATTTCACAACAGGAGCCCAGGTGATTGTGAGAGTTTGTTTATTAAAGCTGGGGACAGTGAAACAAAGGAACGGCTTAGGGTGGAAGAAGTAACAGGAGAGAGCCTAGGCGGGGCTGCTTTGGCTCTCTAGAAAAGTTAGAGGGACGGAGTGAGCTAAGGCAGGGCTGCTGTCAGCTTGCCTGGCAGTCAGAGAGAAAGGTGGCCCTGGGCACAGCGTCATAGGGCAAGCCCGGGTCGAGCTGCTGCTGCCCACTGCTTCCCTGGCTGCAAGTCTGCCCGAGGCTGTTAGAGTTTAGGAGGAGATAAAAAGTTCATGCGTGAGAAGGGGCACGGGTGTGCTCCAGGGTGAGCCTGGGCTGTGTCTTTGTTCTGAGGGCTTTTTATCTTTATTTCCATGAGTGAGAATCTTCAGGGAAGGTTTTAGCAGAATGTTCATTAGCTTCCCATATTTTTAATATGCTGATGCATCAAAATGAGCACATAGGGGGTTTGAGGAATCTTCTTTGGTCCGCTGTGATGTTTTACTTTCATCTTGAGTTTGGATTTTAATGGCTTTTTTTGTTATTTGTTCCCCTGACTTCATCTGTCCTTGGGTTTAGCTGGCACAAATGACTTAATTGGGTCTCTGTCCTGTATTTCCCAGACCAGGGAGATTTAAGCTATGTATTCCCTCGTTGGGGAGGAGAAGCATGAACCATGCGCTCTCCGGTGCCTTTGATTGGGGAAATAAGTCCCTGTGATTCACCAGCTGGCTGTAGGTTACTCCAACTGTTTGGCCTTATTTAATTTCTTGCCTCAGTTTCCCCATTCCACTTGCCCAGAAATGTTCGCTGCCTCGCTCTGAATTGCATTTTAACTACTTTGGGCATTCTGAATGTGTAGGGCTCCTTCCCTCCCTCTCCTTAATTCTATCCCAGTTCACACACTTAAGTTCCTGTCTTTCCGCTGGGTGAGCAGGGACGGCCAGACCATGTTTGAATCTTACCAGCTATGTGACCATGAACAATTTACTTGACCTCTCTGAGCCTTTCTGCTTCATCTGCTCAATGAGGATAATTATTCTACCAGCTGTTTGGATTATTTCCAAATTAAATAAAATGACACCCGCACACTGTATGTAAATGCTAAATGTTTAATAAATGCCACTGTTGCTAGTTTAAGAGAGGCAGTGAGGAAGCACGCAGGGTTCTGGTTCCAGCTCTTCAATCTGTGCGACTTTTTGCCCCAATGACTCCGCCTGCCTGAGACTCCCTGTTCTCTTCCACAAAATGGCTGGGATAACAGTGACAGCTATTTCACAGTATTGTTGGGATTATCAGAGAAAGTTCGAGATGAACATTGGAGGTGCTCTTACCTTTCCGTGATGGAGCATGGTGGGGGGGACCCCAGGAGGAGCCGAGGACAGCCCCCTCATGTAGCATGTGACTACCGGGGGCCGGCTCTCCTTTGCGTGGTACCCCGGACTCCCCAGGAGACAGAGCTAGGTCCGCCAGGCCCAACAGTCAGAGCTCCTGCTTTCACAACCCAAACTGCCTCTCTCCAGGAGGAGGAAGGGACAAAAGTCTCATTTCACAGCCAAGCAAATTACCTCCCCACCCCTGACAATGTTCAAAAGATAAAAATTAAAAAGCCACCCTTTGTGCCTTCCAAGATGTGCAGGTTCCAGCTGATGGAGGTCAGAACACGTTCCCTCCAAATATAGCAGCGTGACATATGGCATCTTTCAAGCTAAAGGAGTTTAAAAAATGGCCTGTGCAGGAAGGACTGTCTGACCTTCCCCTGAAGCAGGTCATAACACCTCCACGTGAAAAATGCCTTCCCTGTACCAGGAAGAAAGGGGCGTCCTTCCCTCTGAAGACTAAGGAACACTGAATGAGCCGGACTTGCCGACCTTCCCCAGTTTACTATGCTTAGCTCGTGTTCCTTGTCTTGTCACATCTTTGCACAACTTCCATCTCTTTATCCAACCTAGCATACGACTACTCAGGTTTAACCATTTCTTCGGATCTTTGTTTCCTTATGGAGGCTCCCATATCACTCACAACTTCTATTAAGGAAATTTGCATGCTTTTCTCTTGTTAATCTGTCTTTTGTTACAGGGACCCCAGTCAAGAATCTAAAAGGGTAGAGGGAAAATATTTTTCATCTCTTGCACAGCTGTCCGTCCATGCTCACTGACCCGACACTTTTGCAGGCTGGAGACTCAGAGTCGGTCCCGCTCCTGCCATTTGGCTGCCAAGAGTCGTCTGTGCCACTCACCCTGGGAGGTCTCTTTGCCTTTTTGTTAGGTTGCGTCTCTGCTTTCTGGATCTGCAGTCTCCCTTTTTCTTGTCTCTCTCCTTTGTTTTGCTGTAGAACATCCTCTAGTGGCTTCCAGAGAAAGAGTTCATGGGAAATATTTTTTGAGTGCTTGCAGGTCAAAAATATCACTTTTCTTTGTCACAGTTGATGAATGGTTGACTGGATATAGATTTCTAGGTTGGAAACCATCCCTTCTTAGGATTTTCAGGGCGTTCCTCCTCGTTCTCCTCCCTTCTGGTGTTTTGGAGAAGGCTGCCATGGCTCCAATTCCCTGGTTCTTTATTTGTGACCTATTTTTCCTCTTCAGAAACCTTCAGGACCTTCTGTTTGACTCACGTGTCCTGAAGTTTCACAATGCTGTACCTGGCAGCAAGTTATTTTTAATTCATTGTGCTGGGCCCTTTCAATTTGGAAATTCAGGCCCTTAGTGCTAGAAAATGTTTCACATTGTTTCTTTAGGATGCTCTTCCTTCCATTTTCCCCCATTCTTTCTGGAAATCCTACTACTCACATATTAGAGTGATCCTCACGTGTTTTTTTTTTTTTTTAAATCTGTTATTTCCCATTTTTCCCTCTCATCCATTCAACAAATTCTTATTTAGTGCCTACTAGGTGCCATTCCTTATTCTAGGTGCTGGGGATATAGAAGAGAACAAAATGCCCTGGCTGGTATAGCTCAGTGCATTGAGTGCGGGCCTGTGAACCAAAGAATTGCAGTTCGATTCCCAGTCAGGGCACATGTCTGGGTTGCAAGCCAGCTCCCGGCAAGGGACGCATGAGAGGCAACCATACATTGATATTTCTCTCCCTCTCACCCTCTCTCCTTCCCTTCCCCTCTAAAGATAGTTAAAAAAAAGAAGAGAACAAAGTGGAGGAAAAATCTCTGTTGTCATGGAGTTTTTACTACATTTTAGAAAGTAATAAGTGCTATAAAAATAAAATTAGGGAAAGAGGCTAGGGAATTCAGAATACAGGACTGGCATTTTAAGTAGGGTGATCAGGGAAGATCTTACTTAGACACTGACATTTGAATAAAGACTAGAAGATGAAGAGGCAACAAGGTGGATATCTGGGAAAGAATGGTAGGCAGAAAAAACAGTATACACATAAGCCACTAAGTGGGGCAGGCTGATGCAGGAACAGCCCTGTAAGGCGAAGGTAAAGTAAAGAGGTCAGCGTGTCCAAAGAGGTGGGCAGCAGGGGCCAGAGAGGAAAACAAGGCACAGAAAAGATCTGAAAAGTGAGGTCGTGGTAGGCGGATGTTACCCTGTGAATGACAGGGAAAGTCCCTGGAGGTCCGGAGCAGGGGACTGATGCGACCTGATTGACCTTTTTTACACGGTCACCACAGCTCCTTTCTTGAGCGGAGGGGGTCATGGCGGAAGCAGAACACTTAGCAGCTATTGCAACAATTAAGGAGAAAGTGAAGGTGGCTTGGCCCACATTTTTACTGTTTTCTGGGTGATTTCCACAACTTTATTTTCTAACTTTTCTACTGAATTTTTCATTTCTGCTTGAGAAATTTTAACTTCCAAAAGTTACTTCTTAATATCTGAATATTCTTTTTTCTTTTTTTGCCATCCCACGCTCCCTGATGTGATTCCTTGTTTCCTGATGTGGTCTTATGGCTTCATGAATACTGATTATAATTTTTGGATGGTTTCTTTTGCTGCTTCCATTATCTCTGGTTCCTCTGAATTCCTTTTTGTTTATTTTGTTTTGGGGTGGGGGGGTGTCTTTATCTTTCTTGTTACAGGTTTCCTCCAAATGTCTGGTAATCTCTGGCAGCCACACCTACACAACAAACAGCTGAGTGGAAGCTCTGTGCACATGGGGCTTCCTGAATGAGGGACCCTTCTGTGGGCTATTTGGGGTCTTGCCTTTATATAGGTGAGACCCCACCCTTTGCTCTAATTTTTAGGTACATTCCCCCCCCACCAGCCATTTCCCAGAGAGGGATCCTGGGGTCTCTCGTTGGAGAAGCCCCACTCTTTGGCCACAATGTTGGTTGTTACCAAATCTTCATTTTCAGCATGGTACCTCCTTCCTTAGCTGTGCCAGATATGTCAGTCCCTCTGGCTTAGCCTTCCCAAGGGGAACTCTCCATTTGCTGGGAAAGGGATTTAGAGTCTTGCTGTTCTCTAAACTGCCTTGTAACCAACCCTCCTGTTTTCAGCTCATCTACACGCTCACCTTCAGTGGTACCTGATAATTCCAATTCCTGAGCCTTTCTGGTACACCTCAGCATTATTCAACTTGTTTCCTGGCTTCCCCACTCCAGAACTTCGCTTTCTCCATCCTACGAAAGCCATTTCCATTTATCTATGCTCTCCAGCTCCCAAAACATAGACATCTCTTGTCTGCTATTGTCCCTTCTTCAGGTCTCTTTGACTATGTGAATTTATGCCCTTCTTCTTTTTTTAATTTTTTTTTGTTTTTGTTTTAAGATTTTATTTATTTGTTTTTAGACAGAGGAGAAGGGTGGGAGAAAGAGAGGGAGAAAAACATCCATGTGTGGTTGCCTCTCGCGGGCCCCCCACTGGGGACTTGGCCAGCAACCCAGGCATGTGCCCTGACTGGGAATCGAACCAGTGACCCTTTGGTTCGCAGGCCGGTGCTCAGTCCACTGAGCCACACAGCCAGGGCTTTCCTTATTCTTTTACTGTCATTTTAGTGGGGCTGGTAGAGGGAGAATGGGTAATTGTGTCATGTGTAGCCACATCATTCAATCTCCCACGTTTACCCTCAAGTCTCTTTACAATGTATAAATTCTGTGTTCCACCTCTCCTTAGGTAGAGAGCTCTTTCCACCACTTAGAACTGTATTCTGCTTGGATTTGGGCTTGGGTGAGGCAGAGGGTAACAAAATAGAACGTACACACCCTTCCTCCAAAAATTACATTGCATTTGACTCTCTCAGGGTAGGTGAGAGCCATTTTTCCATTGTGTGATTTCTGACAACTACTCTTTTCCAAAGCAGGGAAATTCTGCTACCCCTCTTGTGTTTTATGTATTTTGGCTAAGGGAACAAGAGGGCTGGGTGGGGTCCTCAGGAAAGTCATAAAGTGGAAAACTTTTGATTCATAACCCATACAAAATTAGTGCTACGCACAGGCAGTAGGGATGACCAAGTTCTAGTTCCTTACTTTATAAAAGGAAACCGAGCCCACACAGCTTTGATTCCTTTGGATCAACTTTGGTCTCTAGAGAAGTAACTTCCTGGAATGACCGCTTGAGAATGCCAGGTTTTTAGCGGTCATTGGGTCTTTGGTTTTAATGTTTCCTCTGCCTCAAAGCATGGGCCCCTTGCTGTTCCTCAGGTTAAAAAAAAAAAAAAAAAGTCGTTTTAGAGGTCCCTCTTATCATTGCACCTAGTTTTACTTTATGTAGCAGTAGTGTAATTATCTTATTATTTATCTGATACTCACTGGACTGTAAGCTCTATGAAAGAGGTTATTTTTCCTGTCTCGTTCACCGTTTTAATCCTCAAGGAGAACCGAGGTTCGATACTAAGGGGTCACTCCAAAATCCGCGCTTGCAGATACTACGTTATGCTGCTAATTTGACGTAGAAAGCAGAGCAGGGGCTTTTGCGAACGCAGGGAAGAAAGAGGATCATAAGAGAAATACCGAGGGACCTGACCAGGTGGAAAACATCCGTACCCGTATGTCCAGCATCCACTAGGACTTTCCTCTACGGAAGCGCTTGCTGCGCTCCGGCGAGAGTACGCACGCGCAGGAGCCGGGGTCGCCCTGGGCGGTGCGCGGAGCTGGCGGGGCGAAGGGAAGGTTCCGCCTCTGGGGCCGAAAGGCGCGTGCGCCTCCGGGGCTCCGGTCAGGACGCGCCTTCTCGCTTCTTCCCTTCCTCGCCTGCGCGCTAGGTGGGCGTGGGAGGAGGCGGGGAAGAGGGGAGGGGAGCGAGGAAGCGGGTGTCGCGGGAGGGAAGGAGCGAACCGGGGAGCGTCGTTCCGAGAGGAGTGAAGGCGGCAAAATGGCGGACCGCTTCTCCCGCTTCAACGAGGACCGAGACTTTCAGGTAAACACGGGCGGCGCCGAGGATCCGGGGAAGGCGCTGGCCGAGCCGAAGCCTCCCCCTGCTCTGTTCCGGCTCCCTTGCCGTCCAGATTCTGCTCTGGCTTACGAACCGGCTCGCTCCTCTCCGCCTCCGATTCCTCCAGGGGCCTCCCGGCTTGAGGCGAGGCCGCATCCCTTTCTACCCCATATTCTCTTACCTCTTCGACTCGGGCTGCCGCGTTTGCGGCTCAGGCCTACTTGGGCTTCGGGTTTCGGAGCCCAGGCCTGGCCCCTGGTGGGGGCTGTGCGCCCCTGGGTCTGCCCGGCCCGTGGAGGCGCAGGGCTGGCTCCCCGGGGAAAAGAGGGTTGGGTCGGGAAGGGTTGGGGCGAGTGTCGCTGGACCGTGGCCTCAGAACCCCCGAGTTTTGCTTGCAAGACTCTTTGGGGGGGGGGGCGGTACGGTCCTTCCTCTTACCTCGCTCTAATAAATTCCTTTCATTGTCTGTTTTTCCAGTTCTTCACCCGGAAAAGAATGCTTTAGTTATTTTAGATGCCTTCTTGGTTAGTCAAACATTGAAATTTCTCGGAGCCTCTATGTTTCGTTGTTAGTATTAGGCTGTTAATTGGGCTTGAAAAAATAGTAGGTTACTATCCTCGAAGCGAGCTTCACCCCAATTATTATCTCGAAAGAAGATTTGTAAGAAACAGAGTGACTATGAACTTTCCAAGCCTGTGATAACTAGTGGCAAAAAGCTTGGTTTTTGTCCCTTCAGTTGCAAATTAAAAAATGCCTTTGTAGTTGCAAGCATTATTGAGGAAGAAAATAAAGGCAAATTAGGATATTTCGTCTTTCGGCTGTTTAATTCCCGTTGAGCATTGTTACCGCAGAAATCTCGGCAGTTGAAAGGGATTTAGTGGAGATTGGCTATTTCTAGGTTAAAATACATCCTCAGAGTCTCAAAGAAACCACTGCATTACTACCGCATATCCTGGCAACAGCAATTTGGGTCAGGGGATGAACCTCAGAACTCTAGTTTCTGTCCTGCTGCAGATCTTCCTCAAAGTGATACGGGAATATTCTAGATATGTTTCGGAAGGCAGTTCGAAGGGTTTGAATCGCCTGAGATGACTGGGTTGGTAAATAGGTTAAACCAACACCGAACAGTCTAGTGCATTAGGACACTTAGGAGAAGTTTTGCAGCAGTAGGAGATTCTGGGGGCCGCTGAAAAGCCTTGTGATCATGCGCCTGCTGTGCAGCGAGCCGCAGCACGGGACGGGATCTCAAGGTGTTTAAGGATACAATGCAGGTCCAGGGAAGTTTGAAGCCGTGCGTGTTCGCAGTTTGCTCCCTGAGGAAAATTGTTCTTTAGCGAGCACCATAAAACACGAGTAGGCTGCACGATGTATGGGGTCTGTTGGTAATTTTAAAGAGGCGTGTGGATAACTAAAATCCTCAACTGCTTTCAGAGAGAATTTCAAGGTGACCTAGTAAAATTGAAAATAGATAACGTGAACAATTAAGTTTTGAGGGAAAATGGTTGTCAACTACAGAATTTCAGCAGGCTTAAAAGAACAAAAGCACGACTTGGCAGGGTCTTGAAAGAAGATTTTGGAAACTGGGTAGCAGAGTATGAATGCTGTCACCTGAAAAAATTGAGAAAGCCTCTACCTTTTCAAGTGAGATGACTTTCCTGATGCTGTTGTTGAGCTTATGCAAAACCTGTTTTCAGTTGTTTGGTAGTTCTTTGAAGATTTTTTATATAGATATGTATATTGAAGTTTGTTTTCTCCTTTTATGTTGGAATAACCAATTACTGCTGTATGGAATCAGCCAGGGAAATGGCTTTTTTTTTAAAAAAGGTGTCTAGTGTTATGGATGGGTAAGGAGGGTACTGGGAATGAAACATTTTAGACAATGACAATATGTTAAAACTTCATAAGTTATTGTGCTAACATTTCTAAAAAAGGCATTCAGGAAAATAAAATATTTTTTTGGATGTTTTACTAAAGGGAAAAGTATAGGTTGATTTTCATTAATGATGTCCTTTGGCTTAAGTTATTGGAGAGAAAATGTAATAGGATGCCTCTGCAGGTAGTATATCAAAAGTCTTTCAAGGTCAGGTTATGCAAAATGAAATGTGGCCTCCTTTTAGGATTTTAAGTGATAAACAAGGTGAAGTCACTCAGTACATTTGAAAACAAATCCAGAGTAGGTTTCCAAAACACAGTACATAGATCCTGTTGCTTTAAAGAGATCTTATAGTATTGGAAGTTTTCCCATGCATCTTCTCTGGTAAGTTCTAGGTGGCTATCATTTTCTTTTCCCATTTACCATCAAGTACAAATTTTGGAGACAACATCGAGCTGTCTCTTGAACTTAGTATGGAGTCAGAGGTGGGTTCACTATTAGATTTTGTGAATACCTTAAATTTTCAAAGGTGTTTTGTATAGTATAGTGAGGAGCCTAACCGTGGTATGCCACTTGAAGCACTTATGAATATAAAGAGTAATCATTATCAGGGATATACATTTAAGTTTTTTCAAAAATTAAATTTATCAGGTTGACATTGGTTAATAAACATATAGGTTTTTTTTTTTTT